>SKCR01030244.1:0-448081 GCA_019454045.1 Zanthoxylum bungeanum
ATTGTTGGACAGTTGTGACCCATAGCGTCACTATTTGTACAGATCATGGTGTTGTTGTACAAATTAACTATGTGACAAAGGAGATTGCTCTTTTATCATTTGTGATTAGATCACCAAGATGTATAAATGATGAAAGGTCCTTATGATTAGTTCCTGGATTGAGATGATATGACACAGTATCAATCTATGAAGGTATAATCATTAAATATCCCTAGTCAGAGTATTATCGAGATTGGACATCGATAATGTGTAAAAGACTAGTATTACACTTGTGCGCGTTGTGAGGGCATAGTGGCATAGTTATCATATATTTGGGTATAGGATACTCATGCAAGTGTAGTAGGAGGTTGTGTTTTACCGTTGGTACAGAAAATAGCTTTGCTCTGGATAGACCCCTCAAAATTCCATTGGTAGTATGACTATGTGTCTATGGAAGTCCTAAATCAGGGTAGATGTATTTGGTCTTAACTTGAGACTTGCACCGCTAATACTTGCGACAATCAATATACTTTGGTTTTAGGTCGTCCAAAGCTTTAACAGGTTCTATGTACGCCTCTGCTGGGTATATTGAGAATCGTAGTGTATTGGGTGTGATGTCAAGACGGAAGTATCACTCCAGTCATAGTGGAGATGATGGTTACGTAGGATACGGGACTGGTTCTCTTATATGCTGCAGCTATTGGGATATTATGACTAGGTCATGTTTATCCGATTATAGAGACTAGTTACCAGAGATCCGATCTGTGCTTCGTACGGGGCAGACACATTTCCAGCCCTAGGCCTTGCACGTGACATCCGATACTGGATCGAAATACGCAATACTACGTATACTACGTTTGATATAGATCACATATTCCTGTAAGGATATTTCTGGAGAATTGGGTAGGCATGGCGCTTTGCTAGAAGCCAACCTTGTCTTGTAAATCGGTATAAACGTAGTACTAGGTACTAACGTGTTCGGATAGTCCGATGACCGAATTTACTGCCAACATATCCGGGCATCTCTTAGGTCGCTTCCCGAAGATTCACCGATGACGTATGACGAGCACTTTAATTAATCTGGTATTAATTACGGAGATATTTTATCTGGCATAAAATATTATTAAAGAGAGAAAATGATTAATTTGGAATTAATCGATAAAATAAATATTCGATATATTATATGAAATTGGATTTCGACGCGGAATTGAAATTAGATTTTAATTCGGGCGAACAAGTGAATTTAGAATTAATTCGTTAGCGACGTGAATAGTGATTTTGCTATGCATAATTATTTAATTGCGTCGCAACGGAAAAATCGTTAATTTGGAATTAGCGAACCCGAGCCCGGGGGTGTTTGCGAGCGCACTCGCATTTCGAATTCAAATGCTGCCCGTAAGTCACATCAAGCGTCAAATCACATGTCACTTTTAGTGATGTGACAATTTGTCACTTGATTGATGTGAATAGTGATGGAGTGGTTGTTGGCATTTATGCCTTGACTTTTTGCATTTGGTAAATCAATTATTTGATTTTTGAAAATAAAATATTGTGTATTAGATACACAAAGCAATTAAGACATACACAACTCTCTCTCTCTCTCCATTGCTCACGGTTTTGGAGCAAAAATGCTCCCTCTCTCTCACGGCCACATGCCACTTTCTTCTTCTGTTTTCTGGTTTGACTGAGAACCATGGAGAAGCTATGAAATTTTATGGCAAAATTCCTAAGTGCTAGCACACACTTTGAGTCTTGCGAATGTGATAGGGAAACCCACTTGTGAGCAAGGAATCACATCACGAAATCTTGGAGCTTGGAAGATGATCCATGGCCGATTTTTTGTGGAGATCAAAAACACTCACTGTCTTGATCCTTGGAGGACTTCAAAGGGCTTAAAAAGTTTTGTTCTTCATCGCATCGCTCAACCGCTCGATGTAAGTATTCCACAACTTCCTCGATGTATTCACATGTTGTTTCTTGCTTGATAATCGATCCTCGGGACTTAGAGATTTCCTAACATACAGATCAAAGACATCACCCAGAAGCTTGACAGAATGGAAATTCCATTCAAAGTCAAGCACCCTACGAGACCTCTTGATTTTCTTTCTTTCTTTTCAGAAATCAGTGGAGCGACAAAGTTTAAGATGGTGACACAGACACGAACAAGATTCTTTTTTCCACTTTACCGTTGGAAGAGACTCTTCAAAAGCAACACTCATGGGATTGTCTTTAATCAGACATCTAAAACAACGCTGAAACCTCATTGACAGATGGATTTCAGTCACGTCTGGCTGAAGATGAAAAATTTAGCGCTAGCAGAGAGGCAACTTATGCAATTTGTTGTAATTTATGTTTTCATATTTTGTGTATACATGTTGTAGAGTTTTTTTATTTTGTGTGATATTTTTCAGGGAAAAACAAAAATGAAGCATTTAAGGTAGATCAAAACATGAGGGAATGGTGTTTGGCAATTATAAAGATGAGAGTTATTTCATTAGTGATGGCTGAGTAAGGAATGGATTCTTGAGACGCATCCTAATGGATTTATATAACAATGAGTGCCTATTGCGTACACAATTCTATTACCTTAATGAGTGCTTTGATTTGCTTTTCTTTTGTAATTATCTTTATTTTCGCCGACAGGATCCAGACTTTTTGACCTTCACGATTTATTTTACTGTTTAAGCTAATAATCATCCTTTGGAAGATACTAGTGCTATTATTACTCACCATTTTCAGGTGTTATAAATTCAACTCATCATTGCACTTTTGAAGGCATCTAGATTTGAGAAAGAAATACATAAAAAAAAATTGGAAGCTACTTCTAGAAGACGAGTTGTAAACATCTGTGTATTTTGCGGTAGTAGTGCTGGTTCTAAACCAGAATTCATTGAGGCAGCACAGGAATTGGGTCGAGTCATAGCTGAACGAAATATGCACATAGTATATGGCGGTGGCAATCTTGGACTAATGGGGATTGTTTCAAGGGCCGTACAGGAAGGAGGTAGTCAAGTTCTGGGAATCATCCCAAAACCTTTGGCAGAGGCAAATCTTATAGGACCATCAAATGGAGAGGAACTTATCATGCCAGGTATGTCCGAGCGACTTGTGGAAATGATTAACCGTGTTGATGCTTTTATTGCTTTGCCATGTGGCTTGGGCACGATGGAGGAAATTTTTACAGTACTATCTTGGGCGAATTTAAACATACACTAGAAACCGATTGGACTATTTAATGCTGATGGATTTTATGATTTTATTTGTGTGTTTCTTGATGGTGCCCGGAGAAATGGGTTCGTGTCAAAACCTGTAAAAGATCTCATTTTTACTGCCAGAACTGCCCATGATTTAATTGGCCAAATTTTAACCTTTGAACCACAAATTGACCCTTTCATTTCCAAGATAAACTGGTCTGATAATGATCGTGGTAAGAAGCGTCGGATAAATCTGGATCTTAACCTTTAATTTTCATTTTAGATGTAGAATTTCAGCTAACTATGTATTGTTTTCTAAATTCTTCTTCTACTTTTTAAGACATTGGGGACAAATTTCTCATTTAGGTTTGGGTGAGGGGAATAGTTGACTAGTATCTTGTTTTTATTCTGTTATTCTTATTTGATTTTTAGTCAAAATTTTTTTAAAATAATAAAGAAAATTAAAAAAAACTAAAAAAATATATTTTGTTTTATGTTTTTAATTTGTTTAATCAGGTGAATTTGGTGTGAGATAGATGTGTAAGGAATTTCCACTCTTGAGATGTATCTTAATCTATTTCGTAACAAGTTAATTTTTGTTTATTTCCTTTTGAATTATTTAATATGTGAATTCTCCGTAAAACTGACTAAAATGGATCTTCATATGCTCAATTGACAGGTATTATCGACATGCATGGTAACATACGGACATGAGTTGTAATTGAAAAGTTTGTAATATTCAGTGCTCTAGTTTAATTGGAGGAAACATCTAAAAAAGCGGTGGAAACAAAATAAAATAAAATAAAAACACATATGAGATCCGAGTAATTAAGTCAGTATGGGTGTTTTAACACATAGTGCCCTAAAACCAACTGGTTTGGGAGCCACTGACCCAAAGCTCGCTACATGGATTGAAGATGTTATAAATATATATATATATATATATCTGAAATCCGAGTAATTATGTCTTTAAAGGTGTTTTAACACCTAGTGCCCTAAAGCCAACTGGTTTGGGAGTCACTGGCCCAAAGCTCGCTACATGGATGGAAGATATTGTATATGAATAAAAAAAATTGAAAACAAAATTCAAAAAAAAAAATTCTATGGCTAAAAAAGGTGTGAATTCTGATATAACTTTAGGACAAAAATATTACTCTCTTTTCAACTATACTTATGAATATTGTGGGCACAATGAGTTGATTAATATTTTATTGGTTGTGTATATGGAGAATGATAAAAATAATAGAAGAATTTACTTATTTGGTAATTTAGAAAGAAAGAAAATAATTATTAACTTGGATACGAAGTTTCATTTGTTTAGGCACTAACTTGTTTATTCTCTTTTCTCTTGTATTTTTACCTTTTGTGTGCATTAGATTGACGTTTGTGGGTATCATCACTGTAAGCCATCACGAGACTACAACTCGTCCACTAGGGACAGCTAGGGGTTTAAAGGCTTGTTGCATACACTAAATGCAACTGTGATCCCTACGAAAGTGGCTTAGTTTAATTTTAATTGTTTATTACATTTTATTTTGTTGTTTTGCTCGAGGACTAGCAAAATGTTAGGTTTAGGGGTGTGATGAGCGGAAAATATATCAATATTTACCGCCCAATTTACATAATATTTTGTTTAGTTTCTCGAGTTTAATGAATGTTTTAATGTGTTTTAGTTTATTTTATATATAAAATAAAATCGGGACTCAGTGGAATCAATCAGGATGAAATATGGAACAAATAATGGCAAATAATGGACTTGACATATGGATTTTGGAGGTTTGAAACTTGAAATGGCGTTCTAACAAAGTACAATTTCAGAAATTTCAGCTTTGCACAATTCTCATATTTTGGCCATAAACGTTTTATTCCGATATCAGATTGAGGTGATTCAAGTTTAAGATTAAAGATATTTCAAAGATCTACAACTTTGAAGTTTGTAGGAATTTTGAATTCTGAAGTTTTCATGACCGAATTGGATTAACAATCCGAAATTATATCATGTTTAATTACTAAAGTCATTATCAAAAATAAAAATTGTCAAACATCCACCAAACATGCAAGCATGTTTGGTGTCATATTTGGTGGAGTGTTCGGTGGAGTGTTTTGTGGCATGTTTGGTGGAGTATTTTATGGAGTGTTTGGTGGAGAAATTGGTGGAGAAATTGGTGGAAGCCTTTTCTTTGCCTAAAAATATGAAGCCATTCCATTTGTAAATTTGATACTTTCCTTGGTTTGTTGATAAGGAATTAAGGATTTTATCTTGTGTATTTTATTTAGTAGTTTTGTACTGTATTTTTATTTTCATTTTTAGTAATAATAGGTTGTGTGTGTTTACTTTCTTTTATGTTTAATAGTTAATTTCCGCTGGGGGGAAGGGTGAAACCTTTAATATGATAAGGTAGATTAATCTTACTTAATTTATAATATGGAAATTGTAATTTAATAATATGGATTAAAGTTGATACCGCCTTAATGGCTGGTTTTATTTATTTGACATAATCTACAGCGCCTATATGGTCGGTCTTTAGGTGACAAATGATTACCTCCTATATGGATGGTTTATGGATAAATAATAACACCGCATTTATGGGTGGTTCGACTTAAATGGGTAACACTTACACTTTATATATTATAATAAAGTGAGATTTCTACATTTGAAATATTAAAGGTAGATCCACTAACCCCATCATTTTATTTTTAATCTAGGGAAGTGATGAAGCACAATATCCACAAGTTTAATAATTGATTTTCTTTATATTATAGGTAATACTTTAGGCTTTTTTATTGAATCTTAATCTTAATACTTCTTGTTGCCTGATCACCAATAAGATTGATGTGGTAAACTTAAAATGAACTTGGAAAAGGGATTTTAGGTTTCAGCCTTAAATTCAATAGCTCACGATCTCACCTAAGGGCATGGTGATCCTTAGGTAGATTTCCTTCCAGGATAGACATATACCTTTAGGGTGGAGGCAGCCACAATTGGAACTTGAACTTAATAAATTCGGGTACCTTGGTTAACATAGACAGATGATTAATTATACAATTGTATTGTGCATATCGGTCCAGTATCAGATAATCACGTGCTAGGGCTGGGGCTGGATAAGTGTCTGCCCCGTCCGAAACACATATCGGATGTCTGGTAACTAGTCTCTATAATCGGATATTCATGACCTGGTCATAATATCACGATTGGATGCGCATCACTTAAGAGCACTAATACCGTATCCTGCGTGACATCATCTCCATTATGACTGGAGTGACACTTCTGTCTTGACATCACATCCAATACACTACGACTCTCTGATAAACCCAGAAGAGGTGAACACAGAACCCGTTAAGATCCCCCACCACCAAAACCAATTTTACCGATTGTCGTAAGTATTAGCGATGTAAGTCTCAGGTTAAGACTATACACACCTACCTTGATTTCGGCCTCCCATAGACACCTAGTCATAATACCAATGGGATTCCGAAGGGTCTATCCAGAGCGAAGCTGTTTCCCGTACCATCGGTGAAACACGACCTCCTATCGCACTTGCACAAGTATCCAATACTTATATATAAGAACTATGCCGTTGTGCCCTCACAACGCGCACAAGTGCAATACTAGCCTATTCCGCATTATCGATGTCCAGTCTCGATAATACTACGGCTAGGGATATTTAATGATTAATCCTTCGTGGACTGATACTGTCTCATATCATCTCAATCCAGGAACTAATCATAGGGACCTCTCTTCATTTATATATCTAAGGTGATCTAATCACAAAATGACGAGAGTGCAATTTCCTTGTTACATAGTTAATTTGCTACAACAACACAATGATCTGTGCAAATAGTGACGCTATGGGTCATATTATCCAACAATCTCCCACTTGGCACATAGCCAGTCACTCGAGTGTCTAACACCCGAACTATGTAATGTTCGCTCAAATTGCTGATGAAAGGTTTTCGTCAGCGGATTTGTTCGATTATCGTTTGACGCGATTTATACGATCATCACATCGCCACGATGTATGATCCGAACGAATCAGATGATATAGAAGTATATATCTGGATCGTCGATAAGACCTTTAATTCCTTAGCCTGTGCTCACGCCTAGCTCAGCTGCTAACAGAACTATATCTAATCTAATTAGATTTACTTTCGACCCAAAAGACTTATATTGCTGCCTCAGCTGCAGCAATAATCCGCATTTGTTGTTTATTCGGCAACAGTTATCTTGCTTGGAAGATTTCCAGCTCACTGTCCCGGTGTTCAAACTTTATAGTACCGCAGTATTTATCGTTTGGAAACTTGCTGCAGTGATCCCAGTCACTTCAAGTTCTCATTCTCCATAGTAAAAAAGATAGCATCTTTAGTTCTCAGAGATACTAACAGATGTTCTTAACTTCAATCCAGTGACTATCACTTGGATTGACCTGATTGTGACTCTATATGCTCGAAGCGTATGAGACACCAATCATAAGTACATTTTAAATGTACATTTCCTAGAGAGTGTTAACAACTCCAAATCTATCCCAGTAGATCTTTATTCCTTGAATAAAGGTTGTTACTCCCCAGAATTCTACGGAGAATTTCTATTGAAAGCCAAGCTTTCAACAATAGCTTTATGGGAATTTCACTGTCAGTGCGCTCTCCCCCACTAACCTCCTTATATACACAAGAATTATTTCGTTTTGAGTCAAATCATAAACCATTATGATTATTTCAAAACGACAGTTCCAAGAACCTTATGATTGCATTGATCCAAACATGGATCGAATAACCCGCAAACCTTGTTTGTCGGTTATACAAAATCGTCAGGATGTTGTAAACATCCTCCAAAAGGTTTCCTTTTCAGGAAAGCGATTTTGATTTATAACTGACATATTTCATAAATGAAATATACAGTTATCAATAAGCATCTTTAAAATGGATTTACCATGGCAACAAGTAAAAGGTTGAACCATTATTAACATAATGTTGATAACGATACCTTTCCGTCAAAAAGCTTAGCTTTGCACGTTGGTATGTTGCCTTCCATGTATGTCTTCCTTGAAGACGTTTATAGTACCAATAGGCACAAAGCCTTGTGGTACAACAACTAGTATCCAAACATAGTTGTTATACATGGAATCCATTTCGGACTCATGGCACTTTGCCACAACAGGGAGTCGATACCTTGTATCACTTCCTCATAACGTAGTTGGATGGTACACCTCCATAAGATTGACATCTTTATGAGGTTAGATCAGAAACCCATACCCTAGGTTGTTTTCTGACTCTATCCGATCTACTAGTTTCTTGTGTATTTGAAGATTAATGGTATAGTTTCATCATAGATGAACTATTTGTGTTCCATTAAGGACTTCGTGCCTTGAACAGTATTACTCCGATTTTCATCGAGTATCACCATCCTCCCACTGACCACTGCATATCGGTATTCCTCTTAGGAAAACCGCATGGTGAGCAACAATCACATTGTTCTCATGTGGGATTTATAAGTACTATACTTAAGGTTTCCCTTAAGATAACCTATATTGGCACTTATCCAATTTGGGTCCTTAGTTTGGTATCATCCAAACGCTATGCCTGGCATACCCAAATTATCAGGAATGAGAAACCTCGTTTCTTCTCTGTTCATATCCTATATGATATCTGTCAAACAGATTTATATGGAACCTTATTCTAAATAAGTTTTGCACTGTTAATACATATCCGGTTGAAGGAGATAGTAGCTCAGAGCGACTCGTGATAAACCTTATTATGTCCAACAAAATTCGGTTTTCGATCGGACACACCGTCTAACTGACGTGTCTCGAGAGGAGTCCTCATCTGAAAGAATACCATACTCTTTCATGTACGTATGAAACTTACTGCTTAAGTATTTTCCATTACGGTATTACCGTGGCGGAATAACACTATAGCCGATCTGTTTGTCTACTTCATGTCGAAACTCTAAAGTTTCTGATCTGTGTTCTTCAAAAGAAACATATAACCACAACGTGATGTCACATCCGTTAAGGTTACGAAATATTCATGTTCACATCTAGGCTAGCTAGATATGGGCCCACTTAATTCATCATGAATAGGGCTAACAGATCGGTGGCCCTTTTACTATTACCAAGTAAATAGTATTTTAGGTATCTTACCTAATAAACTAGATTCGTAGACCTTATTTGAATTGTCAAATCAGTCCTAGTACCCACTCTTAAAAGGTGTGGATATACGAGTCTTCTATAATTGTGTCCTAGACAACAATGCCACAAATAAGTCTCTTTTGATCAAATCAATTTGAGCTATTTATTTGTCATTTTATATGTTTGAGATTTTATTTATATTCAAAATATAAATTCTGTTATTTACATCCAATGTATTTATCTCAGTATCATCTTATATATTGAAACACTTTAGTGTTCTAGAAGATAAAGGTTTTATCCGCAATGGATTAAACACTGATATAGAGATAATGTCTCTAGTTAAACTAGTTACATTATAACATTTCCTAATTTAAGTACATACCAAAGGGTAGTTCCTAAACTTAGGTATCTACGGTCGAAACAGCGACTTTCGTCCCGTTTCCAATTCGCAGAGAAATCTCGGCTTGAAGCCAGTATCCAGCTCACAGCGGATTCTGAACGTCAATACATATATTTTATGTACCACACTAAGTATTTAAAATTCAATTTCAATACTAGTAGTGAACATAACTTTGACAAATATTTTTAAAGTTAGAGCCTCGCCCTTTCTTTAATTCCTTCGTGTCTTCCATATCCAAATGGTAGTCACTTTGGGATATGTCAATTATCCTTTTCAATATTTCACAAACCTTTGGGCAAGCCTTGGGTTTCGGAATATCGAAACGATGTGCACCTTGTGCTACATGCCCAATTGCAAACTTTGACTTTTCTCCAATAGAATAGTCAATTAATTCTCCAAGAATTATTAATTACAATTTTAAATACTTTTAAATCTAAAGATAGATTTATTATAAGTATATTAATTAAGCACTAAAGTCATCATCACAAATCTTCCAAAGACTTTATGCTCTACTATTTGCTTAATTTTGGGCTTAGTCATAATAAGTTATTTTATCAAATAAATTAACCTATTATTAATTCCCAATTGAAAATTAAATCATTTAAACATTTAATCCAAGGATTATATATTTTAAATATTCAACTTTTCAATTCTTCTTGATTTCAATAGTCCAACTATTTAATCAATTTTTAATAAGGTACTATTTATTATAATGATTACAATAATCCAATTATTTAATCAACTATAATTTTAATATTGATTACTATAATCCAATTATAAAATCAACTATCATTTTAATTCAATTATATTGATTATATTGATTACTATAATCCAATTATAAAATCAACTATAATTTTTAATTCAATTATATTGATTACTATAATCCAATTATAAAATCAACTATAATTTAATTCAATTATATTGATTATATTGATTACTATAATCCAATTATAAAATCAACTATAATTTTTAATTCAATTATATTGATTACTATAATCCAATTATAAAATCAACTATAATTTGAATAAGTTTGTATATAGTCTAACTATAAATATTTTTAAAACAACATAAAATATTAGTCCGACTAATACTTTTGATTAATATGACGAGTAAAATAAAATGAGCGTGTTTAGCGAGTAATTTGAACGAATGTTGCAAATTCAATACTTGCCTCCCACTATTTTTCGTCGAGCCTCTAACCCTCTGTGGAGTACTCGGGAAACCGTGTTTCCTAGTGGGCTAGGATCCTATTAAATAACACACAACCCTGACTTTGGCCAATAAAAAGCTGTATGCTATTTAACTAGGTAGATCTCACAGATCAATTGGATCTCATCCAATTCCTAGATCCGGTTAGGTGGACATCCAAGTCCGAAACATATGTATAATGTCAATGTATCCAATACATTTTCCTAACCCTATCCTCCGAATCATCTAGGCCTTGGCTTTGGCCAAAAACAAACCTAATGATTCCAGTTAAGCGGGACCCATTGACGAGGAAGTTTCGTAATCAATGTCATTGGACAAAAAGTGACCTTGACTTTGGCCAATCCAAATAAAATACACGATTTGGACAGACAACCGATATGCAACAAAACTCTCATGATTCAAGTACATCCTTGATTGACAAAGGTCTTGACTTTGGTCAAAAACAAACCAATGCCAACTTCGGATCTTGAACAAGAATCATTCAATGGAAGGATATTTACTTAATATAGATTGAGGGATTTTCGCGTGCAAATTGGCTACCAATTTAATTATCTAAGTTAGGTCTCATCATCATACACCCTTAAACATGCATTCTAAATACATAATAAAGCGAGTATGAAATAAAATAATAATGATATGCGGATGGATACTTTACACATTGATCCTAGATCAAATCTCTCCCTTTCTCACTCAAGCTAGCACTTGTACTACTTTTACCCGTTACACTACACTTCTAAAGAAACCTCATATACATAGAGGGGAATAGGTGAGAAGAGAATACAAAGAGAAAGAAGGTGATAAGGCTGGACACGCAGGTCCAATTAATAAATCGAATTTATTACAACAATTTCTAAAATTGCCCACCCATCTAATATCCATCCGATATACATTTTTCATTCAACACAACCATGTATTTCACACATAAGCATGCTATCAATCAATCTAATCAAATTAATTAATCTGATAATTAAGTGATCATCCAATGTTCAAACAACGATTTGATTTTGTTCGAGTCAAACTCGTTTTTGCGAATAAGTACTCAAAGTACGAATTCATGAATTAAATTAAACTACATCATTAAATCTAATTTAACATGTATTTAATACTAATTCACTATTCAATTTAAATTAAATATTGCACTTTATATTAATAAATCTTTTACGATTTAAATTCCAAATTCAATCGCGTCGGGACTCAAAGTCCGATTAACGTCCAACGTCAATTTAATTAAGTCTAATGGGCTTCAATTAATTCTTTAGGCATGGGCTTCGGCAACCAAAGCCCAATAGTGGAATCACCCAAAATGCCTTAGAAATCAATTTCGGCCCATTAGGCCCAATTAAACATTAAAGGTTCATTAGTCGCAATTGGGCTTTATGGTTAAGGTTTTGGGCCCAATTGGATCCAATCCACTTGGCCTAAACCAAACTTGATAAATCAAGCCCAAAAGGCCCAATTACAACAATTCAAGCCAAATCCAATTCAATTTAAGCCTAAATAATTAAATTACACTAATCCAATTACGCAATTTAATTACCTAAAGTGCATTACATGATTAATCGACTAAATCAATATTTTTAAAACACCAAATTAGTCTTATTAATCATATTCAATTCATTATCACATGTCAAACACACATAATGAAAAATCAAACCCATTTACATGCTTCTAAGTCTCGGCCAAGGAAGGTTATTTTGTCCGATTTGAATTCAATCCGATTAATTACACAATCGACAACGTATTAACTTCCCGAATGATTTCATACACATCCAATGTTCATAAAATCAAAATTACCAAGACATTCAAGGGCTATTATATTCGGCCAAGGTGAAGCAAATTGGGGATTTTTGTTCAACTCAAAATTCAATCAAATTGACTTCAAATTAACATCATCCTTTATCATTATAACTCATCCAATGAATTAAAATGAAAAAATTCCAAGAACTCCAATATGACTTTACATTCGGCCAACATCAATATTTTGGGGAAAATTATTCCAAATCAATTTTCAACAAATTGGTCCAACCAAAATGCAATAAAACATGTTATAAGCATACTCAAACAATCAATTTATTCAAATCATGCTCAACAAACATTTACCCAAATTTTAAGCCCTACAAATTTCATGCTTGCAACATTAGCTCTTGATGCCATTGTTGGTTTATTCTAAGGTCCCAAGATCAAACAATACATGAAAACAATGTGTGAATACATCAACGGAGGTAGCGGAATACTCACATCGATCGGTTGAGTCGATTTGGAGACGAATGAAGTCCAAAATGCCACTGCCATTCACGCCAAACTGCAACAGTCCACTGTCCCTGCAAAACAGAATTTCGGGTCTCAAAACGAAGCTCCAAACTCCGTCGGATGAGTCCCGCCTCATGGGTGAACCTCCCTACCACCTTCGCAAGACTCGTAGTGTGCTAGCACTTGCAGTTTTCACCATGAAAACCCAACCCTTGCTTCCCTTTTGCTCACGTTTTTCTGGTTCCAAACCAGTGAGCTTTGCCCTATTTTGGGCGTGAAAGAAGAGAGAAATGAGAGAGAAGAAGTTTTGTGTTAAGTTAAAATGATTTACCAAAAATCAATTTATATTTATGCCATAATATTTATTAAATTAATAATAAAATTATGACACAAAACATGCAATGGCTTAGAGTGTCAAACACTCAATTTTCATGCAATAACATTGAGTGCATTGTACACTATCAACATGCAATGCATTAGAATAAAATAATGCATAAAATGACATGTGTCATGTGGGCCCCACACGTTTCCAAATGAAAGTGGGCCCACGTGCACTCACGCGTTCGGGTTCGATATTTCCGAAATACCGAGCTTACGTCGCGACGTTAATTCAATCGAATTTAAATAAATAATTGCGCCTGGCGAAATTATTATTTACGTCGCTAACGAATTAATTCTAAATTAACTCGTTTGCCCGAATTAAAATCTAATTTTAATTCCGCGTCGAAATCTAATTTCATTTAATATATCGAATATATTAATTCATCGATCAATTCCAAATTAATCGTTCTCTCTCTTTAGACGACATTTTATCCCGGATAAAATATCTCCGTTATTAATCCTAGATTAATTTTCTCTCTCTTCTATTATAATCCCAGATTATTCAAGAGTGCGAGTTGTGCGTCATCGGTGGATTATCGGGAAGCGACCCATGAGATCCCCGATAATCTGGCAGTAAATACGGTCGTCGGAGTATCCGAATCACGTACGTACCAAGTACTACGTTCTACCGATTTACGAGACAAGGTCGACTCCTAGCAAAGCACCAAGTCTTCCCAAGTTCTCCGGACATATTCATCAAAGAATATCAAAGATCTGTATCAAGCGTAGTATACAATTGTATTGTGCATATCGGTCCAGTATCGGATAATCACGTGCTAGGGCTGGGGCTGGATAAGTGTCTGCCCCGTCCGAAACACATATCGGATGTCTGGTAACTAGTCTCTATAATCGGATATTCATGACCTGGTCATAATATCACGATTGGATGCGCATCACTTAAGAGCATTAATACCGTATCCTGCGTGACATCATCTCCATTATGACTGGAGTGACACTTCCGTCTTGACATCACATCCAATACAATACGACTCTCTGATAAACCCAGAAGAGGTGAACACAGAACCAGTTAAGATCCCCCACCACCAAAACCAAAGTTTACCGATTGTCGTAAGTATTAGCGATGTAAGTCTCAGGTTAAGACTATACACACCTACATTGATTTCGGCCTCCCATAGACACCTAGTCATAACCAATGGGATTCCGAAGGGTCTATCCAGAGCGAAGCTTTTCCCGTACCATCGGTGAAACACGACCTCCTATCGCACTTGCACAAGTATCCAATACTTATATATATGAGAACTATGCCGTTGTGCCCTCACAACGCGCACAAGTGCAATACTAGCCTATTCCGCATTATCGATGTCCAGTCTCGATAATACTACGGCTAGGGATATTTAATGATTAATCCTTCGTGGACTGATACTGTCTCATATCATCTCAATCCAGGAACTAATCATAGGGACCTCTCTTCATTTATATATCTAAGGTGATCTAATCACAAAATGACGAGAGTGCAATTTCCTTGTTACATAGTTAATTTGCTACAACAACACAATGATCTGTGCAAATAGTGACGCTATGGGTCATATTATCCAACATGGATAAGTGACTGCCCCGTCCGAAGCGCATATCGGATGTCTGGTAACATAGTCTCTATAATCGGATAGTTATGACCTGGTCACAATATCCCGATTGGTTGAGCAACACTCAAGAGCACTAGTACCGTATCCAGCGTGACATCATCTCCATAATGACTGAAGTGACACTTCCGTCTCGACATCACACCCAATACACTACGACTCTCTGATAAACCCAGAAGTGGTGTACGCAGAACCGGTTAAAGCCTGTACCACCAAGACCAAAGTTTATCGATTATCGTAAGTATTAGCGATGTAAGTCTCAGGTTAAGACTATACACACCTACCTTGATTTCGGCCTCCCATAGACACATAGTCATAATACCAATGGGATTCCGAGGGGTCTATCCAGAGCGAAGCTGTTTCCCGTACCATCGGTGAACCACGACCTCCTATCGCACTTGCATAAGTATCCAATACTTATATATATGAGAACTATGCCGTTGTGCCCTCACAACGCACACAAGTTCAATACTAGCCTATTCCGCATTATCGATGTCCAGTCTCGATAATACTACGGCTAGGGATATTTAATGATTAATCATTCGGGGACTGATACTGTCTCATATCATTCTCAGTCCAGGAACTAATCATAGGGACCTCTCTTCATTTATATATATATTTATGGTGATCTAATCACAAATGATAAGAGTGTAATTTCCTTGTCACATAGTTAATTTGCTACAACAACACAATGATCTGTGCAAATAGTGACGCTATGGGTCATTTTGTCCAACAGAACAATGTTCTTGTTGCTTGCCATGCGGTTTTCCAAAGAGGAATACCGATATGCAGTGGTAAGTGGGAGGAAAGTAAAACTCGATTAAAATCAGAGTAATACTATTTCAGGCACCGATTCTTTAATGGAACACAAATAGTTCATCCATGATGAAACTATACCAATAATCTTCGAATACACAAGAACCGCGTAAGTCGGAGAGAGTCAGAAAACAACCTGGGGTATGGGTTTCTGATCTCACCTCATAAAGATGTCAATCTTATTGAGGAATACGAACTGACTACGTATGAGGAAGTGATACAAGGTATCGACTCCCTATTATGGCAAAGTGCCATGAATTCTGAAATGGATTCCATGTATATCAACTAAGTTTGGACACTAGTTGATGTACCATAAGGCATTGTGCCTATTGGTACTATAAAAGTCTTCAAGGAAGACATACATGGAAGGCAACCTACCAACGTACTAAGCTGGGCTTGTAGCGAAAAGGTATCGTTATCAACATTGTGTCGATTACGATGAAACCTTTTACTTGTTGCCACGGAAAATCCATTTCGATAATGCTTGCTGATGCTGCATATTTCATTTATGAAATGTGGCAGCTAAATGCCAAAACCGCTTTCCTTATCGGAAACCTTTTGGAGGATGTTTACAACATCTTGACAGTTTTGCCGTACCAAAACTAGCAAACAAGGTTTGCAGGTTATTCGATCCATGTATGGATTGAAGCAAGCATTGAGTTCTTGGAACTAAAGTTTTGATGTAATCATAATTGTATATGATTTGATTCAAAACGAAAATGATTCTTGTGTATATAAGGAGGTTTGTGGGAGCGCACTGACAATGAATGTCCTGAATAATAATGACATGTCATTTCTTGGAAATGATATTCCTATAAAACAACCGGTCAAAGCTTGGCTTTCGAGAAAATTCTCAGTAGAATTCTTAGGAGAAATAACCTTTATTCTAGGAATAAAGATCTACTAGGATAGATTTAAAGTTATTAATACTCTCTGAGAACTCGTACATTGAAATAAATGTACGCGGCCTGGTGTCTCATACGCTTTGAGAATATGGAGTCACAATCGGGCCAATCCAAGTGATAGACATTGGATTGATGTGAAGAACATTCTTTAGTATCTTAGAAGATCTAAGGATGATGTCTTATACTATGGAGAATGAGAACTTGAAGTGACTGGGATCACTGCTGCAAGTTTCCTAACTGATAAAACGACTATAAGTCATACAACGATACTATAAAGTTTGAATAAATGGTACAGTGAGCTGGAAATCTTCCAAGCAAGATACTGTTACCGAATAAACATCAAAAGTGGATTATTGCTGCAGCTGAGGCAGCAATAGAAGCCTTCTGGGTCGATAATAAATCTAATTAGATTAGATGTAGTTCTGTTAGCAGCTGAGCTAGGCTACAACACATGCTAATGAATTAATGGTCTCATCAACGATCCAGATACATACTTCGACTATTCATCTGAGTCATTCGGATCATACATCATGGCGATGTGATGATCATATAAATTGGATCAGATGATAATCATGCAAATCCACTGACGAAAGCCTTTTCTCAGTAATTTGAGCGAACCGTACATAGTTCGGGTGTAGGACACTCGAGTGACTGGCTATAGACCAAGTGGGAGATTGTTGGACAGTTGTGACCCATAGCGTCACTATTTGTACAGATCATGGTGTTGTTGTACAAATTAACTATGTGACAAAGGAGATTGCTCTTTTATCATTTGTGATTAGATCACCAAGATGTATAAATGATGAAAGGTCCTTATGATTAGTTCCTGGATTGAGATGATATGACACAGTATCAATCTATGAAGGTATAATCATTAAATATCCCTAGTCAGAGTATTATCGAGATTGGACATCGATAATGTGTAAAAGACTAGTATTACACTTGTGCGCGTTGTGAGGGCATAGTGGCATAGTTATCATATATTTGGGTATAGGATACTCATGCAAGTGTAGTAGGAGGTTGTGTTTTACCGTTGGTACAGAAAATAGCTTTGCTCTGGATAGACCCCTCAAAATTCCATTGGTAGTATGACTATGTGTCTATGGAAGTCCTAAATCAGGGTAGATGTATTTGGTCTTAACTTGAGACTTGCACACCGCTAATACTTGCGACAATCAATATACTTTGGTTTTAGGTCGTCCAAAGCTTTAACAGGTTCTATGTACGCCTCTGCTGGGTATATTGAGAATCGTAGTGTATTGGGTGTGATGTCAAGACGGAAGTATCACTCCAGTCATAGTGGAGATGATGGTTACGTAGGATACGGGACTGGTTCTCTTATATGCTGCAGCTATTGGGATATTATGACTAGGTCATGTTTATCCGATTATAGAGACTAGTTACCAGAGATCCGATCTGTGCTTCGTACGGGGCAGACACATTTCCAGCCCTAGGCCTTGCACGTGACATCCGATACTGGATCGAAATACGCAATACTACGTATACTACGACTGATATAGATCACATATTCCTGTAAGGATATTTCTGGAGAATTGGGTAGGCATGGCGCTTTGCTAGAAGCCAACCTTGTCTTGTAAATCGGTATAAACGTAGTACTAGGTACTAACGTGTTCGGATAGTCCGATGACCGAATTTACTGCCAACATATCCGGGCATCTCTTAGGTCGCTTCCCGAAGATTCACCGATGACGTATGACTCGCACTTTAATTAATCTGGGATTAATTACGGAGATATTTTATCTGGGATAAAATATTATTAAAGAGAGAAAATGATTAATTTGGAATTAATCGATAAAATAATATATTCGATATATTATATGAAATTGGATTTCGACGCGGAATTGAAATTAGATTTTAATTCGGGCGAACAAGTGAATTTAGAATTAATTCGTTAGCGACGTGAATAGTGATTTTGCTATGCATAATTATTTAATTGTGTCGCAACGGAAAAATCGTTAATTTGGAATTAGCGAACCCGAGCCCGGGAGTGTTTGCGAGCGCACTCGCATTTCGAATTCAAGTGCTGCCCGTAAGTCACATCAAGCGTCAAATCACATGTCACTTTTAGTGATGTGACAATTTGTCACTTAATTGATGTGAATAGTGATGGAGTGGTTGTTGGCATTTATGCCTTGACTTCTTGCATTTGGTAAATCAATTATTCGATTTTTGAAAATAAAATATTGTGTATTAGATACACAAAGCAATTAAGACATACACAACTCTCTCTCTCTCTCCATTGCTCACGGTTTTGGAGCAAAAATGCTCACTCTCTCTCACGGCCACATGCCACTTTCTTCTTCTGTTTTCTGGTTTGACTGAGAACCATGGAGAAGCTATGAAATTTTATGGCAAAATTCCTAAGTGCTAGCACACCATTTGAGTCTTGCGAATGTGATAGGGAAACCCACTTGTGAGCAAGGAATCACATCACGAAATCTTGGAGCTTGGAAGATGATCCATGGCCGATTTTTTGGAGATAAAAAACACTCACTGTCTTGATCCTTGGAGGACTTCAAAGGGCTTAAAAAGTTTTGTTCTTCATCGCATCGCTCAACCGCTCGATGTAAGTATTCCACAACTTCCTCGATGTATTCACATGTTGTTTCTTGCTTGATAATCGATCCTCGGGACTTAGAGATTTCCTAACATACAGATCAAAGACATCACCCAGAAGCTTGACAGAATGGAAATTCCATTCAAAGTCAAGCACCCTACGAGACATCTTGATTTTCTTTCTTTCTTTTCAGAAATCAGTGGAGCGACAAAGTTTAAGAAGGTGACACAGACACGAACAAGATTCTTTTTTCCACTTTACCGTTGGAAGAGACTCTTCAAAAGCAACACTCATGGGATTGTCTTTAATCAGACATATTTCAGTCACGTCTGGGTGAAGATGAAAAATTTAGCGCTAGCAGAGAGGCAACTTATGCAATTTGTTGTAATTTATGTTTTCATATTTTGTGTATACATGTTGTAGAGTTTTTTTATTTTGTGTGATATTTTTCAGGGAAAAACAAAAATGAAGCATTTAAGGTAGATCAAAACATGAGGGAATGGTGTTTGGCAATTATAAAGATGAGAGTTATTTCATTAGTGATGGCTGAGTAAGGAATGGATTCTTAAGACGCATCCTAATGGATTTGTATAACAATGAGTGCCTATTGCGTACACAATTCTATTACCTTAATGAGTGCTTTGATTTGCTTTTCTTTTGTAATTATCTTTATTTTCGCCGACAGGATCCAGACTTTTTGACCTTCACGATTTATTTTACTGTTTAAGCTAATAATCATCCTTTGGAAGATACTAGTGCTATTATTACTCACCATTTTCAGGTGTTATAAATTCAACTCATCATTTCACTTTTGAAGGCATCTAGATTTGAGAAAGAAATACATAAAAAAAATTGGAAGCTACTTCTAGAAGACGAGTTGTAAAAATCTGTGTATTTTGCGGTAGTAGTGCTGGTTCTAAACCAGAATTCATTGAGGCAGCACAGGAATTGGGTCGAGTCATAGCTGAACGAAATATGCACATAGTATATGGCGGTGGCAATCTTGGACTAATGGGGATTGTTTCAAGGGTCGTACAGGAAGGAGGTAGTCAAGTTCTGGGAATCATCCCAAAACCTTTGGCAGAGGCAAATCTTATAGGACCATCAAATGGAGAGGAACTTATCGTGCCAGGTATGTCCGAGCGACTTGTGGAAATGATTAACCGTGTTGATGCTTTTATTGCTTTGCCATGTGGAAATTTTTACAGTACTATCTTGGGCGAATTTAAACATACACTAGAAACCGATTGGATTATTTAATGCTGATGGATTTTATGATTTTATTTGTGTGTTTCTTGATGGTGCCCGGAGAAATGGGTTCGTGTCAAAACCTGTAAAAGATCTCATTTTTACTGCCAGAACTGCCCATGATTTAATTGACCAAATTTTAACCTTTGAACCACAAATTGACCCTTTCATTTCCAAGATAAACTGGTCTGATAATGATCGTGGTAAGAAGCGTCGGATAAATCTGGATCTTAACCTTTAATTTTCATTTTAGATGTAGAATTTCAGCTAACTAGGTATTGTTTTCTAAATTCTTCTTCTACTTTTTAAGACATTGGGGACAAATTTTTCATTTAAGTTTGGGTGAGGGGAATAGTTGACTAGTATCTTGTTTTTATTCTGTTATTTTTATTTGATTTTTAGTCAATTTTGTTTTTTAAAATAATAAAGAAAATTAAAAAAAACTAAAAAAATATATTTTGTTTTATGTTTTTAATTTGTTTAATCAGGTGAATTTGGTGTGAGATAGATGTGTAAGGAATTTCCACTCCTGAGATGTATCTTAATCTATTTCGTAACAAGTTAATTTTTGTTTATTTCCTTTTGAATTATTTAATATGTAAATTCTCCGTAAAACTGACTAAAATGGATCTTCATATGCTCAATTGACAGGTATTATCGACATGCATGGTAACATACGGACATGAGTTGTAATTGAAAAGTTTGTAATATTCAGTGCTCTAGTTTAATTGGAGGAAACATCTAAAAAAGCGGTGGAAACAAAATAAAATAAAATAAAAACACATATGAGATCCGAGTAATTAAGTCAGTATGGGTGTTTTAACACATAGTGCCCTAAAACCAACTGGTTTGGGATCCACTGACCCAAAGCTCGCTACATGGATTGAAGATGTTATATATATATATATATATATCTGAAATCCGAGTAATTATGTCTTTAAGGTGTTTTAACACCTAGTGACCTAAAGCCAACTGGTTTGGGAGTCACTGGCCCAAAGCTCGCTACATGGATGGAAGATATTGTATATGAATAAAAAAAATCGAAAACAAAATTCAAAAAAAAAAATTCTATTGCTAAAAAAGGTGTGAATTCTGATATAACTTTAGGACAAAAATATTACTCTCTTTTCAACTACACTTATGAATATTGTGGGCACAATGAGTTGATTAATATTTTATTGGTTGTGTATATGGAGAATGGTAAAAATAATAGAAGAATTTACTTATTTGGTAATTTAGAAAGAAAGAAAATAATTATTAACTTGGATACGGAGTTTCATTTGTTTAGGCACTAACTTGTTTATTCTCTTTTCTCTTGTATTTTTACCTTTTGTGTGCATTAGATTGACGTTTGTGGGTATCGTCACTGTAAGCCATCACGAGACTACAACTCGTCCACTAGGGACAGCTAGGGGTTTAAAGGCTTGTTGCATACACTAAATGCAACTGTGATCCCTACGAAAGTGGCTTAGTTTAATTTTAATTGTTTATTACATTTTATTTTGTTGTTTTGCTCGAGGACTAGCAAAATGTTAGGTTTAGGGGTGTGATGAGCGGAAAATATATCAATATTTACCGCCCCTTTTACATAATATTTTGTTTAGTTTCTCGAGTTTAATGAACGTTTTGATGTGTTTTAGTTTATTTTATATATAAAATAAAATCGAGACTCAGTGGAATCAATCAGGATGAAATATGGAACAAATAATGGCAAATAATGGACTTGACATATGGATTTTGGAGGTTTGAAACTTGAAATGGCGTTCTAACGAAGTACAATTTCAGAAATTTCAGCTTTGCACAATTCTCATATTTTGGCCATAAACGTTTTATTCCGATATCGGATTGAGGTGATTCAAGTTTAAGATTAAAGATATTTCAAAGATCTACAACTTTGAAGTTTGTAGGAATTTTGAATTCTGAAGTTTTCATGACCGAATTGGATTAACAATCCGAAATTATATCATGTTTAATTACTAAAGTCATTATCAAAAATAAAAATTGTCAAACATCCACCAAACATGCAAGCATGTTTGGTGTCATATTTGGTGGAGTGTTTGGTGGAGTGTTTTGTGGCATGTTTGGTGGAGTATTTTATGGAGTGTTTGGTGGAGAAATTGGTGGAAGCCTTTTCTTTGCCTAAAAATATGAAGCCATTCCATTTGTAAATTTGATACTTTCCTTGGTTTGTTGATAAGGAATTAAGGATTTTATCTTGTGTATTTTATTTAGTAGTTTTGTACTGTATTTTTATTTCCATTTTTAGTAATAATTGGTTGTGTGTGTTTACTTTCTTTTATGTTTAATAGTTAATTTCTGCTGGGGGGAAGGGTGAAACCTTTAATATGATAAGGTAGATTAATCTCACTTAATTTATAATATGGAAATTGTAATTTAATAATATGGATTAAAGTTGATACCGCCTTAATGGCTGGTTTTATTTATTTGACATAATCTACAGCGCCTATATGGTCGGTCTTTAGGTGACAGATGATTACCTCCTATATGGATGGTTTATGGACAAATAATAACACCACATTTATGGGTGGTTCGACTTAAATGGGTAACACTCACACTTTATATATTATAATAAAGTGAGATTTCTACATTTGAAATATTAAAGGTAGATCCACTAACCCCATCATTTTATTTTTAATCTAGGGAAGTGATGAAGCACAATATCCACAAGTTTAATAATTGATTTTCTTTATATTATAGGTAATACTTTAGGCTTGTTTATTGAATCTTAATCTTAATACTTCTTGTTGCCTGATCACCAATAAGATTGATGTGGTAAACTTAAAATGAACTTGGAAAAGGGATTTTAGGTTTCAGCCTTAAATTCAATAGCTCACGATCTCACCTAAGGGCATGGTGATCCTTAGGTAGATTTCTTTCCAGGATAGACATATACCTTTAGGGTGGAGGCAGCCACAATTGGAACTTGAACTTAATAAATTCGGGTACCTTGGTTAACATAGACATATGATTAATTAGGTTATTCTGGGTGTTTGCATCTGACCATCGGAAGAGGCTTTTGCATATTTTCGTGTTCCAGGTTAGGAAACTGATTTATTACACATATATAAAGAATCAATTCATCATTAGATTAATATTGTGTGAAATCACAACCCTATATATTTGTGTCTTTTTTTTTATTTTCCTTAGTATTTTCTTTTGTGTTTTTATTTATTTAGCAAAACCACATTCAACCAACCAATCAAGAAATCATTCCATTCTTTCATTAATTTGATATCTGTAAATAAATAGAATCAATAATTTATATCAATTGTAGAAATTATGTCCACGTGGGATCGATATTTTTATACTACTTGAGCGATACATGCACTTCTGTTACCTGTGTGTTTACCACCGATCAAGTTTTTGGCGCCGTTGCCGGAGACTTATTTTTCTTGAGTTATTAATTTTGAAGCTATCTGATTTACTTATATATAATTTTATTTATTTTTATTTGTAATTTTTATTTTATTCTTTTATTTTTCAGGTGGTTGAACAATGGAACATTATTGGGCGATTGAGAGATTATGAGCTTTACTAGAAGAAGATACACCCCAAATTAGGGAGCAACAGTCCGGTTTTCTGAGGCCTGTTGTCCAGCCCAACAATTATCACTGGATGTCAGAACCAAGCAATACAACATTTGCCCAACCTTTTCAGAATGTAATGGAGAGATGTGAGATATGGGATGGTAACCACCTGAGCAATCAATACATATACCTTTCAGGGTGGGAGAATTATCAGAATCATTCAAGGTACGAAGAACCAACATATTTCACAGAACCACATTTTCCATCTTATCCACCATCCACCTATGATCTTCATCAAGAACCAGAACCATCAGAGGAAGATCAGATGATTGACATGCTCAAATATTGGCTCGAGGAACGGGAAGCTCAATTTGATGCACAATTTCAGAGTCAAACGGAATCCATACATAGGATGATAGATCAAATTAGACAATTAACAGAAAACCTGAATTATATATCTCAATGAGCAAATGACACTGATGAAGCCTTCGAGTACCAAGCATTTCACAATGACACCATAACAGATGAGGAGGCTGAGCAGTATCAAGAATCAGAGGTATCAGTTCAGGAGCACAAACTAGCAAAGTCTCAATTTGATTTTTATTATTCGGTCTCTGACGAGGAACAAGAAGTAGAGCTGTATGCACCAACAAAAATTGAGGATGAAACTTTGTATCCTCAAAATGAGAATCTTGGAGCATGTATTGCACTTATGTTTGAAGAAGAGCTACCTGAGCCAGTCATATCAACCACAGAGGATGAAGACATAAAATCATACACATATTTACATCCTCTGGTTGACACTTATAGAGTATGCATTTCACAGATTAATAGCTGAACGAGGTAATCCTAAAATACATATGTGAAGAAAAGGTGGAGGAAGATTTACAAATGGAGGAGCAAATGACTGATCATATTGAAGATTTCATGCATTCATGAGAAACATCATAATTTTGGGGAGTACAGATCAAAGACATCACCCAGAAGCTTGACAGAATGGAACTTCCATTCAAATTCAAGCACCATAAGAGATCTCCTGATTTTCTTTCTTTCTTTTCAGGAATCATTGGAGCGAAAAAGTTTAAAAATGTGGCACAAGCACAGACAAGATTATTTTTTCCATTTTACCGTTGAAAAAGACTCTTGAAAAGCAACACTCACGAATTATCTTTAATCGGACATCCAAAACAACGCTGAAACCTCATTGATAGATGGATTTCAGTCACGTCTGGTTGAAGACAAAAAATTTAGCGCTAGTAGGGAGGCAACCCATGCAATTTCTTGTAATTTATGTTTTCATATTTTGTGTATACATGTTGTAGAGTTTTTAATTTTTTGTGATATTTTTCAGGGAAAAGCACAAATGGAGCATTTAAGGTAGAGCAAAACATGAGGGAATGGTGTTTGGCAATCATAAAGATGATAGTTAATTCATTAGTGAAGGCATCCAGATTTGAGAAAGAAATACATAAAAAAATGGAAGCTACTTCTAGAAGACGAGTTGTAAACATCTGTGTATTTTGCGGTACTAGTGCTGGTTCTAAACCAAAATTCGTCGAGGCAGCACTGTAATTGAGTCGACTCATAGCTGAATGGAATATGCACCTAGTATATGGCGGTGGCAATCTTGGACTAATGAGGATCAATTCAAGGGCCGTACAGGAAGAAGGTAGTCAACTTCTGGGAATCATCCCAAAACCTTTGGCAGAGGCGAATCTTATAGGACCATCAAATGGAGAGGAACTTATCATGCCAGGTATGTCCGAGCGACTAATGGAAATGATTAACCGTGTTGATGCTTTTATTGCTTTGCCAGGTGGCTTGGGCACGATGGAGGAAATTTTTACAGTACTATCTTGAGCGAATTTAAACATACACCAGAAACCGATTGGACTATTTAATGCTGATGGATTTTGTGATTTTCTTTGTGTGTTTCTTGATGGTGCCCGGAGAAATGGGTTCGTGTCAAAACCTGTAAAAGATCTTCTTTTTACTGCTAGAGCTGCACATGATTTAATTGACCAAATTTTAGCCTTTAAACCACAAATTGACCATTTCATTTCCAAGATAAACTGGTCTGATAATGATCTTGGTAAGAAGAGTCGGATAAATTTGGATTTTAACCTTTAATTTTCATTTTAGATTTAGAATTTCAGCTAACCATGTATTGTTTTCTAAACTCTTCTTCTACTTTTTAAGACATTGGGGACAATGTCTCATTTAGGTTTGGGTGAGGGGAATAGTTGACTAGTATCTTATTTTATTGTGTTATTTTTATTTGATTTTTAGTCAAAAAGTTTTAAAAAAAAAAAATTTAAAAAAAAAAAAAAATTATTTTGTTTTGTGTTTTTAATTTGATTAATTAGGTGAAATTGGTGTGAGATAGTTGTAACAAGTTAATTTTTTTTATTTCATTTTGAATTATTTAATTTGTGAATTCTCAATAAAACTGACTAAAATGGATTTTCATATGCTCAATTGACACGTATTATCAACATGCATGGTAGCATACGGACATGAGTTGTAATTGAAAAGTTTGTAATATTTAGTGCTCTAGTTTAATTGGAGGAAGCATATAAAAAAGCCATGGAAACAAAATAAAATATAAAAATACATTTGAGATCCGAGTAATTAAGTCTGTAGGGTGTTTTAACACTTAGTGCCCTAAAACCAACTGGTTTGGGAACCACTAACCCAAAGCTCGCTATATGGATTGAAGATGTTATAAAACAAATATATATATATATATATATATATATATATATATATGAAATCCGAGTAATTAAGTCTTTAAAGTTGTTTTAACACCTAGTGCCCAAAAGCCAACTGGTTTTGGGAGTCACTGGCCCAAAGCTCGCTACATGGATGGAAGATATTGTATATTAATAAAAAAAATAAAAAAAAAGTTAAAAAAATAAAATTTCCATTGCTAAAAAAATGTGTGAATTCTGATATAACATTAAAACAAAAATATTACTCTCTTTTCAACTACACTTATGAATACTGTGGGCACAATGAGTTGATTAATATTTTATTGGTTGTGTATATGGAGAATGATAAAAATAATCGGAGAATTTACTTATTTGGTAATTTAGAAAGAAAGAAAACAACTACTAACTTGGATAAGGAGTTTCACTTGTTTAGTCACTAACTTGGTAATTCTCTTTTCTCTTGTCTTTTTACTTTTGTGTGCATTAGATTGACGTTTGTGGGTGTCGTCACTGTAATCCCTCACGAGACTACAACTCGTCCATTAGGGACACCTAGGGTTTAAAGGCTTGTTGCATACACTAAATACAACTGTGATCCCTACAAAAGTGGCTTAGTTTAATTTTAATTATTTATTGCATTTTATTTTATTGTTTTGCTCGAGGACTAGCAAAATGTTATGTTTGGGGTGTGATAAGCGGAAAATATATCAATATTTACCGCCGATTTTGCTTAATATTTTGTATAGTTTCTCGAGTTTTATGAACTTTTTTATGTCTTTTAGTTTATTTTACAGATAAAATAAAATCGGGACTCAATGGAATCAATCAAGACAAAATATGGAACAAATAATGGACTTGACATATGGATTTTGGAAGTTGGAAACTTGAAATGGCGTTCTAACGAAGTACAATTTCAGAAATTTCAACTTTGCACAATTCTCGTATTTTGGACATAACGTTTTATTCCGATATCGGATTGAGGTGATTCAAGTTCAAGATTAAAGATATTTCAAAGATCTACAACTTTGAAATTTGTAGGAATTTCGAATTCTGAAGTTTTCATGACCGAATTTGATTAACAATCCGAAATTATGTTATGTTTAATTACTAAAGTCATTATCAAAAATAAAAATTGTCAAACATCCACCAAACATGAATGTTTGGTGGAGTGTTTTGTGCCATATTTGGTGTCATGTTTGGTGGAGTGTTTTGGGGCATGTTTGGTGGAGTGTTTGGTGGAGTGTTTGATGGAGTTTTTGGTGGATAAATTGGTGGAGAAATTGGTGGTAGCCTTTTCTTTGCCTATAAATATCCAGCCATTTCATTTGTAAATTTGATACTTTCTTTGGTTTGTTGATAAGGAATTAAGGATTGTATCTTTTGTGTTTTATTTACTAGTTTTTACTGTATTTTTATTTTTATTTTTAGTAATAATAGTTTGTGTGTGTTTACTTTCTTTTATGTTTAATAGTTAATTTCCACTTGGGGAAGGGTGAAACCTTTAATATGATAAGGTAGATTAATCTCACTTAATTTATAATATGGAAATTGTAATTTAATAATATGGATTAAAGTTGATACCGCCTTAATGGCTGGTTTTATTTATTTGACATAATATGACACCGCCTATATGGTCGGTCTTTAGATGACAGATGATTACCGCCTATATGGTTGGTTTATGGACAAATAATAACACTGCTTTTATGGCTGGTTTGACTTAAATGGGTTACACTGACAATTTCTATATTACAATAAAGTGAGATTTCTACATTTGAAATATTAAAGGTGGATCCCCTAACCCCAGCATTTTATTTTTAATCTAGGGAAATGATGAAACACAATATCCATAAGTTTAATGATTGATTTTCTTTTTATTATAGGTAATACTTTAGGCTTGTTTATTGAATCTTAATCTTAATGCTTCTTGTTGCCTGATCACTAATAAGATTGATGTGGTAAACTTAAAATGAACTTGGAAAATGGATTTTAGGTTTCAGCCTTAGATTCAATAGCTCACGATCTCACCTTAGGGCATGATGATCCTTAGGTAGATTTCCTTCCAGGATAGACATATACTTGTAGGATGGGGGCAGTCACAATTGGAACTTGAACTTAATAAATTTGGGTACCTTAGTTAACATAGACATATGATTAATTGGGTTATTCTAGGTGTTTGCATCTGACCATCAGAAGAGGCTTTTGCATATTTTTGTGTTCCAGGTTAGCAAACTGATTTATTACACATATATAAAAGAATCAATTCATCATTAAATTAATATTGTATGAAATCACAACCCTAGATATTTATGTCTTTTGTTTATTTTCCTTAGTATTTTCTTTTGTGTTTTTATTTATTTAGCAAAATAATATTCAACCAACCAATCAAGCAATCATTCCATTCTTTCTTTAATTAGATATCTGTAAATAAATAGAATCAATAATTTATAACAACATTAGAAATTAAGTCCTCGTGGAATCGATATTTTTATACTACTTGAGCGATATGTGCGCTTGCGTTATATGTGTGTTTACCACCGATCATGTAAGTATCATAGGATTTTGGGTCTGACCCGATCAGTGTAGAGCGGCATCATAGGATAGTCTCAGCTCAGTAATCTGAACTAGCGGGAAAATGGCGGTTCAGTATTAATTAGGTCAGGATTACCAGTATAGGCGCATCTCAGAAACTTACTATCTTTATAGAGCTTCGACATGACAGGGAAACTTGTGCTTTATCCTCTGACACATGTTACAGAGTGAACGGTTGTGTATAGTCTGGCACCATAATTGTCGCGTGTGACAGTACCCAAACAGAGGGATTTAATGAAATGTCATATGGCAGTGGCAGGTTTTCTTTCTACAGAGGTAGGCTCGCGTGACTGACGTCACGAGGATGGTGGAACAATGTAATTTTCCTTACTATATAAAGAGTTTGAGAACATCTTTATAGAGAGAGAATTTTACCCAGACACTACTTGTAAGAAAATAGTGAGAAAACACTAGTTCGGTAATACCCGATCACCTGAAAAAAGAGGTCGGCCAAGGCCGATCACGTATAAAAGCAATTTATTTCTTTGCTCCCGTGGATGTAGTTTGGATCCATTATGCCGAACCACGTAAATCTTTTGTTGTTTTTTGTGTTTGTTCTCATTTTCTGATATGTTTGCTTTTGGTTCCCAACAAACTAAACAAATTCACAGTTAGGGGAAGATTGTTCGAGAAGCGAGTTTTCGGATTTGTCCTTGGAACAAAAATCAGCCGTCAACATTTGGGGCCGTCTGTGGGGAAGAATAATGAAAAGTAATAGATGTTTTGAGATGATGGCGGAAGAATGAATACCCAAAGAGTAAGATCAACAGTAGCTCTCATCCTTGAGCTGCATAATGAAATGTATAAAAGGTGACCATGAATCACCAATTAGGACTGAGCTGTAGAATGAAATGTAATACATGGAGCTGTCCACTCTATACGCCGCCCCTTGTGAATGAAAAACTCATCCTAAAGAAGTTGTGGCTGTAGTTCGACCAACTGAATCTTCGGATTCACGGCCAAGATAGTCTTCATAGAGCGGCAGGGAAACTGGCATGCCGGGGGCACACGATTAGTTTCTATGAGTGCCCATTCTTATTTTGTAGTGACTAATGAATACTAAAAAGTTCATATTTATTATACAATAAATCAATCATTTTACGCTTATAGTTTCACTAATCCTCTTAATTTGGCACGTTTGTGAAATGATATTTTAAGTTATGTTTTGAATATTTTTATTGTGTTATCGCGACACGAAAATGACGGTGCGTCACGACGCGCCTAATAAAATGGAGACACTGCAAAACGTGCTATTCTCTCAACGTGTGTCCCCATTGTGTCATTCGCATCGCGACGCGTGGAGCCTTGGGGTCGCGACGCGCTGACCAAACTTTGCCTATAAATTGAAGCCTCCAGCAAAAGAAATTTTCATACTTTCTTTCCGAATTCCTCTATAGATTTTTTAGAGAGAATGTCTTGTATGTTTATTTATTTAAAGCTTTATGTAATATCTTTTTCTTTCAGTAATAAAATTACGAGTTTTTTAATTTACAAAATAAGTAGCTAATTTCTTTCCGCTGGGGTAATGTGTGAAGCTTTTATAATGAAAAGTTAGATTAATCTCGCCTACATTATAATAAATAAATTATAATCTAATGATTAAAACTTGATTTAGATCTAGATTAATTATTGACAAAATTGGGTACCGCCTATATGGCTAGTTTTATCTTGCTACCGCCTTTATGGCTGGTTTTATCTTACTACCGCCTTTATGGCTGGTTTTATCTTACTACCGCCTTTATGGCTGGTTTTATCTTACTACCGCCTTTATGGCTGGTTTTATCTTGCTACCGCCTTTATGGCTGGTTTATACGATTTTAGCATAATTGAGTACCTTTGCAGGACTTCTTATAGACAAACAGTGTTACCACCTATATGGGTGGTTTTATGTTTTCGGCATACTTTGTACCTTGGCAGGCTAGTTATCGACAGAAATGACCACCGCCTTTATGGCCAGTTCTATATATTGGCATAATTAATTCTGGAAATAAATTAATTGGGTAACATGGATAATTTATATATTATAATTAAGTGAGATTTCTAGATTTGAAATATTAAAAGTGGATCCCCTAACTCCAGCATTTAATTTTATTGCTGTATTTTCACTTTAAAGTTTCCAACAACTTCAATAAATCATACCGTTTTCTTTTCGTTCTACTTAACATTCTATTTTACTAAATTTATTCCCTATGGATCTACCTCGGACTCACCGGGTTATTTTATTACTTCGACACTCTTATACTTGGGAGTAAATGACCATTTTTTGAGCGTGTCAAGTTTTTAGCGCCGTTGCAGGGGAATCATTATTTAGTAGATAGAATAATTTTTCTTTTTCTTTTTCCCTTTCTTTATTTTATTTTTGTAGTTTATTTTTTTATCTTGTCATTAACTTCCTTTTTGTAAATATTGTATTTATTTTTGTTTTATTTAGGTTGCATGAGACATTGGTCTCGATCATCCAGTGGAAGACTAAACATAGAATCTCTGTCACCTTCATCGTTCGTCAAAATGGCCGAGAGCCAAATTGAAAATCCAATTGGAAATCCACCTACCTAAGTTGAAAACCTAGTTAATCAGGAAGAAAACAAGTCTCATACAATTCATGAATCCACTAGGACTGGATCACCATCTTGTATTGTTTTTCCTCCAGATGCAACAAGTTTCAATTTTAATCATGTATCATCCATCTTTTACCCATATTATACGGTCTAGAATCATAGAATCCTTATCAGGACTTAAGGGAATTTGAAGAGGTATGTAACACTTACACAAACAAAAATTGTAGCATGAATATAATTTGTTTAAAATTTTTTCCCTTTTCTTTAAAGGATAAAGCTAAAATTTGGCTGCAAAACCTTAGGTCGGGATCTATTAGAACATGGGATGATTTACAACAACAGTTTCTTAGAAATTTCTTTCCCCCTCGTAGAACGAATTCCTTTGAGAGAAGAATCACAGCCTTCACACAAGAGTCGGGGGGAACACTTTACAAATGTTGGGAGAGGTTTAAAGAGATGTTAAATATTTTTCCACATCACGGGTTTGAAACATGGAGGCTGGTTGCCTATTTCTACGAGGGGTTAACACCCCAAGGTCGACAAGTAGTAGAAATGATGTGTAATGGTGAGTTTAGGGACAACGATCCCAAAGATGCACTAGATTACCTAGAACACATAGCAGAGAATGCACAAAAATAGGACACAGTTGGCACCTATGAGTCGTCTGTAAAACCACTGCCACCTAATAGAGGTATGTTTAACCATAGGGAAGACCATGACCTTACTGGCAAGTATGCATCTCTATCCAAAATAATTGAAGCTTTAGAAGCAGGGAAGGGTGATCATGTCAAGTCATTTTATGAAGTCCTATGTCAAATCTATAATTCTAATAAACATGTCACACATGTTTGCTCATCTTCACCAGCCCTGCAAGAATGTCTCCATGACCAAGTCAATTCCATAAACACATTCAATAGACAAATCCAAACCTATAATTATGGTTGGAGAAACCATCCAAACTTCAATTGGAGGAATGATAACCAAGCATGGTCCTCACAACAAGCTCCCCAGGTTCACCAGAATACCTAGGAAAACCATTGAGGATACCTTGAATGCATTCGTGGAAAAACAAGAAGTCATCAATAACCAAAATGCACAAACGATGAATGATTTAAGAGAAAATTTTTCTAAAAGTACATCTGCATTAACCATTACTGAGAAAGGAAAGTGTCATACACAACCACAGTCAAATCCCAATAGTCATTTAAATTCTCACAAGGGTAGTTCTGGAAATCAACACTTAGACAAAGTAAAATATGTTATTACTCTTCGTAGTGATAAGGACATCCATAGACCTATTCTTGAACCTCGCAAAGTAGAGAATACAACATATTCATAGGTTAAGGAAGAGGTTGATGCACCATTACCTGTCGTTGATAATAATAATTTTTCACATGCACCTTCATTCCCTCAAGTATTAAAAATAAAGAAATTGAACCATTCCCCAGAAATTTATGAAATATTCAAACAGGTTAAAGGTCAATATTCTTTTGTTAGATGTCATCCAACATATACCATCTTATGCCAAATTTATGAAAGATCTGTGCATAGTTAAAAGAAGACATCAGGTAACAAAGAAAGCTTTTCTAGCTGAACAGGTAAGTTCCATTCTTTCAACCAATAATGCATTAAAATACAAAGACCCTGGTTGTCCAACTATTTCTTGCATTATTGGAAACCAAAACATTGAACATGATTTTCTTAATCTTAGAGCTAGTGTAAATTTACTTCCATTTTTGATTTTCCAACAACTAAATATCGGTGAGATGAAACCAGCCTCAACCACTCTTTTACTTGCCAATAGATCAGTTAAGGTACCAAAAGAAATTGTGGAAGATGTGTTATTACAAGTCGATAAAGTCATAATCATGTGTATTTTATTATTTTAGAAACATAACCTATGACAGATAGTTATAAACCAATCCATGTAATACTTGGTCACCCATTTTTAGCAACAGCTAATGCTTTAATTAATTGCAGGAATGGAATCATGAATATGTCTTTTGGCAACATGACATTAGTGCTGAATATTTTTAACATGTGCAAACAGCCATGTGATGAGGATAATGAAAACGAAAGCATAAAATCAATTGAACCTATTGTGGATGAGCATATTCAGGGGAGTTTATCTGATCCCATGAAATTTTGTACTGCTAATTTTGTTGAGTCAAGAGCGCAAATAGATTCAGATATTACTAATGATTTTCTACTTGACTCTACACAGGTATTAGAAGACGATGGGAAGATTCAAAATTTGGAAGAACTGGGAACACTGGAAGAAGGAGAACATGAAGAAGCACCCAATTTGGAGTTAAAAGCTTTGCCAAAAGGACGAAAATATACATTTATAGAAGATAATCAAACTTACCATGTGGTAATTTATTCTCTTCTTACAAGCGATCAAGAAGCTAAACTTTTAAATATGTTGAAAGAACATAAATTGGCAATTGGATGGACTTTAAAAGACATAAAAGGTATTAATCCATTAATATGCACACACCGAATACATTTAGAAGATAATTCTAGGACATTTTGTCAACCACAAAGAAGATTAAACACTCACATGAAAGAAGTAGTAAAAACAAAGGTCCTAAACTTCTTGATGTAGGAATTATCTACTATATCTCTAATTGTAAGTGGGTAATTCCTACACAAGTTGTACCCAAAAAGTCTGGAATTACTGTTGTAAAAAATGATAAAGGAGAATTAATACCAACTCGCATTTCAGCTAGTTGGCATATGTGCATTGATTATAGAAAACTAAATGACGCAAATAGAAATGATCATTTTCCTTTACCATTTCTTGATCAAATTTTGGAAAGAGTAGCTGGACATCCATACTATTATTTTCTTAATGGTTACTCGGGTTATTATCAGATTCCCATTGCTTTAGAAGACCAGGAAAAGACCACATTCACATGCCCTTTTGGAACATTTTCATTTAGGAAAATAGCTTTTGGACTTTGTAATGCACCTGCAAAATTCCAACGATGCATGTTAAACATATTTAGTGACATGGTTGAACACTATTTAGAGGTATTTATGAATGATATAACTATTTTTGGGAATTCATTTGATAATTGCTTGAATAATCTGGAAAATATTTTGAAAAGATGTGAAGAAAAATGACTTGTGTTAAATTGGGAAAAATGCCATTTCATGACTAATTCAGGAATTATTTTGGGACACGTTGTGCCGTCTAAAGGCATTGAGGTTGAAAAGGAAAAAATAGAGGTAATTTCTAAATTACCATCACCATAAACAGTCAGGGAAATTCGTTCTTTTTTAAGACATGCAAGATTTTATAAAAGGTTCATTAAAAACTTTAGTACCACATCCAGACCCTTATGTAATCTCCTATTAAAAGATGCAACATTTGAATTGACAAAAAAAATGTCAAAAATCATTTGAAACAATTATCAGTCTTTTGACTTCTGCTCCTATTATGCAATCCCTTGATTGGTCCTTGCCTTTTGAGCTAATGTGAGATATTAGTGATTATGCAGTTGGTGCAGTGCTAGGACAGAGAAATGAAGGTAAGCCGCATGTAATACATTACACAAGTATAACTTTAAACAATGCACAAATTAATTACACTACCACAGAAAAAGAACTACTTGATGTAATATTTGTGCAGGAGCAAAGCGGGGTTTACCACTATGTCTATGATGTTCGGCGACCATGACACTGTTGGGCTCGCAGCCCATAAAGAGTATGGATTACCTTGCAGGGGACTAAACCAGAGAATAAAGGAGTCGCCACCCAGTGTGAACTAGGAAAGATTTAAGGCCGCACTCACCCATCGCAAGGGAAGACCTCAAACCGTTGGGTTCGGAATGGTCCCTAACTTATGCCAGTATAATGGACGGGTTCACACAATGGTATAGCCAAGTCTTAATGCAATTCAGGCATAAAAGCGAATAAAAATGTAATAACATACCCAACCAAATTAATAATCACAATACATAGTTCCAAAAGCACATTAAATTAAGAAATACGAGATGCGATAATGAAAAATTATAATAAACAATCAAAAGCAGGCAAAGCGTTAATATATAAATAGCAAACAAAAAGGGGGGTTAATCATGTATATATGAGTATCTCCCAAGTGGCACATGGAGTTGTATCCCAAGTACAAACCGTACTACCGTCCATTCAGATTCGGCTAAGGAATTTACGTCTGGGTTTCCATCCGATATACCGCAAGGGATAATAACACACATAATCATCAATGTAATATAAACTGACATAAAAATAGACATGAAAACATATAACAATGCATATACGTATAATCATCAACATGACAAAAAATAAACAAAATACATGCGAAATAATAAAACAACAATAAAAGTGAATAAATAGATAAAAAAAAGGATAAATAACAAAATACCAAAGCAAGAAAAAATATGACTAGAGATTTTGCCGGCTTTGATGTAGGACTTCGCATACCCGGCTGGACGTATTTCACGTCCAGCCAGACATGCAGCGTCCGGAACTATAAAACAAATTTTGTAAGGGTGCCCTCACATCTTACCTTTTAAGTTAATTTCTAGGAAGTGCGTTAGGCCATCGCTGGAAGGATCGAAGCTTGGTTTCAAGGTTTGCTGTTTCTGGTTGCTGGTTCGCTATTTTTGGCTGCTGTTTCACTATTTCTGGCTGTTGTTTCGCTGTTTCAGGCTGCTATTTCTGGTTTTTTTTTTCGGTGGTTCTGGTTTACTATTTTGGTTGTTTTTTCAGTGGTTCTAGTTTGCTATTTCTGGTTGTTTTTTTGGTGGTTCTGGTTGGCTATTTTGGTTGTTTTTTCGGTGGTTCTAGTTTGCTGTTTTGGTGCTGTTTTTTGGTGGTTATGGTTGGCTATTTTGGTTGGTTGTTTTAGTGGTTCCCCCTTGTTTGTTTTCGGTGTTTCTGGTTTTTCTTGTGGTTTCGGTTTTCTGCTTTTCTTTTGTTGTTTCAATTAAGCCTAAGGCTTTTTTGTTGTTGGTTGTCTTCCAAGGTCCTCCCAAAAAAGAAGAAAATGTATCCCTTTTATAATGATTTGAAGGGATATCCAAATAGGGAAACAAACAACGGAAATTTGGGAAATATATTCTCAAATTATTTTGGGAATAAAATCTCATAAATACGGTAATGAGGAGAGCTCAAATCTTGTCAATTTGGTAAGGATGGGATTTCAAATATTTGTTGAGTTTGGCAAGAAGGGGATTTCAAATCTTGTTAAATTGGAAAGTGTTGATGAGTGGATTTGAGTGTGTGGGCCAATTGCATGGTGGATGGCGTGAGCTGCATGGGCCGGTTGGGGCAGAGGATAATGGACTGAGCGAATCTGAGGCTGGCTAGTCAGTCTGAATCAGATGAGGGGCTAATTTTCGAGGTTTTATTTCCTTCCGACATTCATATTTCGCAACTTCCATAACTTTTTAGGTAGTGCCTCCATAAGAGGCTCATCATCGGGCTCGTGCAAAAATGAAATGGCTACAGTCGCCGCCACTTTGATGGAGCTTGTGCAGAGTATGACAGTGACAACCTTATCAAAGTCATGCATGCATTTTTACTTACCTTGTTCGTCGGTCGTTGCCGGACTTACCTGTTGTTTGGCTACTTTTGCAAGATGCTTCGATCTCGGAGTTAAGTTGATTGCGATGTGCTTTGACCCCTAGGATTCATTCTCGAACCATGATGGGTGTGAGATGCTTCGATCTCTAAGTTTCATTGAGTTGATGGCGAGGTGCTTCAACCCTTCCTGAACCATGTTGGGTGTGAGATGCTTCGATCTCTGAGGTACTTACACATTTGGGATTCATTCCCAAACTGATTTGAGTTGATGGCAAGGTGCTTCGACCCGTGGGTTCATTCCTGAACCATGCTGGGTGTGAGATGCTTCGATCTTTAAGTTGAGTTGATGGCGAGGTGTTTCGACCCTTGGGATTCATTCCCGAACCATGATGGGTGTGAGATGCTTCGATCTCTGAGGCGCTTCGACCTTTGGCATTCATTCGTGAACTGAGTTGAGTTGATGGCGAGGTGCTTCGACCGCTGGGATTCACTCCCGAACCACACGGGGTGTGAGATGCTTCGATCTCTTGGATTCATTCCCGAACCATGCTGGGTGTGAGATGCTTCAATCTCTGAGGAACTTCAACCTCTGGGATTCATTCCCGAACTGAGTTGAGTTAATGGTGAGGTGCTTCGACTCCTAGGTTCATTCCCGAATCATGCTGGGTTTGAGATGCTTCGATCTCTAAGGCACTTCGACTTCTGGGATTCATTCCCGAACTGAGTTGAGTTGATGGGGAGGTTCTTCGACCACTAGGATTCATTCCTGAACCATGTTGGGTGTGAGATGCTTCGATCTCTTAGGCGCTTTGACCTCTGGGATTCATTCCCGAACTGAGTTGAGTTGATGTCGAGGTGCTTCAACCCCCTGGATTCATTCCCGAACCATGCTGGGTGTGAGATGCTTCGATCTCTGAGGCGCTTCGACCTCTGAGATTCATTCCCGAACTGAATGGGTGATGGCATTTTGGTCCATCTGCGTGACTCTTCGATCCACTGGGGAGTTTTTTCTATGATGATGAGGTGCTTCGACCTCTGGGATTTATTCCCAAACTGTTGATAATGTGGACCTCGGCCTAGGATTCCTTCCTGAACTATTGATAATATAGGCCTCGACCCTGAGATTCATTCCCGAATCTGCTAATAATGTAGGCCTCGACCCTAGGATTTCTTCCTGAACTGTTGATAATGTGGGCATCGACCCTGAGATTCATTCCCGAATCTGCTGATAATATGGGCCACGAACCTAATCCGTCCTCATTCTCGAGTCTCTTTGCTCATCCTCATTCCCGAGGTTGTTCTCCATTCTCAGAGTTCCTCTCCATTCCTAGAGTTTTTCGTCATCATTCCTGAGGATGCTCTCCATTCTTGGAGTTGCTCGTCCTCATTCCTGAGGTTCCTCTCCATTCTTGGAGTTGCTCGCCCTCGTCGCTTTTTCTTTTTCTTCAAAGCCTGCGAACATAAAATAAAAATTATGTGTATGTGACGTGTATGCATGTATTCATGGATGCATTCCCTACTCCGATGGGGTTTCTTTGTCTTATTGACTTGATCTCATCATTGGTTAGGCATTCCTTGCGCCAGAGGGTTTTCTTCACCCTTTTAGGAATCCTCCTGGCCTTTGGCGCCCCTTTCCCTATAAAAAGATTTGGTCGGCCCCTTGGCCTGCTTACAGTTTCCTTATGCCAATTCTCCTTCGGTGATTGCTCAGTTCTCTTTGGTCCCATGGCTCAGAATCCCGTTGTGTCCCTTATTCACGGGGTGGTAGACTGGTCATCCTCAGACCTGGCTCAGCTCTTCGCTACTTGTACCGGGTCAAGGTGGATTACGCCTTTTTGAAAGCATCCTCATCCTTTTGGGATACTGAAAATCATGTCTTCCAGATTGTGAAATATGCCCTCTCCCGGAGGAGTTTGCTGCCATTCTCGGTTTGCATTTTTCTCTTACTACTCTTCTCGGATACTGAAAATCATGTCTTCAGGTTCCAGAAGCTTTCATTTGCTGTCCTGAGAATGCGGAAAAGATACTGCCTCATTCTTTGTCCATTGAGTAACAAGTCCATTTACGCGTATCTTCCAGAGTGGAGGTAGGGTCCTGTCTCTGGAGAAGTGTAGTCTTATTATGTATCTTAGCCCAATACCTTTTAGTGGGTTGTGATAGTACGAGAGGCGACTATTTTTTGCCTAAGCTGTCCTTTCGGATTTTCAACTTAGTGGATTGCTCTATCTTGCCTGGGTCGCCTTTTCAGGTTTTCAACTCAGCGAGCTAAAAAAATTTCTTTTTTTTTCTTTTGTAGATTTGTCCTCATTCTCGAGGCTCTTTGCTCATCCTCATTCCCAAGGTTGTTTTACTCCTCTCCATTCCCGGAGTTCTTCTTCATCATTCATGAGGCTGCTCTACTCCTCTCCATTCTCGGAGTTCTTCTCCTAGATCTCCTAACCTTGGTCCAGCATCTAAGAAATAAAAGACGTGATTTATAATTATTTGAATCTAATTTTTCCCGGTTAGCTGGGATTTATGCAATATATGAAATTTTTTGAACATTTGTTTCAATAAAGGCGTTTGTATTACTTCTTAGTACATATGTAGGAAATAATGAACTGCACTGCAAGGATACCTCTATTGCTAACTGTTCCTCACAGATTTTATAATTAACCATTTTTCTTGCTCACTCATGCTCTATATTTTGCTTGGGTTGTCCTTTGCGGATTTTCAACCCAACGAGCCTTTCTCTTTTTTTTTCTCTTTTTGTTTTTTGTTTTTATGAAAAGTATTGTTTCAGTCTGTCAATGTTAATGGGCTCGGTGAACTCGTTCCCTTCCAAATCTGACAGTCTCACTGCCCCATTCCCATAACCTTCTTGACTAGGTAGAGCCCTTCCCAATTGGGCCTGAACTTCCCCCTTAGGTCCATCATCAGTGGCTTCGACTGCTTGAGCACTAAATCACCTTCTCTGATCTTGGTGGGATGCACTTTCTTGTTGAACGCCCTGGCCAACCTTTTATGGTATAGCTGCATGTGGTGCAAGGCCTTTATCATTTTCTCATCGTCGACTTCTAGGTCATTGTTCCCTACCAGTGAAGGTACTGACAGCAAATACTTTAGGGGATTCTCTTTTGCTGCCACTTGTATCTTATAGGATTGGAAGTAATGATGCAACTTTCGGGAAGCCGATATCACCGCCAAACAGATCTTTTCCACCTCTTGATAGTGGGCTTCTTACTGAGGTAGTAGACTGCATGTTCCACCCCTGTCTCATCTTCTTGTACCATCATCGCCCCCAACGGTCCGGGTTCTATGGCCAAATACAACACCAAGGGTTTGCTCGGCCTTTGAGGTTTTAGGACGTGCGGTTTAACCAAGTATTCTTTGATTTTGTCAAAAGCTTCTTGACATTTCCTATTCCACTCCACAGACTGGTCCTTCCTCAATAGCTTGAAGATGGGCTCACATACTAATGTTAGCTTGGCAATGAATCGACTGATATATTGGATTTTCCCGAGAAAAGCTCTGACTTCCTTTTCTATCTTCGGTGCGGGCATCTCAGTAATTGCCTTGATCTTTTCAGGGTCCACTTCTATCCCTCCAATTCCTACCGTATGCCCTAACAACTTTCCTGATGTTACCCCAAACACACACTTCTTGGTGTTGAGTCAGAGGTTGTCCTTATCGAATCTTTGAAGGAATTTCTCCAACGCTTCTATATGTCCGGCCCTCATCTCTGATTTAACCATCATGTCATCCACGTAAACCTCAATCTCCTTATGCATCAAGTCATGGAATAATGTAGTGGCCATTCGTTGATTAGTGGCACCCCCATTCTTAAGTCCAAATGGCATCACCTTGTAACAATATGTACCTCATTCAGTGACGAAAGTAGTCTTATGCTTCTCTTCTTCGGCCATGAAGACTTGGTTATATCATGAGAATCCATCCGCGAACGAGTACATACTAGATAAATTCACGCTATCAACCAACAAGTCTATATGGGGTATGAGAAAATCATCTTTTGGGCAAGCTTTGTTGAGGTCCCTATAATCGACGCACATTCTGACCTTTCCGTCCTTCTTCGGTACCGGCACAATGTTGGCTAACCACTTGGGGTACTTCACCACCTCTAAGAATCCCACATCTATCTGCTTCTTGACTTATTCCCTAACCTTTTCAGCTCATTCTGGCCTCATTCTTCGGAGCTTCTGTTTTACCGGTCTCATGTTCGGACAAATTGGTATCATGTGCTTGGCAATACCCATGTCCACTCCTGGCATGTCTTCATAGAACCAGGCGAATACTTTTACATATTTTATTAATATTCTCTCTAATTCTTTTCGCTTATCAGAGGCAACCTCACTTGCAATCAAAATTTCCTTGGGGTTTTCACATTACCAAGATTAAATTCATTTGTCTTTGTTGAATCAATGTCAAATATGCTCATTTCATGCATGTTATGATGTAGACTAATAGGAATATACTCGAACAAGTAAGCAAAATCAATGTCTTTATGATTAATAAATCCAGGATTACAATCAAATAAGTTAGGAAAATAATCATCTTCATAATTTGCAGTCTTGTCTTCTTCCGTCTCCTTTTTGCTTTCTTCCAGCGTCAGATACTCCAACTGCAGTAGTTCTTCTTCCCATTTATCTTCCTCTTTTACAACTTCCTCTGCATATGGTTCTTTGCCCATCACATCCTTGAAGATCTCAAATCCCGGTACTATAATCCTATTGACTTCTACGGGTTCAGGCTCTCCTTGATATCATGTGGCTTTCACAAAGTATTCCATCAGCTTCATCCATTTTTTTTTGTTGGTCTTCACCTCATTCTCATCAGATTCATACCCCGATCCTCTTTTAGTGGTATGTCCCTTAAAATCTGGCAGTGCTCTTATTCCCCGGCCTCTAGCACTCAAACATGTGCCCGACTCATATTTCATTCTTTTCATGATTCTAGCCACTTTAGGGTCAACCCATTCTTCGAAGTTTACCGCCACTTGGAACCTTTTGAAAGGCCGTATGTCTAAAGCAGCCACAACATTGTCTTCTTCAGCCCTGATGGTAACGACTTCCTCTCCATACGGGAACTTAATAACTTGGTGCAAGGTGGATGGCATACCCCAAAGTCTATGAAACCATGGCCTCCCCAATAACAGAGCAAATGTAGCTGGGATATCAAGCACTGTGAACTCCACCTCGTCTTCTATTGGGCCCACTTTGACTATTGTGACAAAAGTACCTTCGATTCCCCATTTGCTATCGTCATATGCTTTGATAGTCATGCTAGAGAGGCTTAAATATGTTGTCCGCATACCCAACCTTGACAGAATCTTCAAAGGGCACACATTGATAGATAAGCCATCATCCATCATTACACAAGATGTCTTCTTGCCTCTTACTTATGCTTTTATGAATAGCGGCTTGTTGTGGTTCCTCCCTCCATCGGGAGTTCTTGTTCAGAGAATGTTATCACCTGCTTACCCTCTTTCTGTACCGACCCTATGAACATCGTCGGGTTTGCATCTTTAGATACCCTTATCTTGCTTAGAGCTTCTACCATGGCACGCCTATGCTATTGAGAGGCACATAATAACTCTCATATGCTCACTGGTGCCCGTGTCTTCTTCAATTGACGCAACACAGTATCCCTCTCGGTGTTATCTGTTTCTCCACAACCTCTTGGTATTCTTTTAGCATTTCTTTACCTGTCTCTGTTACATCACTGTAAAAATGTCCACTGCGAGTCATACCCTTTACCTCATCTTCGTCACTGCTCGAAAAGTTTTCCCAGAAATCTCTCCTCTGCTCTGTTACATCTTCACTGTTATTGTCCCATACCCCCATGTAAGAAGCTTGATGGTTGAGAGTTTGGAGAACAAAGCTTTCAGGCAGGCCGGATTTGATCATGTAGGTGGGTGGTGGAACGGAGTGGTAGTTGGGTAGTGGGTTTCCGTGTGTGTTGGGTTGTTCTTTTTCCGGGTCGGATATTTATGGGTGTCAATAAGGTCTTGGATCACATGCCTAAGGCGGGTGCATTTGTCAATTTCGTGGCCTTTTTGCCGATGGAAGTGACAGTATAGGTTTAAGTCGAAGTGGTGTGGCACAGGGTTTGGAAGTGGTTTGGGGTTTAAGGGTTTTAGAAGTCATTGCCTCTTCAGCTTTTCAAACACCTTTGACAAATGTCTACTAAAATTGGAGAATCGCCTATTTCTGATGGCGGCAACCTCAGCAGGAGCATGCTTGGCCCCGAAAGGCCCCCCAATGTTCTTTCTATTTTGGCCATAAAACTTTCTGTTCTCGGTTTCCTCTTCCTCGATATCCATGATAGTTTCTCGTAACTGTCAAAAGTCACTAATCATGGAGGTCATCCTCCTTAGTTTGTTATAAATGGAGGACTTGGTGCCCTAAATTATCATCTTAATATGGTTCTTCTCTATTGGTCGTGTTTGCATCTTCAAGAGCTGGCTTCTCCAACGATCCATAAAATCTTTGAAGGTCTCTTCTGGCTTCTGTTTGGTGTTTTCTAGTTCACGGAGCGACAAGTCTATCTCCATGTCCATGACATATTGGTTCAGAATGGCCTCCCCTAATGCCCTTCAGTCATCACTGACCTTTTTCTTCAGGCCATGATATCATCCTACGGGCGCCCCTTCCAGTGACATCCCAAACATCTTCTGCACCTGGCGCTTCGACAAACCCACTAAACTCATCACTGAAACATATTTTTGGAGATGGACCATAGGATCTCTGTTTTCGTTGAACTTGGTCATGTCAGACATCTTAAACTGAGGAGGTAGCTGTTCTTCAAAAGTCATCGCATCATAGTCTAATAGATCTTCATGTTTTCCCTTCATCTTACGGGTAACTAACTCTACTTTTTCTCTGAGTTTTTGTAACTCTGCCTGAGGCCCGGCTATCCTTCTCGCAGCATACTCAGCCATGTCATCATCAAAAACAAGGATTTCATCGATCACCCTATTCGGGGGCTCCTCACGCTTTCCATCCTCGTTGTTTTCTATTCCCACGGTTCGGGGTACCGTCAGACTGGCCACGGCGTTGGTCAAAGCTTGTTGTTGCTTGGTAATTTTGGTGATGTTGGTCTCCAATTGATCTATGCGGGAACCTTCACTGCCTAACGCATCCATGCTTGCTAACCTCTTCTTGACAATATTCCTTCTTCTCTAACCCAACAGATATATACGATGGCTCTTAGGACATGGGGTCAGCATGATCCATGTATGCATGCGATGGACGAGATGCATGTGGTTATCAAAAAAGCATATACCATTTCGACCTTATTCCTCCCACACCCGTGGTAAGTCCATTTATGTCCTAGGTATGGCTCATTTTATGCACTAATGTGGGGTACACAAAATCGTTCTCTCTTACACTACATGGGTGAACCTTGGCTACCTCAGTCCCTCTTCGTTAGTAAAAGACAAAGATCGCCCATTTACAAGATTGACTAAGCCTATTATAGGGATCATGACATTGTCTAGAAATAACGAATTGGGCCATCGGTAGTCACGGTTTTGGCGGAGACGAACTTGGAGATATCCAAAAGTATACAAATAAGCCATAATAAGGCGTACCATTCCTGGATGAAAGCCAGTGCGGATATTAGACTCATTCATCTGGTATATTCAGATCATGTTTGGACCTTCTAAGCCCATCAAGGTTTTCATACAAATTGGCCCGTCATCATTTTAAAGCGTTCAATCATATTATCGCGAGGTGTAAACTTGTCCCAGTTGAAAAGGCCCAACATGTTTACACTTTTACGATAAGGTGGCTAAATAACTCCAAATGATAAGAGGCCCAAACACAAGGTGGTCCATCATCATTTTGAAAACTTTTAGCCCAATCATCTTAAGATACAAAATCGTCCCAGTTTAAGTGGCCCAACAAGCTCGTATCCTATGACGAGAAGCCCAAATAGATCCAAATGATAATGGGACCAAACAAAAGAATGGGGGTAGCTTCTATAGGACACATAACTATGGTTCATATATGGGCTTACAAGGGTATGGATAAGGCTCTCATCGGCGAAGGGTTTCACACAACTAGGTCTCCCCACTCTAGGGTTTGAGCAACCAAGTGAGCATGCCTTTTTTATACCCTAGGGTACGTGCCAACGAGTGATGGTTATCATCACATAACGATCCACCGCCTTGAGTGAAAGAGACTTCATGATACATGACGCCATATGAGGTAAGAAGGGTATGCAAAATATATGAGACTTGGTTAACCAAAGCCAAAGCCACGGAAACTACAAGGCATTATTTCGGGGTCGATTCTTTATCCCCAGTTGAGTCGCCATCTGTAGGAGCGAAGCGGGGTTTACCGCTATGCCTATGATATTCGGCGACCATGACACTGTTGGGCTCGCAGCCCGTAGAGAGTACGTATTAGCCCGCATAGGACTAAACCAGAGAATAAAGGAGTCGCCATCCAGTGTGAACTGGGAAATATTTAAGGCCTCAATCACCCCTCGTAAGGGAAGACCTTAAACCGTTGGGTTCGGAATGGTCCCTTACTTATACTAGTATAATGGACAGGTTCACACAATGGTAAAGCCAAGTCTTAATGCAACTCAGGGATAAAAGCGAATAAAAATGTAATAACATACCCAACCAAAATAATAATCACAATATGTAGTTCCAAAAGCACATTAAATTAAGAAATATGAGATGCGATAACGAAAAAGTATAATAAACAATCAAAAGCGGGAAAAGCTTCAATAAATAAATAGCAAACAAAAATGAGGGGGTTAATCACGCATATATGAGTATCTCCCAAGAGGCAAATGGAGTTGTATCCCAAGTACAAACCGCACTACCGTCCATTCGGATTCGGCTACGGAATTTACGTCTGGGTTTCCATCTGATATACTGCAAGGGATAATAACACACATAATCATCAATTTAATATAAATGGACATAAAAACAGACATGAAAACATATAACAATGCATATACGTATAATCATCAATATGAACAAAAAATAAACAAAATACAGGTGAAATAATAAAACAACAATAAAAGTGAATAAATAGATAAAAAGGATAAATAACGAAATACCAAAGAAAGAAAAAAAAAATGAGACCAGAGATTTGGCCGTCTTTGATGTAGAACTTCGCATACCCGGCTGGACATATTTCACGTCCAGCCAGGCATGCAGTGTCCTGAACTATAAAACAAATATGGTAAGGGTGCCATCAGCTCTTACCTTTTAAGTTGCTTTCTTGAAAGTGCGTTAGGCCGTCGCCGGAAGGATCGAAGCTTGGTTTCAAGGTTTGCTGTTTCTGGTTGTTGGTTCGCTGTTTCTTGCTGCTATTTTGCTGTTTCTGGCTGGTATTTTGCTATTTCTGGCTGCTGTTTCAGGTTTTGTTTTCGATGATTCTGGTTTGATGTTTTGGTTGTTTTTCGGTGGTTTCGGTTTGCTATTTCTGGTTATTGTTTTGGTGGTTCTGGTTGGCTATTTTGGTTGTTTTTTCGATGATTCTGGTTGCTGTTTTGGTGCTATTTTTTGGTGGTTCTGGTTGGCTATTTCTGTTGTTTTTTCGGTGGTTCTGGTTTATTGTTTTGGAGGTGTTTTTTGGTGGTTCTGGTTGGTTGTTTCGGTAGTTCCCCCTTGTTGTTTTTCAGTGTTTCTGGTTTTTCTTGTGGTTTCGGTTTTCTGCTTTTCTTTTGTTGTTTCGAGGATTCCTATGGTCTTTTTTATTAGTTGTCGTCCAAGGTCCTCCCTAAAAAGAAGAAAAGAACTCCCTTTTATAATGATTTGAATGGATCTCCAAATAGGGAAACAAATCATGGAAATTTGGGAGATATATTCTCAAATTATTTTGGGAATAAAATCTCATAAATATGGTGATGAGGAGATCTCAAATCTTGTTAATTTGGTAATGATGGGATTTCAAATCTTTGTTGAGTTTGGCAAGAAGGGGATTTCAAATCTTGTTAAATTGGAAAGTGTTGATGAGGGGATTTGAGTGTGTTGGCTGATTGCATGGTAGATGGTGTGGGCTGCATGGGCCGGTTGGGGCTGAGGATAATGGACTGAGCGAATTCGAGGCTGGCTAACGAGTCTGAATCGAGGTTTTCTTTCCTTCCGACATTCGTATTTCGCAACTTCCGTAACTTTTTAGGTAGTGCCTCCATACGAGGCTCATCATCGGGCTTATGCAAAAATGCAATGTCTACAATTTTCATTGGATAAATTTCGATCATATTTAATTGGTTCTTTAACCGTTGTTTATTCTGATCATCTTGTTGTTAGATATTTGATGTCTAAACAGGATGCTAAGCCAAGATTAATATGATGGATTTTATTGCTTCAAGAATTCAATCTCACAATCAAATACAAGAAAAGAGCAGAGAACGTGGTTGCAGATAACTTATCGAGACTCACAAACGAATCACAAATTGATGAAACTCCCATCAATGATTCCTTTCCCGATGAATTTTTATTCTCTGTAAACATAATGTATTGGTATGCTAATATTGTAAATTTTCTTACAATAGGAAAGATACCTCCAGACTTGAGACAACAAGATATGAGGAAATTTTTGACCGAAGTCAAAAGATTCTACTGGGATGATCTATATCTGTTTAAATGCTGCCCTGATCAGATTTTCAGACGATGTATACCGGACAGTGATATAAGTGGTGTTATTCAGTTTTGTCACTCAGAAGCATGTGGATGTCATTTTTCATCTAAGAAAACCGCTGCAAAAATCTTACAGTGTGGATTTTATTGGCCCACCATTTTTAAAGATACACACACTTTCTAAAAAAACGTGCGAAATTTGTCAAAAATTGGGATCCATTACAAAAAGAAACATGATGCCTTAAATCCCATTCTAGTCGTCGAAATCTTTGATTGTTGGGGGATAGATTTCATGGGCCCATTTCCACTATCATTTGGATTTTTATATATTTTAGTTGCAGTTGATTATGTCTCAAAATGGGTAGAGGCAATTCCTTGTCGGAACATTGATCACACAACTATAATAAAATTCTTAAAAGAAAACCTGTTGAGTCGATTTGGAATCCCTCGGGCCATCATAAGTAATGGAGGTAAACACTTTTGTAACAGACCCTTTGAGTCCTTAATGAAAAATTATGGAGTCACACACAAAGTTTCCACCTCCTATCATCCCCAAACTAACGATCAAGTTGAATCAGCGAATATGGAAATTAAATTTTTTTTAGAAAAAACGGTTAACCCAAATCGCAAAGATTGGTCTCTTCGACTAACTGATGCACTTTGGGCATATCGAACAGCTTTCATAACATCTTTAGGAATGTCCCCCTATCATCTAGTTTATGGAAAACCTTCTCATTTTCCTGTAGAACTTGAGCATAAAGTATATTGGGCTATTAAAGCATTCAATTCAAACCTTGAAAACGCTGGTCATGAACGTAAATCGTAATTAAATGAACTTGAAGAGTTAATGAATGATTGATATGAGAATATGAAAATTCTTAAAGCTAAAACTAAGGCCTTTCATGATAGTCGAATTTCACGAAAAATGTTTGAAGTTGGTCAAAAAGTTTTGCTTTATAATACTCGTCTTCATTTATTTCCTGGAAAATTAAAATCCAAATGGAGTGGCCCATTCATTGTGAAACACGTTTATCCATATGGGGCTATTGACATTGAGAATCCTTGGGATGGTGATATATTTAAAGTAAATGGACAATGTCTGAAACCATTTTTGGAGTGTTCAAATTTTCGAGAAACTTTTTTCCTGTCAAACCCAGTATACCTTGATTGATGTATTTTCTTTTATTTTTTGTTTAATATTTCTCTTATTTCCATTTTTTTTAGTTTTGCAGCATTTATGTTTTTTTTTTAATTTTTTATCTCACACCCCGGTAATACATCGGATAACGGTACTCCGCGACTCAAAGTCGGTTATTTCAGTCTCCTAAAATTACTGATATATCTACAGTGACTATGAGATCGTGAGCTATTGAGTCTACGGAAAAACCTAAAATCATTTTTTCAAGTTCATTTTAAGTTTACCTAATCAATCTTATTAGTGGCCAATTAACAAGAAGCATTAAGAACTATACTCAATAAATAAACCAATACATTACACAAGATATAAGAAAAGTCAACTTATTAAATCATTGATATTGGTTTTCATCAAAACCCTAGACAACGTATTTAGTTACAACACATATCTAGGACTACTAAAGACAAAAATAAATAAAACATTATAAAACTAATTTGAAAACTGAAAAGGTAAAAATTACACCAATGAAATAAAATGCTAGGGTTTAGGGATCCACTTTTATTATTTCAAATCTAGAAATCTCCCTTATTATAATATATAAAATTATGTTATATTACCAACCGACCATATAGGTAGTATCCTAATTAAGTCATATTTTAATTAATTCCAACCGACTATAAAGGTGATATCCAATTAAGTCAGGTTAAAATTAATTTTATTAAGTCCAACCGACCAATAAGGCGGTATCCAATTAAGTCAAGTTTTAAGATAATTTATATATTATAAAATAAGGGAGATTAATCTAAATTATTATAATAAAAGTTTTACCTTCACCCCAGCAGAAAGAAGCTACCTACTCATACTTTTAAATAAAACAAAAAAAGATTTATTACTTAAAATAAAAATTAAATACAAGAAAACTGAAATTAAACAAACAAGATACCCTCTTCTTAGTATTCTAAGGAAATTCCCCAGAAGAATGTATGAATTTTTCTTCTGAATCAGGTGCGCGTCGCGATGCGTAGAGCTTGCATGTCGCGACGCTCGCTAAAGTAGATAGCGGATATCGGTAAATCAATAATTTTACTGATGTCATGATGACGCGGTGATGACGTAAGTGATGACGTGGTGATGACACATGATGTCATGATGACACGGTGATGACGCACGTGATGAAGCGGTGATGACGCGTGTCGGTAGTTGAATTATTGGCCCGGTGTCACGACGCATGGAGTCTAGCGCGTCGCGACGCGTGTATAGTATATTTTCCATTTTTCCCTTTTTCATCCGTTTTTCACCGTTTTAGCCCCGATTTGATTCTAGCGAGTCCCGATATTTTATTTATCTACAAAATAACACAAAAGACATCAAAATATTCACAATATCCGAGAAACTATACAAAATATTAAAGTAAAAGGGGCGGTAAATATTGATATATTTTCTGTTTATCACACCCCAAAATCTAACATTTTGCTAGTCCTCGAGCAAAACAAAAAAACGAAATGAAATAAACAACAACAAAAATAAAATTCAACTAAGCCACTTTCGTAGGGATCACAGTTGCATTTAGCATATGCAACAAGCCTTTAAACCTCTAGGTGTCCCTAGTGGATGAGTTATAGTCTCGTGAGGGCTTACAACGATGATACCCACAAACGTCATTCAAATATACAATCAAACACACAAAACAAGTTAGTGACTAAACAAGTGAAATTCTTATCCAAGTTAATAATCATTTTCTCTCTTTCTAAATTACTAACTAAGTAAATTCTCTGACTATTTTTATCATTCTTCATATACACAACTAACAAGGTATTAATCAATTTATTATGCGCACAATATTAATAAGTGTAGTTGAAAAGATAGTAATATTTTTGCCCTAAAGTTATATCAGAATTCACACCTTTTTGGCAATGGGGTTTTTTTTTTGATTAATTTTTTTTAAATCTAACATCTTCAATCCGTGTAGCAAGCTTTGGGTCAGTGATTCCCAAACCAGTTGGCTTTAGGGCACTAGGTTTTAAGACACCCCTACAGATTTATTTACTCAGATCTCATATGTTAAAAGCTCTACTTTTTGACGTGAACAATCACTACTTATTGAGGCAAGACGTCTGGTTACTAAGTAGAAACTTTATTATATTAACTCAGGCTTTTACCGTTTGACGTGAACAGTCACTGCTTACTGAGGCAAGAATTCCAGTTACAAAGTAAAAGCATGGTTAATTATTTATATACACAAACTTTTCTTTTTTTATTGCTCTCAGGTGCTTCCTCCAATAAACTAGAGCACTGAATATTACAAACTTTTACATACAACCCAAGTTCGTATGTTACCATGTATGTTGATAATACCGTCAAATGAGCATATGAAGATCCAATTTAGTCAGTATTATGGAGAAGTCACAAATTTAAATAATTCAAAATGAAATAAATAAAAATTAACTTGTTACGAATTAGGTTGAGATACGTCTTAAGAGTGGAAATTCCTTACATAGTTATCTCAAGCACAATTCCACCTGATTAGTCAAGTTTAAAGCATAAAAACACAAATTTTTTTAAATTTTTTTGAATTTTTGACTAAAAACAATACAAAGAAAGATAAAAACAAAATACTAGTCAATTATTCCCCTCCCTAAAACCTAATTGAGACATTGTCCCCAATGTCTAACAAGAAGAATAAGAGTTTAGAAAAAAGTACCTGGTTAGCATGGAATTCTACATCTAAAAAGAAAAACAAACGTTAAGATCCAGATTTATCCGACGCTTCTTACCACGATCATTATCAGACCAGTTTATCTAGGAAAGGATAGGGTTAATTTATGGTTCAAATGCTAAGAGTTGGTCAATTAAATCATTGGTTGTTCTGGCAGTGAAGATGATATCTTTTACGGGTTTTGAAAGGAACCCATTTCTCCGGACATCATCAAGAAACACAAAAAGAAAGTCAAAAAATCCATCAACATTAAATAGTCCAATTGGTTTCTGGTGTATGTTCAAGTTCACCCAAGATAACACTGTAAAGATTTCCTCCATCGTGCCCAAGTCACCTGGCAAAGCAATAAAAGCATCAGCACAGTTAATCATTTCAACAAGTCGTTCGGACATACCTGACATGTTGCATTCCTCTCCGTTTGATTGTCGGATAAGATTTGTGTCAGCCAAAGGTTTTTGGATGATTCCCAAAACTTGACTACCTCTTTACTGTACGGCCCTTGAAATGTACCCCATTAGTCTAAGATTGCCACCGCCATATACTAATTTCATATTCCTTTCTACAATGACTCTATCCAATTCTTTTGCTGCTTCAGCGAATTTTGGTTTAGAACCAGAACTAGTACCACCGAACACACAGATGTTAACAACTCGTCTTCTTGAAGTTGCTTCCATTTTTTTATTTTTTGTTTTTTTTGTTTTTTTAATATTATTCTCTCTCAAATCTGGATGTGTTGAAGAGAGCAATGACGAGCTAAATTTATAGATCCTAAAAAAGGGTGAGTAATAATAGCACTAGTACCTGTCAAATGACAATTATTAGCTAAACAATACATTAAGTCAGGAAAGTCAAAAAGTATGGATCTTGTCGGCGAAAATAGAAAAAAATTACAAAATAAATCACAATTATTAGTTAAAGAGAAAGAAATAATAATATGTACATGAAGAAACGGCTTGAAAGACATCTATGTCTCAGGGACAAGCTTCGCATCCAATTTTCTTATAAATTGGCAAACAAGGTCTTTTTAAAGTCAAATTCTCGAGACTCAATTATTGTCTTTCTCTTCGAAGCTGTGTATGTAAATTATAAATCGCGTGATACACATATCTATTGGGATGCGTCTCAAGAGTAAATTATATGTCATCTAAAGACTCATTACTCATGCCATCCCTAATGAATTTTATTTTATCTTCACGGTTATCAGACATCATTCCTAAATAATGACAACGAGTATTGCATGTACAACGTCCATATTTATATCAAACACCTAATCTTTTAGCTCTTCTTTTCTTAACATCGGTGCTTTTTCCTAAACTAGGCAGAAATGAAATAAAAAAAGTCAGACAACTCACCTACCAGTCGAACTCGTGCTTCAATTATCCAACGAATATCACTAGGAATACCTTGGAGCATGATAAGTCTCATCCTTCAATGCGTGCTTTGTAGACTTCCATCATGTCTGTGACTTTTCCTATAAAACTTAAACACACAAAAGTAAAACACATAAAATCTCAATATATACATGAATTGCATGGGCTGCCTCCCTACTAGCGCTAACTTTAACGTCGTCAGCTAGACATGACTGCCCAAATATTAGACTGGATCTGCCATTGTGAGACTCTCTTTTTGTCGCTCAAATTATTCTCCCCAATGGTGCTTGACACGTTGGCTATTGACCCTGAATTTGTTGTTGGAGTTGGGGTTATGTATCTGAACTACTCCGTAGGGTAACACCTGGGTAATCACAAATGGACCTGACCACCTTGATTTCAGCTTGCCAGGGAAATGTTTCAACCTTGAGTTGTATAACAACACTTTCTGCCCTGGTTCCAAGTGTCTGCGCACTATTTTGTGATCATGCCACTTCTTGGTCTTTGCTTTGTACAGTTTGGCATTCTCATAAGCATGAAGGCGAAATTGCTCCAATTCATTCAGTTGGTGGAGCCGTTTCTCTCATGCTGCTTGTAGATCAAAATTTAGCTTCTTCGATGCCCAATACGTTTTATGTTCGAGCTTCACAGGCAAATGGCATGCTTTCCCAAAAACCATTCGATATGGGGACATTCCAATAGGTGTCTTGTAAGCTGTCCGGTAGACCAATAATGCGTCATCCAATTTTATTGAACCAGTCCCTCATTGTTATAAATGCCCATTTTACTCGCTTCTGGCCCGAATTTGGAACAATGTTCAACGTGAAAGTTGTAGATCTCAATCTCAGCTTTCCGAAAATATATAACTCATAAAAATCGGAGTTTGTACAAGAAATTTACGGCCCAAATACCATGGACTGTCCGAAGTAGAACATCGTATAGTTCGATATCGGAACTTCAAGGAATATCAATTGTCCCCCAAGGTCACTTCATGAGTGCGTATATGTTTAACGTAATCTATATTATGGATACTCGTCCCAGAATAAAATAGTAGTCGAGGCTACCGGTCGACGAAATTACCGGTCGTTACAAATTCTACCCCCCTTAAATAGGATTCGTCCTCGAATCCTTTCTGGGGTCTAACTCGCGGGTTTGTCTTGGTTCAAGAATATCTTATCTTCTTTATCTTCCTCTCCGCTACTGATATACTTATTTTCCTTCTGGGTTTAAAACTTTTGGGAAGCTATTGTCATACTAAAACTATTCTTACATGTCAATGAAATCTTATTTCTAAGCCTCTAACTATATTTGACCTTCTCTATTTCAACAATCCACATGAATTATTGATTCCAAGATTTTACTATGTTCGTGGCCTGCTGCCCAACTTATCGTAGTCCTTTTTGATTAGAAACCTTTATACTTCTTTCATTATGTAGCCTCTTAATGACTTTATAAGATATATTTTCCTATTTATCTTCTTGGCTCCAAATCTTAGCTGACTATTTGATCTTTCTCTTTTATCCTTACTAAGTCCTCGTTTACTTGTGAGCTTCTCTCTTCGGGTTTTCAAATATATATCCATTTATAGGTTTAGGACTTCTTAACTCATAACTAATATTTCCATGTACTCTTACTGTTAATCAACGATTTCCATACTTAGAACATTTCTTCAAGCCAGTTCCACTAGTAATGCTCCTCGTAAGTCTAATCTTATGCATTTTATGCTAGAACTGTGTACTTTTCTGCACTTTTTATTCTTATGCTGGTACAAGCATGGTTACTATCTGTTATGCTGACTATTCATTAGTACTATTGTAAATCTGTCTTATCATTATACACCTCTATTATTGTTTGTCTGTTATCTGAATTATTACTAGCCTTTCTCCTGATGTCTTTGCCTCTTATCCGGCTTCATCATATAACTAAACTCTTGTTATCTAAGCTTCTGTCTTTTTATTCGCAGGGGTATCAACTTCTACCATTCTCTGATTATATTTATGGCTATCTCTTTTTCTTTCCATAAATGTTTGACTAGATCTTTCTCTCTTAATCATCTCTTATAGACTATCTTTCTCCTAACCCTTTTTATCTTTTATCTTGCTCTGTTCTATTTCTGGGACTTGTCTGGATTATATCTCTACTTCCTTATTCGAAGGATGTCATTTTTCATATGACTCTAGTCATATTTAACACTGTTCTTTTACTTTTACATCCTCGTCACTGTTTAACTAATACATTCTCTCTTCATCGTTTCATCTAGATAACTCTTCTTCTAAATTTCTCACTTAGAATTATTCCTTCTTTTATTCTGTTCTTGCACTATATCTAAAGGTCTTCTGTCTTGATCTCTTTTTAACTACGCATTCTCTTGGTTATGAGAATATCTTAGGACGAACGTCAAAGTTTATCTTCGTTGTATTTGTTTAACGAGGGTTGGGATGTGGGAACTTATCTTGAGATTTTTCTGTTTATGGTCATCTAGTGTCATATATTCTTTGTCTAGGAGCCTAGGATTCCTGTGTATACATGTCTGGTGTCTTTTCCAACACTAGGGTACTATTGCTAAAACTTGTCTGGCTTACCTTTTCTAACCTAACTCATGTTCATTATTAACAATCGATCACTCTATATCTTCCACAACATTCGTCTAGAGCCATGCTCCCTAACAACTCCTTCATATTGTCTCTTTACTTCTTCCCGTTAGTTTTCTGTTGCTTAACCCTCTGAAGTCGTTATTTTCTTTCTCTAAGTACTGCTATACTTTCTTTACTATCCTTTCTAAGAGACTTGCTTTGCTATAAGGGTTTCTTTCTTATCTCAGATCCTTGAACTCCTTACACCTTTACCTTCCTGAAGATCTCCTTAACTTCAATTACTTAGGACACCTCCTACTAAATCTTTGGTTCAGGGCTACTTTTTACCCAGTCTTTCCTTCTCAATACCATGAGATTATTTATAAGTTTTTTACCATATTCTTGAGAATCGTTTCCCCTGGTCTTTTCATATTTCTAAGTCTTTCTTCTTTAAGGGTTCCTTAATCTATTGATGACTTCCAAACTTAGCTCACTTATTGTGGCTTCGAACCATTCTATCCCATGCTTCTTATTTATGTTTCACTGGACTCATCAATTTGGTTGTTCTTGCCATCTCGCGATTTATTTATCTGTTAACTACTCTCATTTTCTGGCTTTTTCTCTTTACTAGGCTCTAAGTTGAGAAGTGAGCATATTCATTCTATAAGAATCCATAAGTACACATTCTGTTTTACACTTAAACTCGGTGATGATCTAGTTAGGTGTTTGCATGCTTTACTAGAATTAATGTTTCTAGAAGGAAGGGTTATCATTTGTTCTACATGAGCCTGATCGACTATTCATTGGCTTGGGGTTCCGTAACTACTACCAATTTTCTTCGCTACTATCTTCTCATTTTGTTAACTAAATTCCTAAATGTACATAATTTCCTTGTTACCTTTTGCGTTTTTCTATATAACTTCCATATCTTAACTTTTGGTTCTCAATTGTACTACCAATGCTAGTGGTGACTGATACTTCTGTTTACTTCTAGATCTCCAATCTTCATTCTTGCTATAATTTTCGACTTTGGCACTCTAATCTATTATCCTTATTGACACTCTTATCACTCCCACGTGTCTCCGAACACTCGAGTTTCATCCATGTATACTTCACGAATTTCTACCGACTTAGGATGATCTATGGGTTCTACTACATTTTGTCTATCTGTGGACTCCTACTAGTCTTATAAACCTTACTCCGCCTTAGCATAGTCTTTGGGTTACCCTGGGTTCTCTTCTTTATATCCTCGAAACTCCCTTGATTCTTCTTCTAGGTGGTCTGTCTTCCAAGGTCTTTCCATTTCTTAAGATGGACTCCCGTTGGGTTTTCTCACTGTCGCCTATATCTATGCTGGTAGGAACTACTTTATATCTCATCGGTTATTTCTTTATGTCTCGATGGGTGTCTATATCCTTATTCTGGTATTCTATGTCATGATAGAGTCTATTGCTCATATAGGGTAGGTATGAGATATGCTCTGTCAGAACAGCTTTCTTAACTGGTATCACTAAGTGGTCGCAAACTAGATAACTTAGGGGCTTGTCCTCATCGAATCGCTTGGGTAAGGTAACTAGTTTTTTTTTGTTTATGACCTTTATTTATCTGTTTGAGGACCTGGGTCTGGGTTTGGGGATCCAGAGTTCTCTTCTTCCTTCTTTGCATCTCAGTCTATTATAATTCTCCATGACTATGCCTGATTTCTTACTTCTTTTGCCTTATGGTTATCCTTGGTTATTAGGGAACTCGCTATCTATATAAGATACTTAGGGACTATTGAGCATGCTTGGAAGAATCTTGTTGGGAGGGAAGAAACTCTACTCAAGTCTACTCGATATTTTACTCTCGTTCAGGTTTGTTATTTTCTTCTCTATTACTAATTCTAGTATTATCTTATACTATCTAACTCTGTGTCTCTGGTTCTTACTACTATAGGTTCTGGCATTTTTTATCTATATGCTTTTGTACCTCTATCTCTATTTACTTTTTATTGCTTAGATATCTACATTATATCTTTTACTTCTCGTTCTAACTTTTTTTTCTCTTTCTATTTTCCTGGGTGGTGCTTTTTGAACTTTACTAGCTCTTTCTATCTCTTATCTTTCTTTATCTTTGGCTATTTAAACATTTATAGTTTCTCCATTGCTTTCTCTTTGCGTCCGATCCTATTACCCTGGATAACTTTTCTTAGATCATTACTGTTTAATTTTATAGCTCCTCTGGATTTATGGTAATAAGCCAGAACAACTGCAGGAGAATTCTTAACTTAGATCTACAGTGTCGTTGTTCTCATAAGGAATACCATTTGATTAATCTGGGAAGGCTTACTAACTTTTCTATAGAAATTTGAGGACATACTAGAGGATCAGATACTGGAGAGGTAGTGTCTTGCATGCGAGTATCCCGGACATACTGCGTATAAAAAACCTCAACACTCTACCCACTACATTCATTGACTCCCTAGACCAAGCTCTGATACCATCTACGTAAAATCCCCAATTCGGGAGATGTTACCGGCAGGGGATAGACCGTACTAACCCCATAAGCCTCTGACTCTAATAACCATTATTCAAATTATATTACTCTTTTCTTTAATTAAATATTTATATCGTATATACGGGATCGTGGCCCAAACTTACAACTTAACATACAAACATAACTCCAACAACTTTAGACATAAAGACACTTATTTATACAATGACCACACATAAATCAAGTACTAGTACAAGACTTTTACTTTACTCTTTGATTTGGACTGGTGGGCCCTAAACCCTAGTGACTGTAATAGTATCCGTCCTTCCGAGCTCGTCCTCCGAGAATACCTGCAAAACAAGGAAACTAAAAGTGGGGTTTAGATCGTCGTACGATCTAAGAGAGTGGACGAAAAACTGAAAACAGATATAAAAACTTTTGGATCTAAAACCAAAATTCCAGAAATATCTTTATACGAAAACTCTTTTCTAAAAACTTCTTCTGAAATCTCTTTCTAAAACTTAACCTTTCTGAAAACTGCTTTCTGAAAACTGTCTCTAAAATCTGATCTCTAAAAATTCTTTTTCTGAAAAGTATTTTTCTAAAAATTTGATGTCTAAATACTGGTATGTATCTGAAAAACTTGACGTATGAGGGCGATACATATCGATGTCCCACATACTCCTAACTAGAGCCAATAGTGAAAATTCATGACTTTGGGGCGTTACATATCGCCGTCCCCCAAAGCATGCCACTATTGTCCCTGAAACTGGTGGTCTTGGGCGTTACGTATCGTCGTCCCCCAAGCCACAAACTAGAATTGGGGTTACGGATCTATACTACCATCCAAGCTCTAAACTATGGTCTATGGGCATTACGTATCGCCGTCCCCCTAGCCCTGAACTAGGATCTGGGGGCGTTACGTATCACCATCCCCTCAGTCCTCTACATGTGCACATGTTCTCTGTCCGTCAATTCCAAACTATATCAAGTTACATACAGGTTGGGTTTTTCCCCAATGCCCTAAAAGAGATAAAACTAATGTTCTGGAAACATTTCTTTCACAAAACTCAAATCATGAACTTTTATGTAATAACTGAAATAAAAATGAGCTATCCTCCTAAAGCATAAAAAAGTAAGTCTGTTGTAACAATAACAAAATTAAAATCATTCTAGAGTTGCTTAGCCACTCATTGATGACCTAGAATTGTTCTTGAGTTGTTTCATGGTGGTGAGACTTGTTTGGTATAGTAAAGATTGAATTAAAGTGTTGGATTTAATTAATTTTGTGTAATTTGGTAAATTGGACAATTTGTAAAAATTAGGATTGAATTAAACTTGTTTGTTGTTTCATAACCCTTTCCAAATTTATGGCTTTTCATATATGTGTTGTATATTGATGTATATATGATGTATATTAAATTTGAGATTGATTGTATTTGATCTTGACTTGTTTTGAACAAAAATGGACCAAATTGCAAAACCTGAAAAATCTTGGACTGTTCAACAATTATGAAATTTTTAGGGATTTTGTTGAAATTTATATTTTGATGTGTTAGACATGTTGGAAATCATTTTAGAACTGATTTGGAATCATCCAAAATTATATTTGACAATTTGAGGACGAAAATGATCAAAATGTAAAGTTTATGGGTCAAACAGTAAATTTTCAAGAAATATTATTTCTTGAGTTAAATTTAAGTTTTTAAGTATTGGGTAATTAACTAAATAATTTTATTTAATTGATCCAAGAAAAATTATTGAAATTCGAAAATTTTGATTTTCCGCGTTCCGCTGCGTTATCGGATATTCCCCATAAAACTCCAACAGTATATATGATGTAGATTTAATTTGGTGTTGATTGTATATCATCTAATGCTGTTTTGAACAAATTTGGACTAAAATGAAAAATCTGGAAAATGTTGGGCACATTTGGCAATTTGAAGAAAATTTGGATTTTGTGTTGTGAGTTGTATTTTGATGTACATGATATGTATAAATCATTTCGGTAGTGATTTGAAATCACTTAAATTTGTATTTGACAAATTAGGACTAAAATGATCGAAATACAAAGTATTGAGGTTTCACGGTAATTAGTGATAAATCTGATTTTTGGGATAAAAATCTGTTATTTGAGTATTTTGTAATTAGAATAAATTTATTTATTTTAATTGTCTAAGAAAAATAATGATCGGAAATTATTTCGAAGTGAAAATACGCGAAACGGTGAAAATGGCATTACCAGCTAACGGCTGCCTAAACAGTGAACTAATCACTAATCGGGCAGCCCAAGAACTGTCCAAATGATATTGGGGCTGACCTGGGCAGTCCTCATGTGCATTGGTCGGTCGGTTCAATCAGAAATGCATTTTATGCTATTTTGCGGAAAAATATTTTCGTAAAAGTTTCGCGGAGTTTCTATATTATTTATGTCGTTATTTGATATCGATTAAATATGTTTAGGTAAAATATGAATGAATTATTAACATTGGATATTGAATAATTTATTCGTAAGTTAAAAAATTTTAAGCTATGGTTTCGCTCGAACAGCGCTTCTTCCGCTGCGCCGCCCTGATAAAACCCCAACAAAATGGTATCAGAAAAAGTCTGATTCTGAACCCTTGATATGATTAGCCCTTTAAATTTGATATTTAATCTAATCTTTACTTTTTACATTCATGTATTTATTTAATTTGATTAAATAATGTGAATTACATCTTTTAGAAAAATCCCCATTAAATAAGGTTTTATAAAGTGACTAGTATTTTGAATACTTGTTTCTTCGTCCGCCTTGTCAATACGGATGAGAATGATTTCATGATGCTATAGTTGTATCGTGCCAAAGCTGTGCAGTTATGGTTGAAGGTAGTTCATTTGTGCCGGTAGAACTTATATGATAAGAGACAAATTCAAGTGAAAGTGGAAATCCTGAACGTGCCAAAATTGTAAGGACTACATCGCTTCAGTTTGTCATTGACAAGTGAAGCCTTGATACGCCTCATGTGAACGTGTCAAAGCTGTCAGAATAGGAAACGGTCAGGACAAAATCAGGAGTCACAGCGAGATTGATTGGCAATGAGTTGTCTACCAGTGAATTGTTGGACAATTATGACCCACAGCATCACTATTTGTACAGAACATGGTGTTGTTGTACAAATTAACTATGTTACAAAGAAATTGCTCTTTTATCATTTGTGATTGGATTACCAAGATACATAAATGATAAAAGTCCATATGATTAGTTTCAGATTAATAAGATATGAGATAGTATTAATCGATTAAGGTTTAATCATTAAAACATCCATAGTCGTAGTATTATCGAGATTGGACATCGATAATGCGGAATAGACTAGTATTGCACTTGTGCGCGTTGTGGGAGCATAACGACATAGTTCTCATATATTTAAGTATTGGATACATATGCAAGTGTGATAGGAGACTGTGTTTACCGATGGTACGGAAATAGCTTCGCTCTGGATAGACCCCTCGGAATTCCATTGGTAGTATGACTATGTGTCTATGGAAGTCCGAATCAGGGTAGGTGTAATTGGTCTTAACCTGAGACTTGCATCGCTAATACTTGCGACAATCAATGTACTTTGGTTTTGGTCGTCCAGGGCTTTAACAGGTTCTGTGTACCCCTCTTCTGGGTATATTGAGAATTGTAGTGTATTGGGTGTGATGTCAAGATGGAAGTATCACTCCAGTCATATGGAGATGATGATCACGCAGGATACGGAACTAGTACTCTTTAGTACTGCAATCATCGGGATAATATGACTAGGTCATGATTATCCGATTATAGAGACTAGTTACCAGAGATCCGTGTGGGACACAGAAACTGGGCGACGCATGCTGTTCCGGGTTCGCGGCCCGGTTGGGAGTACGGAGTCCCCGGGGGACTAAACAGGAGAATGATGGAGTCGCCACCCGGTGTGAATCGGGAAAATAGTTTAAGGCCACACTCACCCCTCGCAAGGGAAGACCTCAAACCGTTGGGTACGGAATGGTCCCTCACTTATGCCACTTGTAATGAAACAATTTGTGCAATAATTTAACCAAGCCTAGGCAACATTTATTTCCAAGGATAATTTACTCCTAAGTTCGCATGCATAAGTACGAGGCTCATATCTAAGTTTACATGTAACGCATTTTCATATTTGCATACAACCTATTTGCATATAATATATGTCCAAATTTGCATACAACCTATTTGCATGTAATCTATGTCCAAATTTTCATACAACCTATTTGCATGTTATCTATGTCCGAATTTTCATGCATAAAGATGAATTGAAAGATGGCAAGCATACAACTTCATGAACATGTTGAATGAATGAATGCAGAAGCATAAGTAGATAACTACCGTGTAAACATGCATCATGGAAACGAACATGTAATCTTGTGAACGCAATAAATGACTAGCTGCGAGAACATGATCAATCAAAAAGGTAAATGACAGAATGAGCAACCGTGCATGAGATGTGATGGAAAAGGGCCTGTTTACCGTGGACGTTCGTGCGGCGTTCGTAGCCGCGTTCGAATGGTAAACAGAAGGTTCGCGTTCGAGTAGCGTTCGTAAACGGGTTCGAACGAACTGAGACAGAAAATATGTGTTCATACGGCGTTCTGAAACGCGTTCGAACAAGTTTACAGCAGTGACCTCCAAAATGCAGTAAACAACATGACACATACGTGAACGGATGAATGAATGACACCTAATAAGTAATAACGGGCTAAAAGGTGCGGCAAAGCATTGTGGTAAAGGTAGACCGTAGGCTTTTTATCCCTCCAAATGGAGGACCTTTAATCCGACTTACTAAGCCCGTGCGCAATGCAACATGATGCATGATTATGCAAGGAGATGACATACAAGGAAAAGAGAATAACGAAATAAAAGGCGCGGCAAAGTATCGTGGTAAAGGTTCTTTAACCCCTTAAAATGGAGGACCTTTAATCCAACTTACTAAGCCCATGCGCTAATAACACAATGAATATCAGAAATAAAGACAACAATATCGGACTTTGTATACCCGATTGAACACATCTCACATTCAACCGAATATACATCATCCGGCGCGGCAAAGCATCGTGGTAAAGGATTTTAACCCCTCAAAATAGAGGACCTTTAATTGCACTTACTAAGCCCATGCGCTTATAACACAATGCATATAAGAGATAAAAAAAAACAACAATATCGGACTTCGTATACCTGATTGAACACATCTCACATTCAACCGAATATACGTCGTCCGGCGCGTTAAAGGATTTTAACCTCTTGAAATAGAGGACCTTCAATCGCACTTACTAAGCCCATGCGTTTTACCTCATCATTACTCAAACAAATAACATGCAGAATTTAAATAGGGGATAATAAACGAATCAAAACAACATAAAACAAAATATGCGCCGTTTGCTCAAGTGGTACGTGGAGTTGTATCCCGAGTACAGATCATACTACCGTCCATTCGAAATCGGCTATGAAATTTATGTCCGGGTTTCCATCCTATATACCACGAGAGGCGACACATTTTTCATTTTATTCAAGGGCCACAACATACATCATTTCACAATACATGCATTTTCTATCTATTCAAGGGCCACAACATGCATCACTCCACAATAATCATGCAAACGAAACTCAGTAAACAATAAAAATATGAATGAAAATAGATGTGAAAAATACCCTCAGGTCTAACATTTTATGTCAACTTTCGGAAGCGCGTTACAAGTCCATCTGAAGGGCTATCACTCCGCAACTTTTCTGGTTCACTGGTCTACATCTTTCTTCGCTGTTTCGCTGCTCAAACTACTATTTTGACTCCATTTTGCTGTTGTTTTGCTGTTGTTTTGCTGCTGTTTCTTTGGTCACTGCTTTTGATAATTTAGGCTACTGTTTTTGGTGTTTTTGAAGGTTTAAAGTGCAGATTTTTGGATTGTTTAAGGACTGTTTTGGTTCACTGTTTTAGGTGTGTTTTACAGTAGTTTGTGGGGTTAAGAGGTACGGTTTATGGCTGCTTTCAGGACGTGATTAGAGGCTGTATGGGAGGCTATTTACGGCAGTGGACTGGGCTGTTTGTAGAGGGGGTTATGCGCGTGAGTTGGGGCAGGTTTTAGAGGTACCTGATGCGTCAAAGGGGCTGCTGGTTAGGTGGTTACTGGGCAGGACAACGTGGCGTGAAGAATTTGGTTTCTTGTCAAAGCGTGAGAGGGGCTGATGAATGGTCAGGGAAGTAGTGTGGTGTCATTGTTTGTATGTGCAGGTAGCGTGAAGGGCAGTTTCTTGGCTTGAATGGCTTCGTGAAGGGGTGGATTTTGGCGTGAGGCTTGAGCAACGTGTGGGGTTTGTGACGTTGAGTAGGGTAAGGGATATGTGGGGGTTGTTTAGGTTTTGTTTGTGAGGGAGAGAGAGGCGTGAGAGAGGGAGGGGATAGAGTGTTTAGGGTTTCTTTGTTTTATTTTTTTTATTTGTGCCGTGGGGATTGGCCAATGCCCTAGTGTTTAGTTTGTGTCCTGTTTATATAGAGAGAGGGAAGGTATTAGGGTTTGCATGTATTTGTTTGAATAAGGAAAGAAATCACTTACAGATGGATTAGTTTAAAAAAGGAAAGAATAATTGTATTGGTTGTGGAATATCTTAAATTAAGGGAGTGATTATTTAATTTGGTATGAAATTTTTTTAGATTAGGAATTTAATTTAATTTAATTTAATTTGATTAGCTTTAATTTAATTTAATTTAACTTGTGACATGTATTTTAAATATTTTAATTATTTTTTGGATTAGGATTGGGCGAAATAGGCTTGATGTATATTTCAAGGGTTTTGGGCCAAGGTGCTTTAAAACGGAGGTCCAACAAGCGAGCCCGAAGCTAAACAAGCGAACAAAATCTAACAAAAATACCGATTCCCTTCCGACGTCCGTTTCCCGCGACTTCCTCGACTTAAAAGGTAGTGTCTCCAAATGAGACTCATCATAGGGACTTATATGCAAAAAATGTAGTGCCTACAGTCGCCCCCACTTTGATGGGACTTGTGCAGTGTGTGACAATGACAATCCTATCAAAGTTATGCATGTATTTTTTTTTACTTACCTGGCTCGCCAGCTGTTGCTTAACTTACTTGTTATCCTGAGATGCTTTGACCTTTGGGCTTTGTTCCCGAATTGCATTGAGAGATAGCTTTATTCCTCTGGGCTTGATTCCCAAGCTGTTTTGAAAGTGGGCTTTATTCCTCTAGGCTTTGTTCCCGAACTGTGTAGAGATATGGCTTTATTCCCCTGGGCCTTGTTCCCGAACTGGTTTGAAAGTGGGCTTTATTCCCCTAGGCTTTATTCCCGAGCTGTGTTAAGATAGGACATTATTCCCCTGGACCTTGTTCCCGAACTGTGTTAAGATAGAGCTTTATTCCCTTGGGCCTTGTTCCCGAACTGTGTTAAGATAGAGTTTTATTCCCCTGGACCTTGTTCCCGAACTGTGCTGAGAGAGAGCTTTATTCCTCTGGGCTGTATTCCCGAACTGTGTTGAGAGATGGCTTTATTCCCCTAGGTTGTATTCCCGAACCATGCTGAGAGAGAGCTTTATTCTCCTGGGCTGTATTCCCGAACTGTGCTGAGAGAGAGCTTTATTCCTCTCGGTTGTATCCCCGAACTGTGCTGAGAGAGAGCTTTATTTTCCTGGGATGTATTCCCGAACTGTACTGAGAGAGAGCTTTATTCCTCTGGGTTGTATTCCTGAACTGTGCTGAGAGAGAGCTTTATTCTCCTGGGCTGTATTCCCGAACTGTGCTGAGAGAGAGCTTTATTCTCCTGGGCTGTAATCCCAAACTTTGCTGAATGTGGGCTTTATCCCTGATCTGAGCTGACTGTGAGCTTTGTTCCTGAATTGTACTGAATGTAGGCTTTTTCACCGATCTGAGCTGACTGTGGGCTTTGTTCCTGAATTTTACTGAATGTGGGCTTTATCCCCGATCTGAGCTGACTGTGGGCTTTGTTCCTGAATTGCACTGAATGTGGGCTTTATTCCCTGATCTAAGCTGACTGTGGGCTTTGTTCCCGAACTGTACTCAATGTGGGCTTTATCCCTGATCTGAGCTGAATGTGGGCTTTGTTCCCGAACTGATGTGGGCCTCACCCCAAAACCGATACTGATGTGGGGCCTCACCCCCCAAACTAGTACTGAGGTAGGCCTCGCCCCCAGACTGATACTGATATGGGCCTCAACCCTGGGACTCGTCCCCAAGCTACTGATAATGACGTGGGCCTCGCCCCCAGATTGCCATACCCGGCAAGACTGATACTGATAATGATGTGGGCCTCGCCCCCAGATTGCCATACCTGGCAAGGCTGCTACTGATAATGACGTGTGTCTTGCCCCCAGATTGCCATATCCGGCAAGACTGATACCGAAACTAATGTGGGCCTCACCCCAATAGTGTCATACTCGGCAAGACTGATATTGATGCTAATGTGGGCCCCGCCCCCAGAGTGCCATACCCAAAACTCAAACTCAAATGGGCCTCAACCCTAGGATTATTACCCGAATCTGATACTGTGCTTTTCACCATTTCTGATTAGCTTGTTATTTGCCGCTTTCTCTTTTCTTCTTCAAAACATGTGAACACAAAACAAAACAAACACAAAATGATGCAAAATGTGTTACGTGTATGCATTCATGAGTGTTCCTATCCCGTCGGGTTAGGTTTTCTGCCAATTCTCTTGGTGACTGCTCAGTCTTCTTTTCCTCAGGCAAGCCACTGCTTCAATCTGTCTACGTTGATCGACTCGGTGAACTAATTCCCTTCCAAGGCTGATATTTTCACTGCCCCCATTTCCCAATTTCTGAATGGCTATCTTATCTTTTCTTCTTGCTTATTCCGAGGATTCCCCGTGTTCTAAACATCACTGAATTTCATAGTACCAAGGTTGAATGATTTTCTCAAATATACTCATATTGCAGAAGAGATTCAGCGAAATGAACGTCTTTATTATCATTTAAGAAAATGGTTTGAACATATAGACTAAATCAATGTCTTCTTCATTCGCAACATTTCCTTCTTCATTGGCCTATGGTTCTTCACTGTTATCATTTATCTCAATGCAAGAAGCCTGGGTGGTTGAGTGGCTTTATGGTTGAGGGTTCATGTGTGTGTTGGGTTGTTCTTTTTCTGGATTGGGTATTTTATGGGAGTCAATGAGGTTTTGGACCTCATACCTAAGGCGGGTGCAGTTGTTGGTGTCATGGCTTTTTTCTTGATGGAAGTAACAATACCGGTTTAGGTTGAGGTACGGTGGCACATGGTTCAGAAATGGCCTAGGTTCCAAAGGTTTTAGAATCCTTGCATCTTCAGCTTTTCAAATACATTTGACAGAGGTCTACCAAGATTGGAGAATCGCCTGTTCTTGACGGTAGCGACCTCGGCAGTAGCAGGCTTGGTCTCAGAAGGCCCCCCAAAATTAGAGGATTCACATTTAATATTTCTTATCTAAGAATCTCACTTATTATAATATATAAATTATTTTCTATTCTGCTTTCTCAGGAATTAATAATATTAAACATTTAAAACCAGCCATATAGGCGGTAATCCATTTAGTCCAATTACACCAGCCATATAGGCGGTAATTATCTGTCACATAAAAACCAGCCATATAGGCGGTAAAGTAATTTATATTTAGACCGACCATATAGGCGGTAATAAAGTCTGACAGTAATTAATTCGGTTAAATTATAATTTATAAATTATAATTAAGTGAGATTTACCTAGATAATTATATTAAATGTTTCACCTTTTACCCCAGCGGAAATTTTAACTACAAAACATAAAAGTAAATAAAAAGAAAGCTGTAATAAAAACTAAAAATAAAAATACATAATTTTAATATTACAATAATTTACAAAACTAGATGCTTCCTATGAAATCAGGGAAAAAAAATCCCAAGGAAAGCACACCAAATGAGGTGCAAATGAGCTCAATTTATAGGCAGAATTCGGGGTTGGTGTCGCGATGCTAAAGGTCTTGGCGTCGCGATGCTGAGACGCATTTTTGGTCTACGCAGTTTGACCACGTGCATTTCGTCGGTGCCATCTAGTGATGACACGTGTCACGCGGTGAGACGGTGCAATGATAAGCTGACATGTGGCACGCGGTAAGAATCGGTCCAATGAAAGCTTGACAAGTGGTAGAATTTGATTCGCCGATGATTCGGTCCAATGAGAATGTGACACGTGTCACGCGGAGTGTCGGCACCATAGGTTTGTGACACGTGTCCCAGCGCACGTTAGCAGATCCTCTGTGATGATGACACGTGGCACGGTGCACGTTAGCAAGTCAATTTTCTCAGATTTTGACATGTGGACCAGGCGCACGTTAGCAGGCTTGCGGCGCTTTTAGGCATCGCGATGCAGGTAGCTTGCGCGTTGCGACGCGGCCAAATTATAAAAATGCCATTTTTCATCATTTTTCACTGTTTTGGCCCCAAATTACTTCCAATGCTTCCCAAACTTTATTTATCTACAAAATAACAATAAAACACATCAAAACGTTCACAAAACCCGAGAAACTATACAAAATATTAGGTTAAATGAGTGGGAAATAATAATATAAATACCACTCATCACACCCTCAAACCTAACATTTTGCTAGTCCTTGAGCAAAACACAAAATAAAATAACATAAAAATAAAATTAACTAAGCCACTTTTGTAGGGATCACGGTTGCATTTAGCGTATGCAACAAGCCTTTAAACCCCTAGGTGTCCCTAGTGGACGAGTTGTATTCTCGTGAGGGTTTACAGCAATGATACCCACAAACATTTTACAAAAGTAAAAAGGTAGTGAAACTAATGCACACAAAAGCAAAAAGACAAGAGCAAAGAGAATAAAGAAGTTAGTGACTAATCAGGTGAAACTTCTACTCCAAGTTATTGGTTGTTTTGTTTCTTTCTAAATTACTGAATAAGTAAATTATCCGGTTATATTTACCATTCTCCATATACACAGCAAACAAAATATTAATCAACTCATTTTTGCCCACAACGGTCATAAGTGTATTTCATAAGAGAGTAATATTTTTGTCCTAAAGTTTTATCAGAATTCACACTTTTTTGTAGCAATGGAATAATTTTTTCTGATTTTTTCTTTGATTTTTGATTTTTTTTTATTTATATACAATACCTTCCGTCTATGTAGCGAGTGTTGGGTCGGTGGCTCCCGAACCAGTTGGCTTTAGGGCACCAGATGTTAAGACACCCCTACGGACTTAATTACTGAGACTTCAGATATATATATTTTTGTAGCATCTTTGATCCATGTAGCGAGCTTTGGGCTAGTGACTGCCAAACCAGTTGGCTTTAGGGCACTAGGTGTTAAAACACCCTTACAGACTTAATAACTCGGATCTCATACGTTTTTTTTTTTTTACTCCATCACTTTTTGAGATGTTTCCTCCAATTAAACTAGAGCAATGAATATTACAAACTTTTCAATTATAGCTCATATCCGTATGTTACTTATGAATGTTGATAATACCTGCCAACTGAGCATATGAAGATCCATTTTAGTCATTTTTATGGAGAATTTACAAATTAAATAATTTAAAATGAAATAAAAAAAATTAACTTGTTCCAAAAATGGTTTGAGATACGTCTCAGGAGTGGAAACTCCTTACTCAGCTATCTCTTACCAATTTCGCCTTTTTAGTCAAAATAAAAACACAAAAACGCAAAATATTTTTGTAATTTTTTGAAAATTTTTCAATTTTTTTGTATTTTTCGAAAAAATTTGGACTAAAAATAAAAACAACACACAACTAAAAACAAGATACTGATCGACTAAATCCCTCCCCTAAACCTAAATGAGACATTGTCCCCAATGTCTTAAACTGTTGAAGAAGAGTTTATAAGATAATACCTGGTTAGCTGAAATTTTACAGGAAAAATTACCGACTAAGATCTATGTCCAATTTATGCTTTTTACCACGATCACTATCTGACCATTTTCTAGTAAAAATTTCGACAGAATCTCCTCTAAAAACTCAAAATTTCCCCAAATTTACCCTAAAACTAACACTTCAAAAATCACAACAATGTCAAACTTCGCCCCCAATTCTACGAAATTCAATCGATTAGTCAATCCTCAAATCAGAAATCTGCCAATTACTCACTACCAAACTTCCAAGTTCACAACCCTCCAATTTCAACAAAATTAATCAACCACAAACTCTTACAATTTTCGGTTATCCCTCTTCACTGCCAAAATTTCAAATCCAGTTGCATCCAATTTTTACAAAATTAACCACACAAAGTATCCACAAATTTGGCCATTACCCTTTTTTAAATTCAGAAATTTAAGAGCTAATGAAGAGTTCAAGAACGATTTTACCAGACCGAAATTGGTGATCTTATTTCTGGGAAAAGCTGGATCTGAAGATGGAGGGTCTCGGTCTTAGGTGTCTGTTGGTCGTGGATCGGCTAAGTGAAAATGGCAGTGAGTTGTTTCAGTTGCTGATTTCTAACTCAGCAATGGCTGATTTTGGTGAAGGCTCAGGATGACTCGGTCACGGTAGTGGCTCGGCAGTGGTGGAATCGGTCGTTGGTGGAGATGGTCGTTCGGCTCGTGGGTGGCTTCAACCGCGAGTTATGGTGGTTGGTTTCAGTTGTGGTGGCTCGGTCGTTATGGTGCTTGGTTACGGCAGTGGGTTATGGTGGTGGTTTCAGATGTGGTCTCCGGTGGTGCGGTTGCGATGATGGTGATGGTGGGAGTGATTTCGGCTTGCTGGTTTGTTTATGGGTTGATTTGGCCGGTGATTATGGTATTTCGGAGGACAATGTTGAGAGCAAATGGTGAAATGAAAAGAGGAAGAGTGCGGCGGCTGCTGGTTTATGTCTTGTAATCGAGCCAGCGTCGCGATGCTAAAATTTGCCTTGCGTCGCGACGCTCGGTTGTTTTAGGGTTAGGGTTTTATTGGTAATCAGACAACAAGAAGCATTAAGCTTAAGTCTCAATAAACAAACTAAAGAATTACCCATAATAAAGAAAATCAATTATTAAGTGTGTGGATATTGTGTTTCATCACTTCCCTAAAAAAATGCTGGGGTTAGAAGATCCACATTTAATATTTCTTATATAGGAATCTCACTTATTATAATATATAAATTATTTTATGTTCTGCTTTCTCAGGAATAATAATGTTAAACAATTAAAACCAGAAATATAGGCGGTAATCCATTTAGTCCAACTACACCAGCCATATAGGCGGTAAAGTAATTTATATTTAACCCGACCATATAGGCGGTAATAAAGTCTGACATTAATTAATCCGGTTATATTATAATTTATAAATTATAGTTAAGTGAGATTTACCAAGATAATTATATTAAATATTTCACCTTTTACCCCAGCAGAAATTTAACTACAAAACATAAAAGAAAAGAGAGAGAAGAACTATTATTATTACTGAAAATTAAAATACATAAATTAAATATTATTTATATTTACAAAAACTAGATGCAATCTTCTAAAGGCAGGATGTGATTCGTCAATAATTCGGTCCAATGAGAGCTCGACACGTGGCAGGATGTGATTTGTTGAAGATTCGGTCCAATAGGAGCTTGACACGTGGCACGTGCTTTGAATCGGTCAAATGGAGTTTCGACACGTGGCAGCCGGAGCACGTTAGCTGATCTTCTGTGATGATGACACGTGGCACGGCGCACGTTTGCATGATCGGTGCATGTTAGCAAATTTCTTTGATTGGTCTACGTGTCCACGGCGTAGGTTAGCAAGCAGCGCATGTTAGACGTTGCGACGCTGAGAGTCTTGGCGGCGCGACGCGACCAATTTCCAAAAATACCCTTTTTCATCCTTTTTCAATATTTTGGCCCCAAATTTACTTCCAATGTTTTCCAAACTTTTTTTATCTGCAAAATAACAATAAAACACATCAAAACGTTCACAAAACTCGAGAAACTATACAAAATATTAGGCTAAATGAGTGGGAAATAGTGATATAAATATCACTCATCACACCCCCAAACCTAACATTTTGCTAGTCATCGAGAAAAACATAAAATAAAATAACATAAATTAAAATTAAATTGAGCCACTTTCGTAGGGATCACGGTTGCATTTAGCGTATGCAACAAGCCTTAAAACCCCTAGGTGTCCCTAGTGGACGAGTTGTAGTCTCATGAGGGTTTACAGCAATGATACTCACAAACATTTTACAAAAGTAAAAAGGTAGTGAAACAAATGCACACAAAAGTAAAAAGAAAAGATAAGAAATATATAAATATCGTCCTCAGAGAATGTTCAGCATCAAAGTTAGAGGAACCTTCAAAATGCATATTCTATCTAAAATCCTTTCTTTTGAACAACATATCTAAATCAAACTCAAAGTGTGTGTGTGAATAGTCCAGTAAACAGCTTCGACTCTAAGTTGTCAACCTGGTGATTTCGTCTCAATTATCAGTAGTTAATGGGTCAAACCAATCTGAGTATCTAAAGTTGTTCTGTTTACTATATAATCAACACAGGTGAGGTATGTGATTTTTCTGATTATTTTTTTTTTATTTATATACAACATCTTTGATCCATGTAGCGAGCTTTGGGTCAGTGACTCCCAAACCAGATGGTTTTAGGGCACTAGGTGTTAAAACACCCCTACAGACATAATCACCTGGATCTCGGATGTTTAAAAACTAACACAAGCTTTCCTGTTTGACGCGAACTATCACTGTTTACTGAGGCAAGATGCCCGGTTACTAAGTACTACTTGCTGGTTGAGTTTTTTTTTTTTTTTACATACCTCACATAATAAATGCAAACAGAAACAGAAACTCAGACAAACGGTCATTCATCAACCACCGATTATTTTAACTAGTCACTTTGTTAATTCCTTATTATCTAACTGCTTTCGAGACTATTTTAAAAGTGTGCACGAGTCTGACCTAGATAAGTGTAGGCATTGCATTTTTGCATATCAGCCCAATGATGAGCCTCGAATGGAGGCACTACTTTTTAGTTGCGGAAGTTGCGGAAAGCGGTCGTCGGAAGGGAAAAGTCAAAAATTGACATTTTATGGATTTTATTCGTTCGTTTTGCTTCGGGTTCGTCGTCGCCTTTTCCGTTTCAAGATTACCCTCCACCCGGAACCTTTCCTCGCTCTTTCTCACACATATTCTCTCTCTCTAACTTTCCATGCTTGTGACCCTTCAACTTCCATGCAAATTAAAAATTACCAACCAATTAAATTAATTTGAACTAAATTAAATCATTAAAAATTACCAACCAATTAAATAATAATTTTAACATAAATAACGAGTAACCAAAAACACAAATTAAAATACACCCTTCGCACATTCCATACACACACAAAAATAAACAACTTAATTAAACCAATTAATTTCCCCACTTTGTCCCTATATTCGCCCATGCCTCCACGTAACAAACTCATGCACACACTCACAATTCATCAACACCCCAACACTAACAACCAAAGAACAAACCAAGCCAAAACACAAAACAACAACAAATCCATTCCCATTTTTTACCATAATCTCACCCAACCCTCACGCACATGCCATCCTCCATTATCTTCCTCACTCATTGCAAACAAACAAAGCTCTCTCTCGCCTAAACAGACCTCACCCATACTCTCTCCATCATCTTCGATCCTCTGAATCTCTCGACCAGACTTCGCCCATGTCACCCTCCATGCTATCAATAATCACTTTCAGAGCCACTACACTCACTGCCATCTAGCCTCTGCCTTCATAACCTTCACTCCACGCTCAGCCCCGGGGACCATCATCTTGATCATCAACCCACACAGACACACATATTTCCTTCTTCACGTGAACCACCCTTCTCGGCAGAACCCACTGCACACACAGCTCACGCTTCATCACCTTCTCGGCAGAACCCACTGCACACACAGCTCACGCCAAACTGCCCTTCATCACCTTCTCGGCAGAACCTACTGCAGGCAACAACTCTCAGACCCGAGACTGGACCTGATCACACTCACGGCTGCCTTCAAATGAACCTTCCTTCACGCCACTGATCATGATCCTTGACGTCCAAAAATCACCACAGCCCACTGCCTCACATCCAGCTCTCACCATCGTACCCTCACTCACGCCATAACACCCATACGCAGCCAACAAACACATGATCAACCAGTGAGACAACCCTCATCCACGCTGACTGTCCCCTTATCTCACGTAACTGACCCAGCAGTTATCACGTCCAAGAGCAATTCACACAAACCTTCAACACTCGACAACCCTAAACACCTCACTCTTGACCATCACAGCCCTCATCCTCGGCAGGAACCCTAGCCCTGATCACAACAGCTCACAAACCCCATGGCTGCCGAGCTGCACCTGGACTGCCGAGATAAACCCACTGCCTCTAGCCACTGCCACTGCCACTGCCGAGACGCCCTCAGCCATCAACCCTAGCCACTGCCACTACTGAAACCGTACACTGCCTGGAACCCTTCTTTGCCGAGCCACTGCTCCATCAATCCAACCAAAACCGAGCACTCCTTAGCCTCTACTAACCACTACCGAGTATTCTGGACGTAAACACTGCCCCTGCCCTAAACCAACGCATCAACAATTGCGCCTCTATCCTTCACCAAAATTGCACCAAAACACTACCCTCACTTCGCATCCTGAGCCTCACGCCAAAGCATACACATGCACACGTGAATAATGACCCAAAACCGTGACCAAAATAACCCAAGAATAATCCAAGAGAGAGAAAGAAAATTTGAGTTGAAACAGAGAGAAAACAGCGAGTGAAAATAGAGGAAAAACACAGAAAAATGATGAGTGAAAATAACGAGTGAAACGGCGAGAACGGCGAGTCAAAACATGAGAAAACGGAAAAAAGGTAAACTGTAACCGCGGGTGAAAACAGTGAAAACAGCAAAAACGGTAGAAATAGCGGATCCATTGAAAACAGACAAAACAGCAAAAACAGTGAACCTGTGAAACAGTGGAAACATCAAATCCGTTGAAAACGGACGAAAACAATGAAAACAGCGAACCCGGACAAAACAGCGGAAACAACGGATCAGTGAGAACAGTGGGATGATAACCCTTCCGGCACCGTGGAACGCACTCCCGGATAGCGACTAAAGGTAAGACCTGAGGGCACCTATTTTATTTATCGTCATTTATTTCTTAGTTAATTTGTTATTTTTATTCGCATGAATTAATGAATTAGAAAGCATGTAATTTGTTTTATTGTATGGATTAGCGAATTAAGAGGCATGTAATTTATTTTGTTCACATGAAATAATGACTTAGTATGTGATGTGATTTCGGATGAATGGAATATGTGTTCTTGCTTGCGGTATATCGGATGGAAACCCGGACGTAAATTCCGTAGCCGATTCCGAATGGACGGTAGTGCGGTCTGCACTCGGGATACAATGCCACGTACCACTTAAGATACATATATCTCGTCTCATCCGAATTTGTATTTGAGCATGTTATAGCCTTTAGGTTATTCATTTATTATTTAAAGCATGATTTAGTTTAGTTTGTTATTTATTTGTTAAAGCATATTTAGGTTGTCCTTTATGCATGTTATTAGTTTATGATGTGTTTGGGTAATGATTTATGTATGTTAATGTAATAATTCAATGTGCTCGTTGTGTTATGTTGATGGAATATTTAGATAAAGCATATTAGATCTAAGTACCCTTGAGCATGCATGCTAAGTAGACTTGGTTAATATTACACAAATCACAAGCATTACAAGATATCATAAAGTAAGAGATCATTCCGAACCCAACGGTTTGAGGTCTTCTCCTGCGAGGAGTGAGTGCGGCTTTAAATCTTTGTCCCGGTTCACACCGGGTGGCGACTCCATGTTATTTCGTACTTCTCAGCTAGGCCGCGAGCCTAGGACGGCGTCGCCCAGCTCCTGTTGTCTACAGTCTGGCGACTCCACTGGGGACATAGAGAATCGGCTCCGAAATGTTATCTTGTAATGTTTGTGATTTGTGTTTTAATTAATCATGACTACTGTGTTTATGTCTGTGTTTTAGACTGTTGTCATTTGTGTTTATGTTTGTGTTTTGGACTATTGTCATTTGAATTTATTTGGACTCTTTGTTAAAAGATATGAACTCGTTTTCGTTTAAATCGGGACAAGTTCATGTCCTTTGGCAATTAGGTCAAAATTTCTGAAATACCGATGGGCCATTTGTGTTTGGGCCTTTTATCATTTGAAGTTATTTAGCCGTGTTATCGCAAAAGTGTAAACTTGTTGGACCTTTTCAACTGGGACAAGTTTGTATTGCGCAATAGTGTGATCGAATACTTTAAAATAATAACGGGCCAATTAATGTAATTATTTTTGAATATGTTTACATCATACGCGCATCTCATGCATGCATGCATCATGTTAACCCTTGTGCTTGAAAGCCATCATAGATTCCCGTTGGGTTAGGGAGGAAAAAAGATTTTTCAAGGGACCATCAGCCAGTATGAGTAAGTCAACCAACGAGGAATCCCACCTAGATCAGTTGGAAGCCAGGGTAGCCGAAATTGCTGAGCAGTTGCGAGTTTTGAACAATGATGTGACCAGTTTGACCGTGCCCTATACAGCTAGTAACAGAGACTTGTGCAACCAGAATGAAAAGATCATTGGGAAACCTTCAAAGACCGAGTATACTTCCTCAGAGACTGCTCCTATCAGAAACAGACAACTCTCCAGTTTGGGTAAACCGTTGTCAAAAGATGTTTGAAAAACTGAAGATGCAATGAGAATAAGAGTTGAAGGGATAATTGTAGTCCTACCTCAGAAGTCTGGCACAGACTATCCCTGATTGCAGATTCCAACACTTGACCGAAGAAAATCAGATTGCAGATGCATTGGCGACACTAGCCGTGGCTTGGGAAAATCCGAAGAAATTGGTGATGAGATCATTTGTGTTGACAGCTGTAAGCAAATAGGCGTATGAGACAAAAAGGATATTGGATGTGGAAGTCGATGACAGGAAGCCTTGGTATCACGATATTCAGAGGTAATTCTCAGAAGAAATAAGCAGAAAAGACAGAAGATTGGGAAACAAGGCAATGATACTACCAGATTTGGGAAAGGAGGAATTCACCGAATTGGTCGACGTAAGCAGATTGAAGCTGCATTTTGCTTGAAAAAAAGAAGACTGAGCGGTCATCAAGAGAATTGGCAGAAGGCCTAACCCAACGGGATAGGAAATTCATACATGCATACACATAACTTGCATCCTTTGTTTTGTGTTGTGTTTTTGCAGATTTCAAAAAGGAACCCACATGAGGCGACCAGAGACATATGACGCCGAGGAGCACAAGGAGGATCCAACTCATCATGAAACGGGAGTATCTCTACACTTGCATACTTACATGCACACGTCTTTATTCTGTTGTTTTTGTATTTGCAGGTTTAAAGAAAAAAAAGGAAGAGAAAAAAAAAAAGAAAGCAGCAAAAATCAGAAAAAAGCGGGCGAGCACTAAGGACGACGGTGAAGCCACGATGACAGAAGAATTTCGGTCATGTCTAGCTGAAGATGATGAAGTTAATGCTGAAAGGGAAGCAACCTATGCAAGTTGCTGTGATTTCTGTTTCATGTTTTTTGGAATTCCTAATTTTGTGTTATTTTTGCAGGAAAAAGCAAAGGCGGAGCAAGGAAAGCAGCAAAGATCAAAGGCGCGAGTACTAAAGACGACGGTGAAGCTACATTGACAGAAGGATTTCGGTCATGTCTGGCTAAAGACAATGAATTTAGAGCTAACAGGGAGGCAACCCACGCACTGTGTTGCGATTTCTGTTTTCATGTTTTGTGTACACATGTTGTAGAATTTTTTATCTCGTGTGTTATTTTTGTAGGTACAACAGATGCTTTCATTAAATAACCAGAAGCCAAGAGACACGAGTTTGTCACCAAATCTGTGGAAGACATTTTCCTGACTGCGACAAAGGCCGAAGAACTGATTGACCAGATCCTAGCATTTGAACCAAAGCTCGACCCCATCCTCTCCAGATTGGACTGGACTGATAGTGATCATGGCAAAAAGCGCAGATTGGACATTGATCTGAATCGGTGATGTTCCCTGCTAACCAGGTATTCCAAGGCCTATTTGAAAAGATTGCGTTTTATTTGTTGAAAAAAAAAATGAAAAAAGAGTGAAAAAAGAAATGAAAAAGAAAAAAATTGAAAAAAAAAAAAAAAAAAAAAAAAAAAAAAAAAAAAAAAAAAAAATTTTGAAAAAAAAAAGAAGAAGAAAAAAATGATGAGTGAGAGAAGTATTTGATAGTTAGACATATGTCCAGTGATGACATTGAATGCTGTAGGGAAACCCTAGAAACGATAAGTACGAGACACGCTCTCTTCCGGTATCCTGAATGGATTGATCTCAGTTAGACTCACGAACACTTGATTATGGGATCCTAGCAGTAGAAGCCTGAGTGGTTAGCTAGGTGACTAGTTGAAGAGATGATGTATTGGTGAATGACCGTTTGCCTGAATGTCCACACTTGTTTGCTGATGCTATGATATATGATATGGTTGAAATAAAAAAAAAAATGTCTCTGAAAAAAGAAAAATAGACCGCCTATAACCGATAAGCGTGAAGCTACCCATGGGCGAGTATTAGGACCACCATGAGGAGAAATGCTACCTTAAAGGGTAGGTGTGTCAAAAAAAAAAAAAAAAAAAAAAAAAAAAAAAAAAAAAAAAAAAAAAAAACATATCATGTTGAGTATGCTGAAGTAATCACGGAATGTGATTAAGACATCCAGGTTGGTTAGACCCATTGGTTCGATTCTCTGAAACGAAATCACCAAGTTGGCTTCTTAAGGAATAAGCTGCGAAAGAGCCTTAGCACACACACACATGGAGTCTAGCTCAGATCACCCATTCAGACAATCGAAATTGAGTATATCAAGTACTTTGAAGGTTCTTCGGTTTCGACGCGAAAGCATTCGTTGAGGACAAAAATATGTCTATCTATCAAAGATTATCTCGTGAGAAGTGATGTAATGTGTAAAATAGAATATCATGTCAGCTTAGGGGCGAGGCCTCATATCAGCTTGGGGGCGAAGCCCCACATCAGTATCAGTTTGAAGGCGAGGCCTATCTCAACCTGGGGGGCGAAGTCCACATCAGTTCATGATCGGTATCTGCCGGGTATGGCACTCTGGAGGGCGAGGCCCATATTAGTACAGTATCAGTTAATCTTGCCAGATACGGCAATCTTGGGGCGAGGCTCCACATCTTTATCAGCTTGGGGGCGAGGCCCATATCAGCTTGGGAGCGAGGCTCCACACACGACATCAGCATCAGTTCAGCCGAGAATGGTAATCCGAGAATGGAACAGAGTTCGAGAATGAACAAGCCGAGAATGGTAATCCGAGAATGGATCAGGGTTCGAGGATGAACAAAGCCGAGAATGGTAAAACCGATAATGGATCAGAGTTCGAGAATGAACAAAGCCGAGAATGGTAAATCCGAGAATGGATCAGAGTTCGAGAATGAACCAAGCCGAAAATGGTAATCCGAAATGGAACAGAGTTCGAGAATGAACAAGCCGAGAATGGTAATCCGAGAATGGAACAGAGTTCGAGAATGAACAAGCCGAGAATGGTAATCCGAGAATGGATCAGAGTTCGAGAATGAACAAAGCCGAGAATGGTAAATCCGAGAATGGATCAGAGTTCGAGAATGAACCGAGCCGAGAATGGTAAATCCGAGAATGGATCAGAGTTCGAGAATGAACCCAGCCGAGAATGGTAAATCCGAGAATGGATCAGAGTTCGAGAATGAACCAAGCCGAGAATGGTAAATCCGAGAATGGATCAGAGTTCGAGAATGAACAAGCGAGAATGGTAAATCTGAGAATGGATCAGAGTTCGATAATGAACAAGCCGAGAATGGTAATCCGAGAATGGAACAGAGTTCGAGAATGAACAAGCCGAGAATGGTAAACGAAGAATGGAACACAGTTCGGAATAAAGCTCGGAGGAAAAAGCCTCATCTACAGTTCGGGAATAAAGCTCGGAGGAATAAAGCCTCATCTACACGGTTCGGGAATGGACTACTTTACAGTTACGGTTCGGGAATGGACCACCATTATCATCAGTTCTGGGGATGCGTCCCAGGGTCGAGGCCCACATCAACTCAACACAGCAGGTGAACCAGGTGACAGCTGGCGAGCCAGGTAAGTAAAAATGCATTGCACGAACTTTGATAGGATTGTCACTGGCACACACTGAACAAATCCCATCAAAGTGGGGGCGACTGTAGGCATTGCATTTTTGCATATCAGCCCAATGATGAGCCTCGAATGGAGGCACTACTTTTTAGTTGCGGAAGTTGCGGAAAGCGGTCGTCGGAAGGGAAAAGTCAAAAATTGACATTTTATGGATTTTATTCGTTCGTTTTGCTTCGGGTTCGTCGTCGCCTTTTCCGTTTCAAGATTACCCTCCACCCGGAACCTTATCCTCGCTCTTTCTCACACATATTCTCTCTCTCTAACTTTCCATGCTTGTGACCCTTCAACTTCCATGCAAATTAAAAATTACCAACCAATTAAATTAATTTGAACTAAATTAAATCATTAAAAATTACCAACCAATTAAATAATAATTTTAACATAAATAACGAGTAACCAAAAACACAAATTAAAATACACCCTTCGCACATTCCATACACACACAAAAATAAACAACTTAATTAAACCAAATTAATTTCCCCACTTTGTCCCTATATTCGCCCATGCCTCCACGTAACAAACTCATGCACACACTCACAATTCATCAACACCCCAACACTAACAACCAAAGAACAAACCAAGCCAAAACACAAAACAACAACAAATCCATTCCCATTTTTTTACCATAATCTCACCCAACCCTCACGCACATGCCATCCTCCATTATCTTCCTCACTCATTGCAAACAAACAAAGCTCTCTCTCGCCTAAACAGACCTCACCCATACTCTCTCCATCATCTTCGATCCTCTGAATCTCTCGACCAGACTTCGCCCATGTCACCCTCCATGCTATCAATAATCACTTTTCAGAGCCACTACACTCACTGCCATCTAGCCTCTGCCTTCATAACCTTCACTCCACGCTCAGCCCCGGGGACCATCATCTTGATCATCAACCCACACAAGACACACATATTTCCTTCTTCACGTGAACCACCCTTCTCGGCAGAACCCACTGCACACACAGCTCACGCTTCATCACCTTCTCGGCAGAACCCACTGCACACACAGCTCACGCCAAACTGCCCTTCATCACCTTCTCGGCAGAACCTACTGCAGGCAACAACTCTCAGACCCGAGACTGGACCTGATCACACTCACGGCTGCCTTCAAATGAACCTTCCTTCACGCCACTGATCATGATCCTTGACGTCCAAAAATCACCACAGCCCACTGCCTCACATCCAGCTCTCACCATCGTACCCTCACTCACGCCATAACACCCATACGCAGCCAACAAACACATGATCAACCAGTGAGACAACCCTCATCCACGCTGACTGTCCCCTTATCTCACGTAACTGACCCAGCAGTTATCACGTCCAAGAGCAATTCACACAAACCTTCAACACTCGACAACCCTAAACACCTCACTCTTGACCATCACAGCCCTCATCCTCGGCAGGAACCCTAGCCCTGATCACAACAGCTCACAAACCCCATGGCTGCCGAGCTGCACCTGGACTGCCGAGATAAACCTCACTGCCTCTAGCCACTGCCACTGCCACTGCCGAGACGCCCTCAGCCATCAACCCTAGCCACTGCCACTACTGAAACCGTACACTGCCTGGAACCCTTCTTTGCCGAGCCACTGCTCCATCAATCCAACCAAAACCGAGCACTCCTTAGCCTCTACTAACCACTACCGAGTATTCTGGACGTAAACACTGCCCCTGCCCTAAACCAACGCATCAACAATTGCGCCTCTATCCTTCACCAAAATTGCACCAAAACACTACCCTCACTTCGCAATCCTGAGCCTCACGCCAAAGCATACACATGCACACGTGAATAATGACCCAAAACCGTGACCAAAATAACCCAAGAATAATCCAAGAGAGAGAAAGAAAATTTGAGTTGAAACAGAGAGAAAACAGCGAGTGAAAATAGAGGAAAAACACAGAAAAATGATGAGTGAAAATAACGAGTGAAACGGCGAGAACGGCGAGTCAAAACAGTGAGAAAACGGAAAAAATGGTAAACTGTAACCGCGGGTGAAAACAGTGAAAACAGCAAAAACGGTAGAAATAGCGGATCCATTGAAAACAGACAAAACAGCAAAAACAGTGAACCTGTGGAAACAGTGGAAACATCAAATCCGTTGAAAACGGACGAAAACAATGAAAACAGCGAACCCGGACAAAACAGCGGAAACAACGGATCAGTGAGAACAGTGGGATGATAACCCTTCCGGCACCGTGGAACGCACTCCCGGATAGCGACTAAAAGGTAAGACCTGAGGGCACCTATTTTATTTATCGTCATTTATTTCTTAGTTAATTTGTTATTTTTATTCGCATGAATTAATGAATTAGAAAGCATGTAATTTGTTTTATTTGTATGGATTAGCGAATTAAGAGGCATGTAATTTATTTTGTTCACATGAAATAATGACTTAGTATGTGATGTGATTTCGGATGAATGGAATATGTGTTCTTGCTTGCGGTATATCGGATGGAAACCCGGACGTAAATTCCGTAGCCGATTCCGAATGGACGGTAGTGCGGTCTGCACTCGGGATACAATGCCACGTACCACTTAAGATACATATATCTCGTCTCATCCGAATTTGTATTTGAGCATGTTATAGCCTTTAGGTTATTCATTTATTATTTAAAGCATGATTTAGTTTAGTTTGTTATTTATTTGTTAAAGCATATTTAGGTTGTCCTTTATGCATGTTATTAGTTTATGATGTGTTTGGGTAATGATTTATGTATGTTAATGTAATAATTCAATGTGCTCGTTGTGTTATGTTGCATGGAATATTTAGATAAAAGCATATTAGATCTAAGTACCCTTGAGCATGCATGCTAAGTAGACTTGGTTAATATTACACAAATCACAAGCATTACAAGATATCATAAAGTAAGAGATCATTCCGAACCCAACGGTTTGAGGTCTTCTCCTGCGAGGAGTGAGTGCGGCTTTAAATCTTTGTCCCGGTTCACACCGGGTGGCGACTCCATGTTATTTCGTACTTCTCAGCTAGGCCGCGAGCCTAGGACGGCGTCGCCCAGCTCCTGTTGTCTACAATAAGAAATTCAAATTAGGGATAAAAGTGAAATTAGCATTTATCTTTTCCTAAAAATTTTTGGCTAAACAAACAATTAAATCATCGGACTTTTTTTTTTGGGTTTTATCGATTTTAAAACAAACATAATACGAACAAAATAAAAATACTGAAATTCAACACACGCCATGTAGAAAAGAAAAATTTTAACGGAATTTTGAAAAAATTTAAAAATAGACCCATACCCCCAAACCTAAACTTAGCATTGTCCCCAATGCGTTACAAAACATAAATAAAAAGAGGGGAACAATAGTACCTGAGTTCAATCGTCGGCCTCCTCGTCATCGCTGTCCTCTGGTGGATCTGGAAATTGTGGAACAGTGATATGCAAGTCTCGCGCCATTTGTTGAAACGCCTGACCAATTGCAATATTATAATCACTAAGATAGTCCACACGCTCCTCCAATCGATCCATTCGTTCTGAATAAGTGCGAGGCCGTGATGTTCTTCGTGGTGGCTGAGGTGGTTGTTGTTGTTGCTGTACGGAAGAAGATGCTCCAGCTTGAGCTTGTCTCTCTGTTCGGAGTTGCTGGATTATGCGGGCTGTTAAAGCTGTCATGGGCTGCATTGTTTCTTCTCTGGGATCAATAGGCATCATGGCCAATGTACAAAGTGATGTGATCAAATTACAGTAATAAAGGCCAGCCTGTGATGAATTTGCAGCCCATGCAATATTTGTCGAAATCAGTACCCCCACATCTATAGAAAGCCCCTCCATTAAGCAGTAAAGCAGAGTCATCATGTCCCTTGTAACAAATGTGATATGGGTCCCAGGCATTAGCGATCTGGTAAGGAAATGAAACCAAACTCGAGCATCCGGTTTGAGAGACTTGGAATTCAACTTCATGTATTCCCCGATACTACTCATTTCCCATGTAGCATTGGGAATACATAATGTCTCTGTCAATTGAGTGATGTCGATTTCATTCCTTAATGCAGAATAGTCATCAGCTTCCATTTCCGGGATCCCATAAAACTTATTAATAGTCACAGCATCAAATGGTACATGTTTACCTCTCACCATCACCTCATATGCAAAATACTGCGGAGCATTTGCATAGAACTCACGAACTACAGAAATGCAGGCAGGTCTGGGTTGCTGGCAAAGCTTCTGCCAATGCCTGTTTGCGATCATACTGTCAATTTCAGGGAATAAACCGGGGGTTATCTCAAAATCCCTCTCCGTGATGGCAACTTTATTTCTCATTCCCTTATCGTATCTTTGTTCCGCGGCTACCGAAACAAATTTAGATCCATCAAAATTAGGTTCAGCAGATGTCGAAGATCTGGATCTTTTTAGCGACATTTTTCAAATTTTCGGCAAAGTTTCCGCTAAAATCTCAAATTCTCACAAAACACCCTAAAACTGTCAATACACAACGCCCAACTTCGCCCCCAAAACTACGAATCAATCAAAATTCAACACTTCCCAAGTCCAACCAATCAAATCCAACACATCCAAACTTCCATAATTTTAAATCTGAATCAAACACAGATTGCAATTAATTTTTCAGATTTTATTGTTCAATTTTTTTTTGTCTCTGTTTGGCAGTTGCTATTCTCGGTTCGGTTAATGCTCAGCTAGTCATGGGTTCGGCTCATCATGGCGAAGGCTTGGATCAGTGAGTGGCGCGGCAAGTGGTTCGGTGGCTGTTGGTATTTGGCTCGGTTGTGACTCGGCGAAGGCTACTTTCTATTCGACTGTGCAAGGCTCGGCAGTGGCTCGGTGTAGGTGACTCACGGTGGTGTTGATACGGTCTCAGCAATGTGGATCTCGATTTGATGGTGGCTCGGCTTGGTCACGGTGGTGAAGGTCTCGGTGAAGGTGTCTCGGTCTGGTCACTGTGGTGGTTCGGTTTTGAGTAGATTTTGGTTCGGTTCGACGGTGGTGATGGTGGGTCGTGGTTGGCTTGGCAGGATCAGCAAGGCTCGGTCACGGTGGTGTTTGGTCTTGACTTGGTACGGTTCGGCTTCGCAATGGAATCGGTGGTCAGTGGCTCACGGGGATGTGGCTCTCGGTTGGATGATTCGGCTCACGGTGGGGATGAATGCTCGGCTGTGGTGGTTGTGAGTTGAGAGAGAACGGTGAGATCTCTGAGAATGAGATGAATGAAATCTGTCTCGGCGGCTGCCTGTTTTAGATCTGTAATCGATCCAGCGTTGCGACGCTAGGTAATTTTAGGGTTTTTTTTCTCGACAAAATCAAGTCTTTCGACGGATAAATCCACTGGGACGCGTCTCAAGAGCTGACTCCTTACTCGGCCGTCTCTACTGGATTGACTTTATATCTTCATGATTTTGTCAAAATTTTATTTTGTAAAAATCCCGCTTGCACTGGCTTGCTTTGTCCTGAAAAATTCCGTTTTTAATTTTTCCTACAAAAATAACACAAAATTAAAAGTGATTCTACAACATGTAAACACAAAACAAAATAAATAATTAATATTATTGCATGGGTTGCCTCCCTGCTAGCGCTAAATTTTTCGTCTTCAGCCAGACGTGACTGAAATTTATATGTCAATGAGGTTTCAGCGTTGTTTTGGATGTCCGATTAAAGACAATCCCATGAGCGTTACTTTTAAAGGGTCTTTTCCAACGGTAAAGTGGCAAAAAGAATTTTGTCTCATTCAGTGCTTGTGCCACCTTTTTAACCTTTGTCACTCCATTAGTTCCTGAAAAGAAAGAAAGAAAATCTTGGGGTCTCGAATTGTGCTTGACATGGAATGGAAGTTCCATTCTGTCAAGCTTCTGGGTGATATCTCTGATCAGTACTCCCCAAACCAATGATGTTTCGCCTGAATGCTCTGGATCTTCAATTTGGTCTGACAATTGCTCCTCCATTTACTCTGTTTCTTTCTCCACCTTTTCTTCACATATGTATTTTAGGATTTCCACGTTCAGTTCTTCATCTGTCATCTGTGAAAAACATGCTCCATAAGTGTCCACCTGAGGATGTAAAGATATGTCAGATTTTAGGTCTTCATCCTCTGATCTGGGTGAAATGATTGGCTCAGGTAGATCTTCTTCAAACATTTGTGCAATGGATGCTCCAAGATCTTCATTTTGAGGATACAGAATTCCATCCTCAAGTGTTGATGCAGTTGGTACAAACAACTCAGTTTCATCATCGTCAGAGTCAGAATAATAAAAATCAAATCGAGACTTTTCCGGTTCGGGCTCCTGAACTGATACCTCTGGTTCTTGATATTGCTCATCCTCCTCTTCTGCTAATGTGTCATCATGAAATGCTTGGTACTTGAAGGCTTTATCAGTGTCTTCTGAAAATGGTCCATGAGGTATGTAGCTTTGGTTTTCTGTTAATTGTCTCGTGTGATCTGTCAATCTCTGAATGAATTCTGATTGTCTCTGAATACTTTCGAGTTGATTCTGGTATGTTTCAAGCATCGTATCCTACTCTTCATCTCATTTCTTGAACCAATCTTTGAGCATGTCAATCATCTGATCTTCTTCTGATGGTTCTGATTGTTGATGAAGATCGTAGGTAGATGGTGGATAAGATGGAAAATATGATGGTTCCTCGTACCTTGAATGATTCTGATATTTCTGCCACTCTGAAAAGTATACACATTGATCGCTCGAGTGGTTACCATCACAAATTACACATCACCCATTTCGTTCTGATGAGCAAATGTAGTATTGCTTGATTCTGACATCCAGTGATAATTGTTGGGTTGAACAACAGGCCTCAGAAAACCAGACTGTTGCTCCCTGATTTGGGGTGTATCTTCTAGTAAAGCTCGTGATCTCTCAATCTCCCAATAATGTTCCATTTTTTCAATCACTTGAAAACAAAAGAAAGAAAAAAAATTACTAAAAAAAAATAAAGTAAATTAAATACAAGTAAATTAGATAACTTCAAAATTAATAACTCAAGAAAAATAAGTCCCCGGCAACGGCGCCAAAAACTTGATCGGTGTAAATACACATGTATAACGCAAGCGCACGTATCGTTCAAGTAGTATAAAAATATTGATCCCACGAGGACTTAATTCCTATTGTTGTTATTAATTATTAATACTATTTATTTACAGGTATCTAATTATAGGGAGAATGGAATTGATTGCTTTTGGTTGGTTGAATGTGGTTTTGCAAAATAAAATACAAACAGACTCAAAAGAAAATACTAAGGAAAATAAAAGAAATGACTCAAGGATCTAGGGTCGTGATTCCACAAAATATTATTATAAAGATGAATTGAATCTCTTATCTACGTGTAATAAATCAGTTTGCTAACCTGGAACATGAAAATATGCAAAAACCTTTGTCGATGGTCAGACGCAAATACCCAGTATAACCCAATTGAACCATATGTCTTTGCCAACCAAATTACCTGGATTCATTAAGATTAAGTTCCAATTATGGCTACCCCAGCCCGACAGGTATATGTCTATCCTGTAAGGAAATCTATTAAAGGGTTATCTATCATCAAGGAAGATCGTGGACTATTGAATCTAAGGCTGAAACCTAAAATCCCTATGTCTAGTTCTTTTTAAGTTTACCATATCAATCTTATTGGTGATCAGACAACAAGAAGCATTAAGCTTAAGACTCAATAAACGAACTAAAGAATTACCCATAATAAAGAAAATCAATTATTAAGTGTGTGGATATTGTGTTTCATCACTTCCCTAAAAAAATGATGGGGTTAGAGGATCCACATTGAATATTTCTTATCTAGGAATCTCACTTATAATAATATATAAATTATTTTCTGTTCTGCTTTCTCAGGAATTAATAATGTTAAACAATTAAAACCAGCCATATAGGCGGTAATCCATTTAATCCAACTACACCAGCCATATAGGCGGTAAATATCTGTCACATAAAGACCAGCCATATAGGCGGTAAAGTAATTTATATTTAACCCGACCATTAGGCGGTAATAAAGTCTGACATTAATTAATACGGTTAAATTATAATTTATAAATTATAGTTAAGTGAGATTTACCTAGATAATTATATTAAATATTTCACATTTTACCCCAGAAGAAATTAACTACAAAACATAAAAGAAAAGAGAAGAAGAAGAACTATTATTATTACTGAAAATTAAATTACATAAATTAAATATTATTTATATTTACAAAAAATAGACGCAGTCCTCTAAAAACAGGGAAAATCTCCCAAGGAAAGCACCAGGAAAAATGAATTCTGAACGACTCAATTTATAGGCAAAATTCGGCATCGGGCATCGCGCCGCGGAACCCCTTGGCGTCGCACCGCCCAAACAGTAACTTGGTCAACGCGGCTTTGACCACGCATGTTGTCGGCACCATGAGAGAGCTGTTGGAATTTTCTAAGCATCCCAAGATCATTTAACAAGCATGAAACAAGTGCGAATACAACGAGGGAGTTACGGAATACTCACATCGATCGGTTGAGCGACGAGGTGGACAACAAAAAATTGACTTTCTGCTCTTCCAAGGCTCGGCAGTGACTAGTTTTGCAGTCCTCATTTTCGGCCATGTGAGGTCCTCCAAGCAAGCTCCAAGCTTGTGTTGAACTTCCATGCTCATGGGTGGACTTCCCTATCACCTTCGCATGACTTCGTAGTGTGCTAGCACTCTTGATTTTGCCACAAAATCATGACTTTTTGCTTCCCTTCACTGCTCGGTTTTGCCCAGAAAACAGAACAAGAAATGCCCAAATGGGCGTGAGAGATAGAAGAAAGAAATGGCTCCAAACCGTAAAAGAAAGAGAGAGAGATTTAAGTGTTTTTGGTAATTCAATTTTGTGTATCTAATACACAATTTTCTATTTTCAAAAAAATCAAATAAATTGATTTACCAAATACAAAATTCAAGCCAATAAATGCTTGCCAACTTCCACCATCAATACACATCAATCAATCAATCAATGTGACAAGTTGTCACATCACTCAAAGTGACTAATGATTTGACGCTTGATGCGACTAGCGATTTGACGCTTGATTTGACTTACGTGCCGCACTCGAATTCAAAATGCGATTGCGCGCGCAAACAATCTCGGGCTCGGGTTCACTAATTCCAAATAAACGAATTTTTCGTTGCGACGCAATTAAATGATTATGCCTAGCGAAATCACTATTCACGTCGCTAACAAATTAATTCTAAATTAATTCGTTCGCCCGAATTAAAATCTGATTTTAATTCCGAGTCGAAATCCAATTTCATTTAATATATCGAATATATTATTTTATCGATTAATTCCAAATTAATCGTTCTCTCTCTTTAATTAATATTTTATCCCAGATAAAATATCTCTGTAATTAATCCCAGATTAATTTTCTCTCTCAACTAATTAATCCCAGATTAATTAAAGTGTGAGTCATACATCATCGGTGAATCTTCGGGAAGCGACCCATGAGATCCCCGGATATGTTGGCAGTAAATACGGTCGTCGGACTATCTGAACACGTAAGTACCAAGTACTACGTTTTATCGATTTACAAGACAAGGTTGGCTTCTAGCAAAGCGTCATGCCTACCCAATTCTCCAGAAATATCCTTACAGGAATATAGTGATCTATATCAGGCATAGTATACGTAGTATTGCATATGTCGATCCAGTATCGGATGTCACGTGCTAGGCCTGGGGCTGGAATTGTGTCTGCCCCGTAAGAAGCACATGTCGGATGTCTGGTAACTAGTCTCTATAATCAGAGATACATGACCTAGTCATAATATCCCGATAGCTGCAGCATATAAGAGCACTAGACCCGTATCTTACGTGACATCATCTCCACTATGACTGGAGTGATACTTCCGTCTTGACATCACACCCAACACACTACGATTCTCAATATACCCAGCAGAGGCGTACACAGAACCTGTTAAAGCCCTGGACGACCAGAACCAAAGCATATTGATTGTCGCAAGTATTAGCGGTGCAAGTCTCAGGTTAAGACCAAATACACCTACCCTGATTTCAGACTTCCATAGACACATAGTCATACTACCAATGGAATTCCGAGGGGGTCTATCCAGAGCGAAGCTGTTTCCCGTACCATCGGTAAAACACAACCTCCTATTACACTTGCATGAATATCCTATACCCAAATATATGAGAACTATGTCGTTATGCCCTCACAAAGCGCACAAGTGTAATACTAGTCTTTTACGCATTATCGATGTCCAATCTCAATAATACTCTGACTAGGGATATTTAATGATTAATCCTTCGTGGACTGATACTGTCTCATATCATTCTCAATCCAGGAACTAATCATATGGACCTCATATCATTTATATATCTTGGTGATCTAATCACAAATGATAAGAGAGCAATCTTCTTTGTCACATAGTTAATTTGTACAACAACACCATGATCTGTACAAATAGTGACGCTATGGGTCATAAATGTCCAACAATCTCCCACTTGGCCTATAGCTAGTCACTCGAGTGTCTTACACCCGAACTATGTACGGTTGGCTCAAACTGCTGAGAAAATGCTTTCGTCAGCGGATTTGCATGATTATCATCTGATGTGATTTATTCGATCATCACATCGCCACGATGTATGATCCGAACGAATCAGATGACCATCAAAGTATGTATCTGGATCGTTGATGAGACCATTAATTCTTTAGCCTGTGCTGACGCCTAGCTCAGCTGCTAACAGAAATATATCTAATCTAATTAGATTTATTATCGACCCAAATGGCTTCTATTGCTGCCTTAGCTGCAGCAATAACCCGCATTTGTTGTTTATTCGGTAACAGTATCTTGCTTGGAAGATTTCCAGCTCACTGTTCCGTTATTCAAACTGTACAGTACCATTTGCGACTTATAGTCGTTTTATCGGTTTAGGAAACTTGCAGTAGTGATCCCAGTAACTTCAAGTTCTCATTCTCCATAGATTAAGAGAACATCATTATATCTCTAAGATACTAATGGATGTTCCTTACATTAATCCAGTGACTATCACTTGGATTGGCCTGATTGTGTTTTTCATATGCTCAAAGCGTATGAGACACCAAGTCGCGTACATTTTTCAATGTACGATTTCTCGGAGAGATTTTCATGAAAGCCAAGCTTTCACCGATTATTTTATGGGAATATCATTTCCAAGAAATGACATATTATCATTATTATATATAGGACATTTATTGTCAGTGCCCTCCCATTAACCTCCTATTATATACACAAGAATCATTTTCGTTTTGAATTAAATCATATACCATTATGATTACATCAAAACGATAATTCCATGAACGCTATGCTTGCTTTAATCCATTCATGGATCGAAAAACCTGCAAATCTTGTTTGCTAGTTATAGTACGACAAAACCGACAGGATGTTGTAAACATCCTCCAAAAGGTTTCCGTTAAGGAAAGCGGTTTTGGCATTTAGCTGCCATATTTCATAAATGAAACATGCAGCATCAGCAAGCATTATCCAAGTGGATTTACCGTGGCAACAGTTAAAAGATTTCATTGTAATCAACACAATGTTGATAACGGTACCTTTTCGCTACAAGCCTAGCTTAATACGTTGGTATGTTGCCTTCTACGTATGTCTTCCTTGAAGACTTATAGTACCAGTAGGCACAATGCCTTGCGGTACAACAACTAGTGTCTAAACTAGTTGATATACATGGGATCCATTTCGGACTTTATGGCACTTTTCCATAATAGCGAGTCGATACCTTGTATCACTTCCTCATACGTAGTCAGTTCTTATTCCTCAATAAGATTGACATCTTTATGAGGTGAGATCAGAAACCCATACCCTAGGTTGTTTTCTGACTCTCTCCGACTTACGCGGTTCTTGTGTATTCGAAGATTACTGATATAGTTTCATCCTTGATGAACTATTTATGTTCCATTAAGGAATCGGTGCTTGGAACAGTATTACTCCGATTTTCATCGAGTTTTACTTTCCTCCCACTTACCACTGCATACAGGTATTCCTCTTAGTAAAACCGCATGGCGAGCAACAATTACATTGTTCTCTTGTGATTTGTATAAGTACTATACTTTGGTATCCCTAGGATAACCTACAATTGGCACTTATCCAATTTGGTTTTAGTTTGGTATCATCCAAACATATGCCTAGCATACCCAAATACTCAGGAATGAGAAACCCAGTTTCTTTCTTGTTAATATCTAATATGAAGTCTGTCTAACAGATTTTATGGAACCTTATTCTAAATAATTTCTGCACTGTTTATGTGTATCCGTTGAAGGAAATGGTAGCTCAGAGCGACTCATGATTAACCTTCATCATGTCCAACAAAATTCGGTTACTCAGTTCGGACACACCGTCAAATTGACGTGTTCCGGGAGGAGTCCTCATTGAAAGAATACTATACTATTTTAATTATATGAGAAACTTATTGCTTAAGTATTTTCCATTACTGTCTTACCGTGACAGTTTAATACTTTAGCCGATCTGTTTGTCTATTTCGTGTCGAAACTATAAAAGTTTCTGATTTGTGTTCCTAAAGAAACACATAACCATAACGAAATGCCACATCCGTAAAGGTCACGAAATATTCATATCCACCTCTAGCCTAGCTAGACATGGGCCCACTTGCTTCACTATGAACTATGGCTTACAGATCGGTGGCACTTACACTTTTACCAAGTAAATAGTGTTTTAGGCACTTTGCCCTATAAACTAGATTCATAGACTTTATTTGAATGGAATCAAATCAGTCCAAGTACCCACTCTTCAAAAGTGCAGATATACGAGTCTTGTTTAATTGTGTCCCAGACATCAATGCCACAATTTGTTTCTTCTGATCAAATCAGTTTGAGCTATTTGTTTGTCATGTTATATGTTTGAGATTTATTTATATTCAAAATATAAATGCTGTTATTTCACATCAAATGTGCTTATCTCAATATCATCTTTATAAAATAAAACACTTTAGTGTTCTAGAATATAAAGGTTTATCCGCAACGGATTAAACACTGATATAAGGATAATATTTCTAGTCAAACTAATTACATTATAACAGTCTCCTAATTTAAGTACACACCCCAATGGTAGTTCCTAAACTTAGGTATCTACGGTTAAAACAACGATTTCCATCTCATTTCCAATTCGTAGATTGATCTCAATCTGAAGTCAGTATCCTGCTCATAGCAGATTCTGAACATCAGTACATATTTATGTATCACACTAAGTATTTAAAATCCAATTTCAATACTAGTAGTGAACATATTTATGACAAACATATTTAAAGTCGGAGCCTTGCACCGTCTTTAATTCCTTCATGTCTGCCTTGTCCAAACGACAGTCACGCTTCCGCGATCCCGTTTGCCACAATTTTGGCAGACATTTCGGGATATGTCATTTATCTTCCTAGAAGATTATAATGATTTTGCCTTTGCCCTTTTCCACACTCCAGAAGCCTTTGGCCAAGCCTAGGGTTTCTAGAATATCAAAGTAAGGTACGCCTTGCGCTACTTGCTTTATTGCAAAGTTTGACTTTGTCTCATTGAGAATAGTCATTAACTCTCCAAGAGTTACACTATTGCAATTTAGTACTTCTAAAATCTAAGTATAGATTTATGAAGATCCTTCAATTTCAATATCATACTTTAAGGATTTAATCCTTAGTTCTGATAAAGAAATTAAGGAGTTTACTTGACAAGTTTAATGGATTAAGCATTAAAGTTATCATCACATGAATCTTCCAAAGATTATGCTATACTATTTGCTTAACTCCGGGCTTAGGCCTAATATGTTATTTTATCAAATAAAGTAACTTATTATTTTCCAGGACCATCCTGAAATTATTCCCAAATTGAAAAATTAAACCACTTAAATACATTTTCCCTATGATTATGTTTTAAATGTCAATCTTTCAATTTTATCTTGATTCTAATAGTCCAACTATTTAATCAACGATTTAGGTACTATTAAATATAATGATTATTATAGTCCAACTATATTAATCAACTATACTTTTAATAAATCAAATACATTGATTATTATAATCCAATTATATAATCAAATATAAATGAATAGTTTGAATACAGTCCAACTGTTTTAAAACAACGATTTAAATATTTGTCCAACTAACATTTAATATATTTGACGAATGATATTTATGAATGAGCGCGTATGACAAGTAATTAAACGAATATTGCAAATTTAATTCTTACCTCCCACTATTTTTCGGTGAGCCTCTAACCCTCTGTCGAGTTCTCGGGAAATCGTATTTCCTAGCGGGCTAGGATCCCGTTAAATATCACACAATCTTGACTTTGGCCAACAAATTGTATGATAATTAACTAGGTAGATCTCTAAGATCAATTGGATCCCATCCAATTCCTAGATCCAGTTGGGGGACTTCCAAGTCCGAAACATATATAAAATATATATGCCAATATATCCAATATATTGCCTAACCTTTTTCCTCTGAATCAACTAAGCCTTGGCTTTGGCACAACAAACTTATTGATCCCAGTTAAGCGTGACCCATTGACCATGGAAAGCTTCGTAATCAATGTCGATGGACAAGAAGTGATCTTGACTTTGGCCAACAAATCACAACTTGGACAAGACACTGATATGGAACAAAGCTCTCGTGATTCAAACAAATCCTCGACGGACAAAGGCCTTGACTTTGGCCAACAAGCCAATGCCAGTCTCGGATCTTGAGTAAGAATCACTCAATGGAAGGAAAAATGCTTAATATTTTGTGAGGGTTTTCGCGTGCAAATTGGCAACCAATTTATTATCTTTGTTAAGGTCTCATCATCATACACCCTTAAACATGTATTCTAAATACATAAAAAGGCGCGTATAAATAAATATAATAATGATATGCGGATGGATACTTAAACATTGATCCTAGATCAAATCTCTCTCTTTCCTCTCTCCCGCTAGCACAAGTATTTGCTTCTACCCGTTATACTACACTTCTAAAGAAACCTCATTTACATTGAGGGGAATAGGTGAGAAGAGAATACAAAGAGTAAGGAGGTAATAGGCTGGACTCGCAGGTCCAATTAATAAATTCTAAATTTATTACAACAATTTCTAAAATTGCCCCACCCATCTAATATCCATCTGATATACATTATTCATGCATCGCAATCATGTATTCACACAAGCATGTTATCAATCAATCTAATCCAATTAATTAATCTGAATATTAATGACCATCCAATGTTCAAACAACGATTTGATTTTGCGCGAGTCAAACTCGTTTTGTGAATAAGTACTCAAAGTACGAATTCTCAAATTAAATTAAACAACATAATTAAATCCAATTCAATTTGTATTTAATACTAATTTGCTATTTAATTCCAAATTAAATACTACATTTTATTAATGAACTTTTACGACTTAAATTCCAAATTTAATCGTTACGGGTCTCAAAGCCCGATTAACGTCCAACGTTAATTTAATTAAAGTCCAATGGGCTTTTAATTAATTTCTTATGGCGTGGACTTTTGGTCAACTCGGGTCAAACCCAATAACCAAAGCCCAATCAAGGAATTACCCCATAAGCCTAAAATCAATTTAGGCCCATTAGGCCCAATTAAATTTATTAAGGTCCATTAGTCGCATTTGGGCTTTATGGAAGCGGTTTTGGGCCCAATTGGATCCAACCAATTTAGCCTAAACCCATCTTGGTACAACCAAGCCCAATAAACCCAATAACAACTTTTCAAGCCCAATTTCCAAAATTAGCCCAACATAATTAAATTACAAAATTTCAATTTCATAATTTAATTACACAAAGTGTATTACATAATTAATTACCCAATTAACATTTCTAAAACATCAATTAGCCTAATTAATCATGATCATTAACAACAAAAGATGTCCAACACATTTTATCAAAAAATCAAACTTCATGCTCTTCTAGTCTGGGCAATGGGGTTAATTTTATGTCCAATTTTAATTAAATCCAATTAAATCCAATTAAAAATTAAATCAACATTCCCAATTGATTTCCAACTCATCCAATGAATCAAAATCAAAAAATCCAAGACCTAGGGCATTAACATACATTCGGCCAAGCCTTGTATTTTGGGGAAAATTTGTCCAATTCAAAATTCATCAAATTGACAATGCATAACACCATGTTATCATCAATTAAGCATACTCAAACATCCAATTTCATCCAAATATGCTCAAACCATTTTTACCCAAATTTTAACCCTAATCAAGTTTCATGCTTTTAATGGCTCAAGATACCATTGTTGGAATTTTCTAAGCATCCCAAGATCATTTAACAAGCATGAAACAAGTGTGAATACAACGAGGGAGTTGCGGAATACTCACATCGATCGGTTGAGCGACGCGGTGGACAAAAAAAACTTGACTTTCTGCTCTTCCAAGGCTCGGAAGTGATTGGTTTTGCAGTCCTCATTTTCAGCCATGTGAGGTCCTCCAAGCAAGCTCCAAGCTTGTGTTGAACTTCCATGCTCATGGGTGGACTTCCCTATAACCTTTGTATGACTTCGTAGTGTGCTAGCACTCTTGATTTTGCCATAAAATCATGACTTTTTGCTTCCCTTCACTGCTCGGTTTTGCCCAGAAAAACATAACAAGAAATGCCCAAATGGGCGTGTGAGAGAGAAGAAAGAAATGGCTCCAAACCGTAAAAGAAAGCGAGAGAGATTGAAGTGTTTTTGGTAATTCAATTTTGTGTATCTAATACACAATTTTATATTTTCAAAAAATCAAATAAATTGATTTACCAAATACAAAAGTCAAGCCAATAAATGCTTGCCAACTACCACCATCAATCCACATCAATCAATCAATCAATGTGACAAGTTGTCACATCACTCAAAGTGACTAATGATTTGACGTTTGATGCGACTAGCGATTTGACGCTTGATTTGACTTGCGTGCCGCAATCGAATTCGAAATGCGAATGCGCTCGCAAACAATTCTGGGCTCGAGTTCGCTAATTCCAAATTAACGAATTTTCCGTTGCGACACAATTAAATGATTATGCCTAGCGAAATCACTATTCACGTCGCAAACGAATTAATTCGTTCGCCCGAATTAAAATCCGATTTTAATTCCGCGTCGAAATCCAATTTCGTTTAATATATCGAATATATTATTTTATCGATTAATTCCAAAGTAATCGTTCTCTCTCTTTAATTAATATTTTATCGCAGATAAAATATCTCCATAATTAATCCCAGATTAATTTTCTCTCTCAACTAATTAATCCCAGATTAATTAAAGTACGAGTCATACGTCATCGATGAATCTTCGGGAAGCGACCCATGAGATACCCGAATATATTGGCAGTAAATACGGTAGTCGGACTATCCGAACACGTAAGTACCAAGTACTACATTTTACCGATTTACAAGACAAGGTTGGCTTCTAGCAAAGCGCCATGCCTACCCAATTCTCCAGAAATATCCTTACAGGAATATAATGATCTATATCAGGCGTAGTATATGTAGTATTGCGTATGTCGATCCAGTATCGGATGTCACGTGCTAGGCCTAGGGCTGGAATTGTGTCTGCCCCGTACGAAGCACATGTCGGATGTCTGGTAACTAGTCTCTATAATCGGATATACATGACCTAGTCATAATATCCCGATAGCTGCAGCATATAAGAGCACCAGTCTCGTATCCTACGTGACATCATCTCCACTATGACTGGAGTGATACTTTCGTCTTGACATCACACCCAACACACTATGATTCTCAATATACCCAGCAGAGGCGTATAAAGAACTTGTTAAAGCCCTTGTGACCGGCGTAAACACACACGTATAACGCAAGCGCACGTATCGTTCAAGTAGTATAAAAATATCGATCCCACGAGGACTTAATTCCTACTATTGTTATTAATTATTGATTCTATTTATTTACCGGTATCTAATTATAGGGAGAAGGAAATTGATTGCTTTTGGTTGGTTGAATGTGGTTTTGCAAAAATAAAATAAAAACAGACTCAAAAGAAAATACTAAGGAAAATAAAATAAAAGACTCAAGGATCTAGGGTCGTGACTCCACACAATATTATTATAAAGATGAATTGATTCTCTTATTTATGTGAAATAAATTAATTTGCTAACCAGGAACACGATGATATGTGAAAGCCTCTTCCGATGGTCAGACTCAAATACTCAGTATAACCCAATTGAACCATATTCCTATGTCAACCAAATTACCTGGATTCATTAAGATTAAGTTCCAATTAACGCTACCCACGCCCGACAGGTATATTCCTATCCTGTAAGGAAATCTATTAAATGGTTATCTATCCTCAAGGAAGATCGTGAGCTATTGAATCTAAGGCTAAAACCTAAAATCCCTATGTCTATTTCATTTTAAGTTTACCATATCAATCTTATTGGTGATCAGACAACAAGAAGCATTAAGCTTAAGACTCAATAAACAAACTAAAGAATTACCCATAAAAAGAAAATCAATTATTAAGTGTGGATATTGTGTTTCATCACTACCCTAGAATAAAATAAAATGCTGGGGGTTATAGGATCCACAATTAATATTTCTTATCTAGGAATCTCACTTATTATAATATATAAATTATTTTATATTCTGCTTTCTCAGGAATTAATAATATTAAACATTTAAAACCAGCCATATAGGCGGTAATCCATTTAGTCCAATTACACCAGCCATATAGGCGGTAATTATCTGTCACATAAAGAACAGCCATATAGGCGGTAAGGTAATTTATATTTAAACCAGCCATATAGGCGGTAATAAAGTCTGACATTAATTAATCCGGTTAAATTATAATTTTAATATTATAATTAAGTGAGATTGACCTAAATAATTATATTAAAGGTTTCACCTTTTACCCCAGCGGTAAATTAACTACAAAACATAAAAGAAAAGAGAAGAAGAAGAACTATTATTACTATTACTGAAAATTAAAATACATAATTAAAAATATTATTTATATATACAAAAATAGATGCAATCCTTTAAAAACAGGGAAAAGCTCCCAAGGAAAGCACACCAAATGAATTGGTGAAGGCCTGAATTTATAGCCATTTTCTGGAACCAGCGTCGCGATGCCAAAGGTCCCAGCGTAGCGACGCTGGCACGTGGTTTTGGTCCACGCGTGATCTGTCGGCAGAATCTGGTGATGACACGTGTGACGCGGTAAAAGTGGTGCAATGAGAAGACGACATGTGTCACACGGTGATTGGCTGAGCTTTCGGTCCAATGATCATCTGACACATGGCACGCGTTTAGGATTGGTCCAATGAGAGATTAACACGTGGCAGCATGTGATTCACCGGTGATTCGGTCCAATGACAACTCGACACATGGCACGCGCTTGCTTTGGTCCAATTAGATTTCGACACGTGGCAGACGGCGCATTTTTGCTGATCTTCTGTGATGATGCACGTGGCACGGCGCATGTTAGTAAGGCCAGCGCTCTTTAGCAAGTCCAATTTCTCAGATTCTGACACGTGTCCCTCGGTGCACGTTAGCATGTCCGGTGCACGTTAGACGTCGCGACGCGTAGGGTCTTGGCGTCACGACGCGGAAAAATTTCTGAATTGCCCTTTTGTCATGTTTTCTCTATTTTGGCCCCAAATTGCTTTCAATGCTTTCCCAACTTTATTTATCTGCAAAATAACACAAAACACATCAAAACGTTCACAAAACTCAAGAAACTATACAAAATATTAGGTTAAATGAGTGTGAAATAGTGATAGATTTACCACTCATCACACCCCCAAACCTAACATTTTGCTAGTCCTCGAGCAAAACACAAAATAAAATAACATAATAAAATTTAACTAAGCCACTTTCGTAGGGATCACAGTTGCATTTAGCGTATGCAACAAGCCTTTAAACCCCTAGGTGTCCCTAGTGGACGAGTTGTAGTCTCGTGAGGGTTTACAGCAATGATACCCACAAACATTTTACAAAAGTAAAAAGGTAGTAAAATTAATGCACACAAAAGCAAAAAGACAAGCGAAAAGAGAATAAATATGTTAGTGACTAATCAGGTGAAACTTCTACTCCAAGTTACTAGTTGTTTTGTTTTATTCTAAATTACTGAATAAGTAAATTCTCCGATTATTTTTACCATTCTTGATATACACATCCAACAAGATATTAAGCAACTCATTTTTGCCAACAACAGTCATAAATGCAGTTGATAAGAGAATAATATTTTTGTCCTAAAGTTCTATCAGATTTCACACCTTTTGGTAGCAATGGAATAATTTTTCTGATTTTTCTGATTTTTTCTTTGATTTTTTTTTTATTTTTTATTTATATACAATACCTTCCATCTATGTAACGAGTATTGGGTCGGTGGCTCCCAAACCAGTTGGCTTTAGGGCACCAGGTGTTAAGACACCCCTACGGACTTAATTACTCAGACTTCAGATATATATATTTTTGCAGCATCTTCGATCCATGTAACGAGCTTTGGGCCAGTGACTCCCAAACCAGTTGGTTTTAGGGCACTAGGTGTTAAAACACCCTTACAGACTTAATAACCCGGATCTTAGATGCTTTATTTTATACATCATAATTTTTTTTTTTTTACTCCACTGCTTTTTGAGATGTTTCCTCCAATTAAACTAGATCACTGAATATTACAAACTTTTCAATTTTAGCTCATGTCTGTATGGTACTATGTATGTTGATAATACCTGCCAACTGAGCATATGAAGATCCATTTTAGTCAGTGTTAAGGAGAATTCACAAATTAAATAATTTAAAAGGAAATAAACAAAAATTAACTTGTTTCAAAATAGGTTTGAAATACGTCTCAGGAGTGGAAACTCCTTACTCGGCTATCTTTTACCAATTTCACATTTTTAGTCAAAACAAAAACACAAAAAAAAAAACACAAAATATTTTTGTAATTTTTGAAAATTTTTCAATTTTTTTGTATTTTTCGAAAAATTTGGAACAAAAACTAAAAACAAGATAATAATCAACTAATTTCCTCCCCCAAACCTAAATGAGACATTGTCCCCAATGTCTTAAACAGTAGAAGAAGAGTTTAGAAGGTAATACCTGAGTAGCTAAAATTTTATAGGAAAAATTACCGATTAAGATTTATGCCCAGATTACGGTTCTTACCACGATCGCTATTTGGCCATTTTTTTTAAAAAAATTTTGGGAGAATCTCCTCTTAATTTTTGATTATCCAACACAACCTAAATCTATCTCAAAGGCCACAAACACCCCAATTCAACTCTTTGCCCCCACGACTATGAATCAAATAATCAATCAACACTTCCACAACTCAAATCTCATAACCAATCATCCAAATTTTCAATCCACCAAATCAATTTTACCAAACCAAATATTTTTTTTTTATCAATTTTACCGTCAATTCCAGATTTGGCAATGAAGGATACGGATCGGCTAGGACTTGGGTTGATTTGCTGCTTCTCGGTTTTGGTTGTGGGTTGGGTCTCGGCAGTGGGTTGGCTCGGTTTTGGGTTGGAGATCCGGTAATGGTCGGTCTTGTGCGGTTCTGGTGGTTCGGCTAGATGGGTGTATCGGTGTTTCTTGATTTGGGTGAATCTTGGTCGAAGGTTGTAAGCTCGGCCATGGGTCTCGGTTGTTACTCATTGAAGGAAGGTTCAATTACGGTGATGAAGGTCTCGGCAAGAATGAAGATGGGTTCAGTCTCGATGGTGGTGGCTAATACTCAGCGATGGTGAAGGTCGGCTCGGTCAAGATGGAGATTTCGGTGATGGTGATTGATTTCGAAGAAGAAGATGATGATGGGTTTGGTTGATCTTGGTCTCTGGTGGCTCAGTAAAGGCTTGGTGTTTGACTTGGCGAAGGTTGCGGCTGTGGTCAGTTCGGTCTCTGTGGTCGGCCGGCTTTGCTGTCGTGGTGATGGATCTAATCGGCGAGTTGAGTAACTCACGGCTGTAGTGGTGTTTCTCGGTTTCTGGTTTCAATGGTAGATATTGGTTTCGGCAAGGGTGGCTCGCAGTTGTTCGGTCGTGAGTGGTTGCGGTTTGGGCGATGAGGGTTAGATGTGTCGAGATGATGATGGGTCTTGGTTGGATGATTTGGTTCACGGTGGGGATGAAGGCTCGACTGTGGTGGTTGTGAATTGAGAGAGAATGGTGAGATCTGTGAGGGAAATGGGTTCTGTTCTCGGCGGCTGCTGTTTTTGGCCTGCAATCGATCCAGTGTCGCGATGCTGAAGTTTACCTAGCGTCGCGACGCTAGGAATTTTTTTTTTTTTTTTTTGGCAAAACCAAGTCTTGCGACGGATAAATCCATAGGGACGCGTTCTAAGAGCTGACTTCTTACTCGGCCGTCTCTTCTGGATTAACTTTGTATCTTCGTGATTTTGTCAAATTTTTATTTTATGAAAATCCCGCTTGCACTGGCTTACTTTGTCCTGAAAAATTCCGTTTTTATTTTTCCTGTAAAACTAACACACAAAATTAAAAAGTTCACACAAAATATGAAAGAAAAAAAAAATTACAACAAATTGCATGGGTTGCCTCCCTGCTAGAGCTAAATTTTCGTCTTCAGCCAGACGTGACTGAAATTCATCTGTTAAGGAGGTTTAATGTCATTTTGGATGTCCGGTTAAACAATCCCGTGAGCGTTACTTTTGAAGGGTCTCTTCCAACGGTAAAGTGGCAAAAAGATTTTGTCTCATTCAGTGCTCGTGCCACCTTTTTGCTTTTTGTTGCTGCAATGGTTCCTGAAAAGAAAGAAAGAAAATCAGGAGGTCTCGTATGGTGCTTGACTTGGAATGGAAATTCCATTCTGTCAAGCTTCTGGTTGATATCTTTGATTTGTACTCCCCAAAACAGCGATGTTTCTCCTGAATGCTCTGGATCCTTATTAAGTTCTGTCATTTGCTCCTCAATTTGCTCGGGTTTTTGTTCCTTCTCCACCTTTTCTTCACAGATGTATTTGATAATTTCTGCATTTGGCTCTTCATCTGTCATCTGTGAAATACATGCTTCAAGATTATCAACCTGAGGATGTAAAGAAATGTCAGATTTTATGTCTTCATCCTCTGATCTGGGTGATGTGATTGGCTCAGGCAGATCTTCTCCAAACATTATTGCAAAACAATCTCCAAGATCTTCATTTTGAGGACACATAATTCCATCCTCATTTGTTGGTGCAGATGGTATAAACAGTTCAGCTTCATCCTCGTCAGAATCTGAATAATAAAAATCAAATCGAGACTTTGCTGGTTCGGGCTCCTGAACTAATACCTCTGGTTGTTGATACTGGTCAGCCTCTTCCTTTACTGAAGTGTCATCGTGAAATTATTCTTGAGGTACGTAGTTCTGGTTTTCAATCAATTGTCTCGTTTGATCTGTCAGTCTCTGAATTGATGCTGATTGTCTCTGAATACTTTCAAATTGATTCTGGCATGTTTCAAACATTGCATCCAACTTTTCGTCTTGTTTCTGGAACCAATCTTTGAGCATGTCAACCAATGATTCTTCCTCGGATGGTTCTGGTTCTTGATAAAAATCATAGGTGGATGGTGGATACTCGCAATAATCTCTTGGATGGTTACCATTACATATATCACATCTCTCCATTGCATTCTGATGAGAAAATGTAGTATTACTTGATTCTGGCATCCAGTGATAATTGTTGGGCTGGAAAACAGGCCTCATAAAACCGGACTGTTGTTCCCAGATTTGGGGTGTATCTTCTTGTAAAGCTCGTAATCTCTCAATCTCCCAGTAGTGTTTCATTTTTCAACCACCTGAAATAAAAGAAAGAAATAAAAATTACAGATAAAAATAAAGAAAATTAGATACAAGTAAATTGGATAGCTTCAAAATTAACAACTCAAGAAATATAAGTCCCCGGCAACGGCGCCAAAAACTTGACCGGCGTAAACACACACGTATAACGCAAGCGCACGTATCGTTCAAGTAGTATAAAAATATCGATCCCACGAGGACTTAATTCCTACTGTTGTTATTAATTATTGATTCTATTTATTTACAGGTATCTAATTATAGGGAGAAGGAAATTGATTGCTTTTGGTTGGTTGAATGTGGTTTTGCAAAAATAAAATAAAAACAGACTCAAAAGAAAATACTAAGGAAAATAAAATAAAAGACTCAAGGATCTAGGGTCGTGACTCCACACAATATTATTATAAAGATGAATTGATTCTCTTATTTATGTGAAATAAATTAATTTGCTAACCTGGAACACGATGATATATGAAAGCCTCTTCCGATGGTCATACGCAAATACCCAGTATAACCCAATTGAACCATATTCCTATGTCAACCAAATTACCTAGATTCATTAAGATTAAGTTCCAATTATGGCTACCCACGCCCGACAGGTATATTCCTATCCTGTAAGGAAATCTATTAAAGGGTTATCTATCCTCAAGGAAGATCGTGAGCTATTGAATCTAAGGCTAAAACCTAAAATCTCTATGTCTAGTTCATTTTAAGTTTACCATATCAATCTTATCGGTGATCAGACAACAAGAAGCATTAAGCTTAAGACTCAATAAACAAACTAAAGAATTACCCATAAAAAGAAAATCAATTATTAAGTGTGGATATTGTGTTTCATCACTTCCCTAGAATAAAATAAAATGCTGGGGTTAGAGGATCCACATTAATATTTCTTATCTAGGAATCTCACTTATTATAATATATAAATTATTTTATATTCTGCTTTCTCAGGAATTAATAATATTAAACATTTAAAACCAGCCATATAGGCGGTAATCCATTTAGTCCAATTACACCAGCCATATAGGCGGTAATTATCTGTCACATAAAGACCAGCCATATAGGCGGTAAGGTAATTTATATTTAAACCAGTCATATAGGCGGTAATAAAGTCTGACATTAATTAATCCGGTTAAATTATAATTTTATATTATAATTAAGTGAGATTTACCTAAATAATTATATTAAAGGTTTCACCTTTTACCCCAGCGGTAAATTAACTACAAAACATAAAAGGAAAAGAGAAGAAGAAGAACTACTATTACTATTACTGAAAATTAAAATACATAATTAAAAATATTATTTATATATACAAAAATAGATGCAATCCTCTAAAAACAGGAGAAAAGCTCCCAAGGAAAGCACACCAAATGAAGTGATGAAGGCCTGAATTTATAGGCATTTTCTGGAACCAGCGTCGCGACGCCAAAGGTCCCAGCGTAGCGACGCTGGCACGCGGTTTTGGTCCACGCGGGTTGACCACGCGTGATTGTCGGCAGAATCTGGTGATGACACGTGTGACGCAGTAAAGGTGGTGCAATGAGAAGACGACACGTGTCACACGGTGATTGGCTGAGCTTTCGGTCCAATGATCATCTGACATGTGGCACGCATTTAGGATTGGTCCAATGAGAGATTAACACGTGGCAGCATGTGATTCTCCGGTGATTCGGTCCAATGACAACTCGACACGTGGCACGCGCTTGCTATGGTCCAATTAGATTTCGACACGTGGTAGACGGCGCATTTTAGCTGATCTTCTGTGATGATGACACGTGGCATGGCGCACGTTAGTAAGGCCAGCGCACGTTAGCAAGTCTAATTTCTCAGATTCTGACACGTGTCCCTCGGCGCACGTTAGCATGTCCGGCGCACGTTAGACGTCGCGACGCGTAGGGTCTTGGCGTCGCGACGCGGAAAAATTTCTGAATTGCCCTTTTGTCATGTTTTCTCTATTTTGGCCCCAAATTGCTTTCAATGCTTTCCCAACTTTATTTATCTGCAAAATAACACAAAACACATCAAAACGTTCACAAAACTCAAGAAACTATACAAAATATTATGTTAAATGAGTGTGAAATAATGATAGATTTACCACTCATCACCTGGATGACCAAAACCAAAGCATATTGATTGTCGCAAGTATTAGCGGTGCAAGTCTCAGTTTAAGACCAAATACACCTACCCTGATTTCAGACTTCCATAGACACTTAGTCATACTACCAATGGAATTCCGAGGGGGTCTATCCAGAGCGAAGTTGTTTCCCGTACCATCGGTAAAACACAACCTCCTATTACACTTGCATGAGTATCCTATACCCAAATATATGAGAACTATGACGTTATGCCCTCACAACGCGCACAAGTGTAATACTAGTCTTTTACGCATTATCGATGTCCAATCTCGATAATACTCTAACTAGGGATATTTAATGATTAATCCTTCGTGGACTGATACTATCTCATATCATTCTCAATCCAGGAACAAATCACAGGGACCTCCTATCATTTATATATCTTGGTGATCTAATCACAAATGATAAGAGAGCAATCTCCTTTGTCACATAGTTAATTTGTACAACAACACCATGATCTGTACAAATAGGGACGCTATGTGTCATAATTGTTCAACAAGAGCACCACGTGTCGCGCTATGAGTGGCTGAGCGTTCGGTCCAATAGAAAGGTGACACGTGGTAGGATAAAATTCGTCAATAATTCGGTCCAATGAGAGCTCGACACGTGGAAGGATGTGATTTGTTGAAGATTCAGTCCAATAGGAGCTTGACATGTGGCACGCGCTTTGAATCGGTCCAATGGAGTTTCGATACGTGGCAGCCGGCGCACGTTAGCTGATCTTCTGTGATGATGACACGTGGCACGACGCACGTTAGCATGATCGGTGCATGTTAGCAAATTTATCTGATTGGTCCACGTGTCCACGGCATAGGTTAGCAAGCGACGCACGTTAGACATCGCGACGCTGAGAGTCTTGGCGGCGCGACGCGGCCAATTTCCAAAAATGCCCTTTTTCGTCCTTTTTCACTGTTTTGGCCCCAAATTTACTTCCAATGCTTTCCAAACTTTATTTATCTGCAAAATAACAATAAAACACATCAAAACGTTCACAAAACTCGAGAAACTATACAAAATATTAGGCTAAATGAGTGAGAAATATTGATAGAAATACCACTCATCAATGTCTATGTCAACCAAATTACCTGGATTCATTAGGATTAAGTTCCAATTGTGGCTACCCCCGCCCGACAGGTATATGTATATCCTGTAAGGAAATTTATTAAAGGGTTATCTATCCTCAAGGAAAATCGTGGGCTATTGAATCTAAGGCTGAAACCTAAAATCTCTACGTCTAGTTCATTTTAAGTTTACCACATCAATCTTATTGGTGATCAGATAACAAGAAGCATTAAGCTTAAGACTCAATAAACAAACTAAAGAATTACCCATAAAAAGAAAATCAATTATTAAGTGTGAATATTGTGTTCCATCACTTCCCTAGATAAAATAAAATGATGGGGGTTAGAGGATTCACATTTAATATTTCTTATCTAAGAATCTCACTTATTATAATATATAAATTATTTTATGTTCTGCTTTCTCAGGAATTAATAATATTAAACATTTAAAACCAGCCATATAGGCGGTAATCCATTTAGTCCAATTACACCAGCCATATAGGCGGTAATTATCTATCACATAAAAACCAGCCATATAGGCGGTAAAGTAATTTATATTTAGACCGACCATATAGGCGGTAATAAAGTCTGACATTAATTAATTAGGTTAAATTATAATTTATAAATTATAATTAAGTGAGATTTACTTAGATAATTATATTAAATGTTTCACCTTTTACCCCAGCGGAAATTTTAACTACAAAACATAAAAGTAAATAAAAAGAAAGCTGTAATAAAAACTAATAATAAAAATACATAATTTTAATATTACAATAATTTACAAAACTAGATGCTTCCTATGAAATCAGGGAAAAAATCCCAAGGAAAGCACACCAAATGAGGTGTAAATGAGCTCAATTTCTAGGTAGAATTCAGGGTTGGCGTCGTGACACCGAGACGCGTTTGTGGTCTACCCGGTTTGACCACGCGCATTTCATCGGTGCAATCTGGTGATGACATGTGTCACGTGGTGAGACGGTGCAATGGGAAGCTGACATGTGGCACGCGGTAAGAATCAGTCCAATGAAAGCTTGACACGTGGCAGACTGTGATTCACCGATGATTTGGTCCAATGAGAAGGCGACACATGTCACGCGGAGTGTCGGCACCATAGGTTTGTGACACGTGTCCCGGCGCATGTTAGTAGATCCTCTGTGATGATGACACGTGGCACGACGCACGTTAGCAAGTCAATTTTCTCAGATTTTGACACGTGGACCAGGCGCACGTTAGCAGGCTTGCGGCGCATGTTAGGCGTCGCGATGCAGGTAGCTTGCTCGTCGCGACGCGGCCAAATTAGAAAAAAGCCTTTTTTCATCATTTTTCACTGTTTTGGCCCCAAATTGCTTCCAATGCTTCCTAAACTTTATTTATCTACAAAATAACAATAAAACACATCAAAACGTTCACAAAACCCGAGAAACTATACAAAATATTAGGTTAAATGAATGGAAAATAGTGATATAAATACCACTCATCAGATTTGATGGTTGCTTGTTTCTTACACCAACTTTATTTAATTGATGTGATATTGACTTGTACCAACTTTTAGAAAATTGGTAAATGGTATTTGATTTTTGAAATCAAATAAAAAAAACATACAACACATCTCTTTCCCCTTCTCTCTCCCATTCACGGTTTTGAACCAAAAATCACTCTCTCCATTTTTCTTTCTTTTGGCTGAAACTAGAAGGAAGAAGAAGTTTTTTGTTGCAAAAATTTTCTAAGTGCTAGCACACACAAGGAGTCATTCAAAGGTGGTAGGGAAACCAATCCTTGAGCTTGGAATCAACACTCAAAGCTTGGACCTTGAAGATCAACACAAATGACACCTTGGCTGAAAGTTGGAGGTGGAATTTTTGTTGTCTACGCATCCAAAATCCGATCAAAGTGAGTATTTCCGCCATCTTACTTTGTTGTATTCACATGTTTCATTGCTTAATTTGATATTGGTTTGACCTAGAAAATCCAACAATGGTATCAGAGCGGTTATTAAGCATGAAATTGAATTTATGGTTCTTAACTTTAATTTGGGATTTTGTGATTTGAGCATGATTTCTTCAAATTGATGATTTGGTTGAGCTTGGATGATGTTAAATTAGATTTGTGCATCTTAGGAATTGAGAAATTTAATTGGATAAAATTTCCCCAAATTCTTTATGCTTGGCCGAATGTGATGAAACCCTAGCTCTTGGTGATTTTGAATTTTAGACAATTGGATATGTTTAAAATGCATGAGATATATTAGTTTGTGATTTAATTGGATTGAAATCAAAATTGTTATAAAAATCCCCAAATTGCCGAAAGCCTTAGGAAGCATGTTGGGATTGATTTTGCTTCAATTTGTGTTGGACATAAATTGGTTAATTAAAGCATGATTAATTGTGTAAATTGGTATTTTGGAAATGTTGATTTAAATAATTAATTGTGGCTAATACACTTTAATTGATTAAATTATGATATTTAAAATATTGGAATTTAATTAGTTGGGCTTAATTTGGAATTGGGCTAAAAATGTTGTATTTGGGCTTAATGGGCTTGGTTGGGCAAAGTTTGGTTTAGGATAATTGGTTGGATCCAATTGGGCCTAAACCATTTCCATAAAGTCCAAATATAATATATTGGGCCTATAAAATTTTAATTGGGCCTAATGGGCCTAAATTGATTTTTGGCAAAGGGTGATTCCTTATTGGGCTTTGGTTGCCAAAGTTCATGCCATATAAATTAATTGAAAGCCCATTGGACTTTAATTAAATTGACATTGGATGTTAATTGGGCTTTGAGACCCGTTAAGATTAGATTTAGAATCTAAGTCGCAAAGGCTCATTAATAAAGTGTAATTATTTAATTTGGAATTAAATAAAGAATTAGTATTGAATATAAATTAAATTGGATTTAATATTATAGTTTGATATAATTCAAGAATTCGTACTTTGAGTACTTATTCTTAAACGAGTTGGACTCGCGCAAATCAAATCGTTGTTTGAACATTGGATAGTCACTAATCAAAGATTAATTAATTGGATTAGATTGATTGATAACATGCTTTGTGTGAATACATGGATGTGATGTATGAATAATGTATATCGGATGGATATTAGATGGGTGAGGGCAATTTTGGAAATTGTTGTAATAAATTTAGAATTTATTAAATTGGACCTGCGTGTCCAGCCTATTACCTCTTGATTCTTTGTATTTCTCTTCTCACCTATTCCCCTCAATGTAAATGAGGTTTCTTTAGAAGTGTTATGTAATTGGGTAGAAGTAAGATTTGTGCTAGCGGGAGAGAGGAAATGGAGAGATTTGTTCTAGGAACAAAATGTTTTAAATATCCATCCGCATATCATTATTAATTTATTTACCGCGCCTTATTATGCTTTTAGAATGCATGCTTAAGGGTGTATGATGAGACCTAATCAAAGATAATTAATTGGTTTCCAATTACGTGAAAAACCCTCAATAAATATTAAGCGCTTTCCTTCCATTGAGTGATTCATTCTCAAGATCCAAGATTGGCACTGGTTTGTTGGCCAAAGTCAAGACCTTTGTCCATCGCGGATGTGTTTGAATCATGAAGGCTTTGTTCTATATCACATGTCTTGTCCAAGTTGTGATTTTTTAGCCAAAGTTAAGATCACTTCTTGTCCATCGACATCGATTACGAAGCTTTCCAAAGTCAATGGGTCCCGCTTAACTAGAATCATTAAGTTTGTTGTGCCAAAGCCAATGCTTAGTTGATTCAGAGGAAAAATGTTAGGGAATATATTGGATATATTAGCATATATTGGATATATGGTTCGGACTTGGATGTCCACCTACTAGATCTAGGAATTGGATGAGATCCAATTGATTTTAGAGATCTACCTAGTTAAATATCATACAGCTTGTTTGCCAAAGTCAAAGTTGTGTGTTATTTAACGGGATCCTAGCCCACTAGGAAACTAGGTTTCCCGAGTACTCAACAGAGGGTTAGAGGCTCGCCGAAAAATAGTGGGAGGCAAGTATTAAATTTGCAATTTCGTTTAGATACTTGCCAATACGCGCTCATTTCATTTTTCGTCATTAATTAATAAATAAATTAGTTGGACTAATATTTAATTGTTGTTTTAAATTAAACAGTTGGACTGTATTCAAACTACTTCAATTTATAGTTGATTATATAATTGGATTATAGTACTCAATATATTTGAATTTAAACAATCAAATTATAGTTGATTATATAGTTAGACTATAGTAATCATTATATTCAATAGTACCTGAAATCGTTGATTGGATAGTTGGACTATAGCAATCAAGATAACTGAAAGATTAGCGTTTGATACATAATCCTGGGAGAAAATGTCTTTAAACGGCTCTAATTTTTAGATTGGGAATAATATCTCAAGATAGTCCTGGGAACTGAGAAGTTATTCTATTTGATAGAACAACCTCTCGGGCCTACGCCCGGAGTTGAGCGAATAGTGGAGCATGAGTTTTGGATGACTAATGGAGATGATAACTTTAGTGCTCAATCCTTTATGCTTGATGCAATGACACTTTAATTTTGTCGTCAAGACTAAGGATTAGATCATTATACCATGATGTTGAAATTAAAGGATCTTCATAGATTTATTCTTAGATCTTAGAAGTATAAATTGCAAAAGAAGCTCTTTCGCTCACGTATGTCAGAGGGTACATATGTCCAGCACTAGGTGTCGCAGATGATTGCTGACATCGATCAGCTAGGTTAGCTGGGCATTACCTACGTGGCCGAGACTACCAAAGATTTGATCTTATAGTCTCTACCCGAAAAATGGGGCAGGTTCATTTTGAAACAAGAGTAAACTCTTGGAGAGTTAATGGCTATGCTCAAGAAGGCAGTAGCCAGAGCTTCTAAAAGGGGCAAAGGCAAAATCATCACAGTCTTCTAGGAAGACAAAGGACATATCCCAATATGTCTGCCTACACTGTGGCAAACGGGGTCACTGGAAGCATGACTGCCGTATGGACAAGGCAGACATGAAGGAAGTGAAGGCGGGGCAAGGCTCCGGCTTCAAGCATGTTTGTCATAAAAATGTTCACAACTAGTTTCAAAAATTGGATTTTGATACTAGATGTGGTACATAAATATATGTACTGATGTGCAGCATCTGCTAATAAGTAGGATACTGACTTCAGTTGAGATAAACCTACGAGTCAGAAACGGGACGAGAGTCACTGTTTTAACCGTAGAAACCTAAGTTTAGGAACTACCCTTTGGGTATGTACTTAAATTAGGAAACTGTTATAATGTACCTAGTTTGACTAGAAACATTATCTCTATATCTAAGTTTAACCCGTTGCGGGTATACCTTTATATTCTAGAACACTAAGTGTTTTATTTTATAAAGATGATATTGAGATAAGCACATTAGATTTGAATAACAGTATTTATATTTTGAATATAAATGAATCTCAAACGTATAACATGACAAACAAATAGCTCAAACTGATTTAATCAGATGAGACTTATTTGTGGCATTATTGTCTGGGACACATTAACAAGACTCGTATATCCACACTTTCGAAGAGTGGATACTATGACGGATTTGATTCTAATTCAAATGATGTCTACTAATCTAGTTTATTAGGCAAAGTGCCTAAAACACCTTTTACTTAGTAAAAGTGCAAGTGCCATCGATCTGTTAGCCCTCGTTCAAAGTGACATAAGTGGGCCCATGTCTAGCTAGGCTAGAGGTGGATATGAACGCTTCGTAACCTTTACGGATGTGGCATTGCGTTATAGTTATGTGTTTCTTGTGAAACATAAATCGGAAACTTTTGATAAATTCAAAGAGTTTCGACACAAAGTAGACAGACAGATCGGCTAAAGTATTAAAACCATCACGGTTAGACTATGGTGGAAAATACTTAAGCAATAAGTTTCTCGATTACTTGAAAGAGTATAATATTCTTTCAATATGGACTCTTCACGGAACACCTCAATTTGATGGTGTGTCCGAACAGAGAAACTGAATTTTGTTGGACATGATAAGGTTAATTATGAGTCGCTCTGATCTACCATTTACCTTCAAGGGATACGCATTTAACAGTGCAAAACTTATTTTGAATAAGGTTCCATAAAAATATGCTTGACAGACTTCATATTAGATATGAACAGGAAAGAAACCGGGTTTTCTTATTCCTGGAGATTTGGAATGCTAGGCATATGTTTGGATGATACCAAACTAGAACCCAAATCGGATAAGTGCCTAATTTTTGGGCTATCCTAGGATAACCAAAGTATAGTACTTATACAACTCACAAGAGAATAATTTAATTGTTGCTCGCCATGCGGTTTTCCTAAGAGGAATACCTATATGCAGTGGTAAGTGGGAGGAAAGTAAAACTCGATAAAAATCAGAGTAATACTCTTCCAGGCACTGATTCCTTAACAGAACAGAAACAGTTCATCAGGGATGAAACTGTACCATAATCTTCGAATACACAAGAACCGCGTAAGTCGGAGAGAGTTAGAAAAAAACCTGGGAGGTATGGGTTTCTGATCTCACCTCATGAAGATGTCAATCTTATTGAGGAATACGAACTGGCTACGTATGAGGAAGTGATACAAGGTATCGACTCCCTATTATGGCAAAGTGCCATGAAGTCCGAAATGGATTCCATGTATACAATCAAGTTTGGACACTGGTTGATGTACTTGAAGGCATTGTGCCTGTTAGTACTAAATGAGTCTTCAAGGAAGACATACATGGATGGCAACATACCAACGTACAAAGCTAGGCTTGTAGCGAAAAGGTATTGTTATCAACATTGTGTCGATTATGACGAAACCTTTTATCAGTTGCCATGGTTAAATCCATTTGGATAATGCTTGCTAATGCTGCATGTTTCATTTATGAAATATGGCAGCTGAACGTCAAAACTGCTTTCCTTAAACGGAAACCTTTTGGAGGATGTTTACAACATCCTGACGGTTTTGTCATACCAAAACAAGCAAACAAGGTTTGCAAGTTAATTCGATCCATTTATGGATTGAAGCAAGCATTATGTTCTTGGAACTAACGTTTTGATAAGATAATAATGGTATATGATTTAATTCAAAACGAAGATTATTCTTTTGTATATAAGGAGGTTAGTGTTGGACAATCATGACCCATAGCGTCACTATTTGTAAAAGACATTGTGTTTTTGTACAAATTAATTATGTAGCAAAGGAAATTGCCTTTTATCATTTCGTAATTAGATTACTTAAATGTGTGAATGATGAAAGTCCTTATGATTAGTTCCGGATTGAGATGATATGAGACAGTATCAATCCACGACGGTTTAATCATTAAATATCCCTAGTCGTAATATTATCGAGACTGGACATCGATAATGCGTAATAGACTAGTATCGCACTTGTGAGTATTATGGAAGCGTAAAAACATAGTTCTCATATATTTAAGTATTGGATACTTATGCAAGTGTGGTAGGAGGTTGTGTTTTACCGATGGTACGGAAAACAGCTTCGCTCTGGATAGACCCCACGGAATCCCATTGGTAGTATGACTATGTGTCTATGGGAGTCCGCATCAGGGTAGGTGTATTTGGTCTTAACCTAAGACTTGCATCGCTAGTACTTGCGACAATCAATACACTTTGGTTTTGGTCGTCCAAGACTTTAACAGGTTTTGTGTACGCCTCTTTTGGGTTTATTGAGAATCGTAGTGTATTGGGTGTGATGTCAAGACGGAAGTTTCACTTCAGTCATATGGAGATGATGGTCACACAGGGATACAGAACTGGTTCTCTAAAGGGTTGCAACCATCGGGATAATATGACTAGGTCATGATTATCCGATAATAAATAGACTAGTTGCTAGTGATCTAATATATGCTTCGTACGGGGCAGACACTATTCCAGCCCCAGGCCTTGCATGTGACATCCGATACTGGATCGAGATACGCAATACTACGTATACTACGCCTGACATAGATTATATATTACATTAAGAATATTTCTGGAGAATTGGGTAGGCATGGCGCTTTGCTAGAAGCCAACCTTGTCTCGTAAATCGGTAAGAAGGTAGTACGAGGTACGTACGTGTTCGAATAGTCTGACGACCGGATTTACTGCCAACATATCCAGGGATCTCTTGGGTCGCTTCCCGAAGATTCACTGATGACGTATGATTCGAGCATAATTAATCTGGGATTAATTACGGAGAGACTTTATCTCGAATAAAATACTATTTGAAGAAAGAGAACGATTAATTTGGAATTAATCGATAAAATAATATATTCGATATATTAAACGAAATTAGATTTCGACGCAGAATTAAAATTAGATTTTAATTCGGGCAAACGGATTAATTTAGAATTAATTCGCAAGCGACGTGAATAGTAATTTTGCTTGGCATAATTATTTTATTAAATTTGATTTAATTACGTCGCAACGGAAAATTTGTTAATTCGAAATTAGCGAACCCGAGCCCGGGTGTGTTTGCGGGCCCACTCGGATTTCGAATCAAGTGGGGCCCACATGTCACATCATTAGTCACATCACTTGTCACTTTGAGTGATGGGTTTTGGTGAGAATGATTTTAACTTGTTTTACACTCCAAGTTAAAGTGATATGATTGACTTATTACCAAAATTTTGGTAATCCTTTAATTTGATTTTTGAAATCAAATAAATAAAAGAAATCAAGTCAACACACTCCATCTCACTCTCTCATTCACGCAAATTTAAAAGAAAATTACACTCTCCCATTTCTTTTCTCTCTTGACCGAAAGTTGAAGGAGGAATAAGAGAAATTTTGTTGCAAAATTTCTAAAAGCTAGCACCATCATAGAATCATACAAGGTGATAGGGAAACCTATTCTAAGAGCTTGGAATCACAAGACAAAACTTGGAGCTTGGATGATCACCTTGGCCGAATATTGCAAAGAGATCTTGGAGTTCATTTTGCTATTCATCACATCTAAATCCGTTCAATGTAAGTGTGTTTCTGCCACTCTTCTTTGCGTATTCATTCTATTTCAATGCTTAAATGATCTTGGGATTAACCTAGAAACCCAACAGTTAGTGGGAGCGAACTGACAATGATTGTCCTATATAATAATGATATATCATTTCTTGGAAATGAAATTCCCATGATACAATCGGTGAAAGCTTGGCTCTCATGATAATTCTCCATAAAATACTTAGGAGATGCAACCTTTATTCTAGGACTAAGGATATACTGGGATAGATCTAAATGTTGTTGGCACTCTCTGAGAAATCGTACATTGAAAGATATGTACGCGACCTGGTGTCTCATATGCTTTGAGCATATGGAGTCACAATCGGGCCAATCCAAGTGATAGTCACTGGATTGATGTTAAGAACATCCTTAAGTATCTTAGATGAACTTAGGATGCTTTCTTAAGCTATGGAGAATGAGAACTTGAAGTGACTGGGTTCACTGTTGCAAATTTCCTAACTGATAAAAACGATTATAGGTCGTAATAAGGGTACTATATAGTTTGAATAACGGAACAGTGAGCTGGAAATCTTCCAAGCAAGATACTGTTACCGAATAAACAACAAAAGCGGAATATTACTGCAGCTGAGGCAGCAATAGAAGAACTTTAGATCTATATAATCCTAATTGGATTAGGAGTAATTCTATTAGCAGCTGAGCTAGACTACATCACACGCTAAAGAATTAATGGTCTCATCAACGATCCAAGTATATACTTCAACTATTTCATCTGATTCGTCGGATCGTACATCGTGGCGATGTGATGATCGAATAAAACGCATCAGATGATAACATTTCAAATCCGTTGACGAAAGCAGTTTCTCAGCAGAAGTTTGAGCGAACCGTACATAGTTCAAGTGTAGGACACTTGAGTGATTGGCTATAGGCCAAGTGGGAGATTGTTGGACAATTATGACCCATAGCATCACTATTTATACAGAACATTATGTTGTTGTAAAAATTAACTATGTTACAAAGGAAATTGCTTTTTTATCATTTGTAATTGGATTACCAAGATACATAAATGATAAAAGTCCATATGATTAGTTCCGAATTAATAAGATATGAGTCAGTATTAATCCATTAAGGTTTAATCATTAAAACATCCCTAGTCGTAGTATTATCGAGATTGGACATCGAAAATGCGGAATAGACTAGTATTGCACTTGTGCGCATTGTGGGAGCATAACGGCATAGTTCTCATATATTTAAGTATTGGATACTTATGCAAGTGTGATAGGAGGTTGTGTTTACCGATGGTACGGAAACATCTTCGCTCTGGATAGACCCCTCGGAATTCCATTGGTAGTATGACTATGTGTCTATGGAAGTCCGAATCAGGGTAGGTGTATTTGGTCTTAACCTGAGACTTGCATCGCTAATACTTGCGACAATCAATGTACTTTGGTTTTGGTCGTCCAGGGCTTTAACGGGTTTTGTGTACGCCTCTTCTGGGTATATTGAGAATCGTAGTGTATTGGGTGTCATGTCAAGATGGAAGTATCACTCCAGTCATATGGAGATGATGATCACGCAGGATACGAAACTAGTACTCCTTAGTACTGCAGTCATCGGGATAATATGACTAGGTCATGATTATCCGATTATAAGGACTAGTTACCAGAGATCCGATATATGCTTCGTACGGGGCAGACACAATTCCAACCCCAGGCCTTGCATGTGACATCCGATACTGGATCGCTATACGCAATACTACGTATACTACGCCTGATACAGATTATATATTCCTTTAAGAATATTTCTGGAGAATTGGGTAGGCACGGTGCTTTGCTAGAAGCCAACCATGTCTTGTAAATCGGTAAAAAAGTAGTACTAGGTACGTACGTGTAAGGATAGTCTGACGACCGGATTTACTGCCAACATATCCAGGGATCTCATGGGTCGCTTCCCAAAGATTCACCAATGACGTGTGACTCAAACATAATTAATCTGGGATTAATTATAAGAGAGATAAAAATTAATCCAGGATTAATTACGGAGAAATTTTATCTGGCATAAAATACTATTTAAAGAGAGAGAACGATTAATTTGGAATTAATCGATAAAATAATATATTCGATATATTAAACGAAATTAGATTTCGACGCGGAATTAAAATTAGATTTTAATTCGGGCGAACGAGTTAATTTAGAATTAATTCGCTAACGACGTGAATAGTAATTTTGCTATGCATAATTATTTAATTTAATTTGATTTAATTACGTCGCAACGGAAAATTCGTTAATTCGGAATTAGCGAACCCAAGCCCGGGATGTGTTGCGGGCCCACTCGGATTTTGAATCAAGTGGGGCCCACATGTCACATCACCTAGTTAACTTTATCAACTTTTTGTTGATGGAAGTAGATGGGATTTGATGGTTGCTTGTTTCTTACACAAGCTTTATTTAATTGATGTGATATTGACTTGTACCAACTTTTGGAAAATTGGTAAATGGTATTTGATTTTTGAAATCAAATAACAAAAACATACAACACATCTCTTCCCCTTCTCTCTCCCATTCACGGTTTTGAACCAAAAATCATTATCTCCATTTTTCTTTCTTTTGGCCGAAACTAGAAGGAATAAGAAAAAGTTTTTTGTTGCAAAAATTTTCTAAGTGCTAGCACACACAAGGAGTCATTCAAAGGTGGTAGGGAAACCAATCCTTGAGCTTGGAATCAACACTCAAAGCTTGGAGCTTGAAGATCAACACAAATGACACTTTGGCCGAAAGTTGGAGGAGGACTATTTGTTGTCTACGCATCTAAAATCCGATCAAAGTGAGTATTTCCACCATCTTACTTTATTGTATTCACATGTTTCATTGCTTAATTTGATCTTGGTTTGACCTAGAAAACCCAACATGGATATACGTAGGCGAGAACGTGCCAAAGCTGTGAGTCGAAATATATTTATAGGGTCCACTTCCCATTATGAAATTCGATTTAATTATTGAATTCTCATTTTCCGTTAGGGATTACGGTATTACGTAAAGTAGTGGGAGGCACTGCTAGGTTAAAAATCCATAACTAATGCAGTGTGTAATATTATGAAAATTATCGCTTATGTTTTTTCTTTATTCTATTATTTGGATAGAATTAAACTTTTATCCACTGTATGCATATTTTATATATGTTTTTGACTTCACTTATTGTTGAAGATTTCTAGAATAGGTTCTAGATTAGAATAGACTATGAAATAATCATTCTAGACAGAATAATTCTTATATAGTAAAGATTGACATGAATTGGTTCATGTCTCGAGATTCTTCACTGGCATTAAGAGTACCCCATTAGGTATTTGTTTATTTGATAATGACGTTTCTTGGCTTTAGTGACATTTAGAGGTCACGTGTCAGACACTATTTGCTTTTCAATTATTTGTAAATGTTGTAAATAGTTGAAGGTAAATAATAAAGCTAAAGAAAGAAGATGCATATAGTTGTGTGTAGAAAATATTGATTCTCACAACACGACAACTATAAATATTGGATATCAGATCTCCCGTCTAGTTATTTAAAATATTTTCGAATGATTGTTTTGATATTTGATATCAGAACTTGCAACTATTGGATAGTTACTTGTTCTATATAAACAATTATTACATATTTAATACAACTAGTTGTGTCATTGATGAATAGATAAACATTAAGAAAAATATTCGGTTAAGTAAATAACTTAGAACAATGTTTTATGAGATTTTATCATTTAAGTATTAGATGCTTATTCCATATGGTAAATGATGGTCTAATACTAGATCACACCACATATCCTTATCCATTTAATGAATATTGTATTCGGGAAGGTGATTAAATCTCATTTAACCAATGATTATCATTGGACCAGAAAATTTATTAAAGTGATACATTAGATTTATGTACTTTAATGAGCTGTAAATTGCTTAAGGTAATTTTCTTTACTTCGTAACTTAGTCAATGAATTGTCGTGACTTAGTTACGTGTTTCTGATGAAACGCGGATAGAATATTTTGACTGGTTCAAAAATATTCGATCTGAAATTTTGAAAACTGTATCTTTAAAATTCATCATGAGTCTTTGAATTGTTCAAAGATGTTTGATATGATCAAATATATGAATTTATGGCAATTAGTTCTAAGGTTATTGGATGAATATGACTCTTGCTCAATATGATTCTTCTATGTTTCCATAGTCATGGAATTGGGTAGTGGGAATTATCGAATCTTATACGATTTGATTCGCTTGATATTGAGTGTTACCGAATTAGTTTCAATACTCTTGGGGATATGGTCCAGAACACTTATTCATCCATTTAATTAAGGTTCCATTAGATTCTATAGTTACGTATATGATATGTACAAGTAGTGTATTCGAATCTTGAAATGTTTAAGATTTAAATCTTTCTTTTGTATAATGGTTATATAATTGAAAGTACTTGCGCCTAGGAGGTACGAGTAGAAGTTTATCATTTATTCTATTTAATAGAATATTGTATTCTATTTGATAGAATATCTTTTCTACAATCCCGAGTAATAAAATTATTTTATTACTTAGTGTGTAACATCATATGTTGACCACAATTATTTTATTTTATCAAATTATTTGCAAATGATTCCGACATCCTATTGAACTTATATGGAAGTAATTAAAGGGTATTTTCATCTTATTAATTATGTAGTTCCATTTATAGTTTATCACTCTCACATTTGATACTTAATGGTTCTGTTGTTTTCTTATCGAAGAAAGTTATCTTATAACTTATAATGAGAGCGATATTTGATATCGATTCTGGAAGTTAGTATTAAACCAATCGTTCATAAAATGTGGAAATGATTTGTGCAGCAAAAGCAAAGTGAGCTTTTGTGCAGCAAAAGCAAAATGAGCTTATTAAAGGTATGACCTTTATAATACGATAGTGAGAAAAGTTATACTCGGCAATCTATTAGAGATTCTGAGGAAACTTGTCTGTAGTCGTACTAATTGAACAATAAAAGATCTGTTGGTTAATGTTGAAATTAAACTGTGTATTTTAGCTAGGAATGCAAAGTGGCGTTTTTGAATGGTTTCTTCGAATAAGACCCTAAAATTTATATTCTGCTAAATTACAGTTTGGTATATTAGCTTATAGAGACTATTGTAGACTCACATGAGCCTTCTGGAAATCTGTGTTCTCTAATTTTAATATCAGTCAGAGTGTCTGATTTTATCAAAGCATAGAGAATACATATGTGATTATAGGGTTAATGGGAGCGTACAAATTTATTTCTAGTGTTTTACATATTAGACTTTATCATTATTAAGGTAATAATGAAATGTTTATGAGGTAAAAGGTTTACCTGAGTCAAAACTTACTCTGAAGAGATATACAACTATTTTAATTTACTTCTAAAAAACATGTTATATAATTTTATGATATTAGCCATTGACATCACTCCGCAATCAAATCACTCCGAGATCAATTCACTCCGAGATTTGTCCACTCCGAAGTCAAAACTGACTCCGAAGAGAATCTCCTTCAAAATCTATGAATTAACTAAGGAATATAATAGAGGTACTCCGACCCCATATTATTAGTACTCCAAACCACATGAGGTCACGTATCATAATTTCCATGATTGATTCTATAATGATGTAATTAAAATACTGGGTAAAGATTTATTCAAAAGAATTACAAAGGCATTAGGATGACAAAAATAGAAGACGCAGCAAAGCGACCAAAACTTGGAACTGCATCTATTCAAAGTGAAACGGCTTGATATTTTATTAACAATCTCAGGCATCTGAGGTCTCCAGAGCATGGGAAACATGTTATATTTAAAATATAGTGTGTGTTTACATCAGAGAAAAAAGAAACTGATACAGGGCAATATTGTCAAGCTTAGCCACTTGCACACACATACAAACCGAGATCTGTTCACTACTTAGCTCAATATTTTCATGTTCCAATTCACAAATGAGCATATGCCTACCTGACAAAATGTTTCTTCAATCCTGGGATCTATAAAATCTATGGTATAGTCACTGGCAGCCAAACAAACATTCACTGAATGCATGTAATCGCTTTGCTTCTAGACCCAAATAACAAAAACACCCAGCAACAAGCATTAGTAACAAGCATACTGCACACCTACGAAAAGCCCCTATACCTGATACCATCTGGGTAATGGCTTAGAGTCCTGTGCTTGGGTCACCCGACAATGTGTCTTCTCCACCAAAGACTATCTACAGATCAAGAAAGACCTTTGATTATAGCTTTGATAGCATGTTGATATCCATCTTTTACTTATTTGGTTGTAATCTTATGCTGGAAATGATTGAAAATTCTTAGATATAGAGGAAGGCAATTCAACAACCACGGCAGGAAACAGATTTTCCCACATTCATTCATGGCTACTTCAGAGTGTACTGAAAAGAGAATGGATCCAAATGAGGATATGGACAATGAGATGAATTATAGAGCGATATAACAACTGCAAAAATCCAATGAGGCAAACAAGATTCTCTGCCGTCCATCGCAACGTGACACAGAAACTATAGCCTTGCATCAGATAGAGTTGCAAAATTTTAAAACCTGCAAAACAAACTGGTTTTGAGTGAACTGAGTGAAATAAAAAAAAATTAATAATAATAAAAAAGGAGGGAGAGAGGGTACCTAAGCTAATATTATTAGGAATAAAAGGTAAGATAACTATGTGATCAACTAAGATTTTGAAGAAGCATCATGTAAACAGAGTTCCGCAATAATACATAAGCAGGATAGTAAACATTAAACCAATTAATTGAGGATTTGAAAATGGGAGATACAGTAAGCAGTGGCCTCAGAAGTCAGAACTAGACACCCACTGGTATGACAACTTTCTAAATCAGTTCCGATTTGCCATTCACATAAAGAGCTGATATATGTGTATCAGATTTCAAAAGGAAAACCAAATAAATTAAAGTCTTACCAGAATTAGATTTTCTAATGCCCAGAAGATGACTTTTGAATCCACACTTGTTTCTGCACTCACAACAAAGGCATTTCATCTTCTTATGAAAGAAATATATATATATATATATATATAGAGAGAGAGAGAGAGAGAGAGATTCCAACAACTTAAGTTGACCGTAATGACATAGAATTTATAGCTGCAGTCAGTTAAAAAAGATTTAAGTTGACTGTACTGACAGAATTTATAGCTGCAGTCAGTTAAAAAAAATTGCCTCACCTCATTGCCACCTGGGCCAGTAGCACCTCTTCTTTTGGAAGACTTACCCTCAACCTTCTTTATTCCACCATCATCCTTCGTACTATGGGCAGGTACACAGCGACCATTATGTCTATGAGAACCTGGATAAATGTAATATTTTTTGTAGCAGTAATGGTAACATTAGAGCCATTAAAAAAAATCTCAGAGAACCAATTCAGGTGTTAAATAAAGAGTAACTGTTTCCTATGAATTTACATCCACCTGCAGGTGCTGCAACCTCAACTGTCTTGCTTCCATAAGAAATATCATCTTTTATGTCTCCACGAGTAACTGTAGATTATCACAAGAAAGTAAGACTCATGCACTTCCTACTGCACAAACAACTAATACAGTATGCTAAATGACTTTCCTCGAGCATATTATCAATAATTATACAAATACCTGGTAACCTATCCAAAGAAACAAGTAACAACAGTACCGTCAACTGAATTAGAAAGCATTTGACTGGGTTGTGACGATGATAGACGCTCCCCATTAGCTTGCATAACATCAGAATGACGAAGAGGAGTCCACACACCGCGATCAGGTCTATCCTTAATTCTAGTATGTTTTTCTTGCTTCTCACTCGCAACATCTGAACCATGCAGGACTTTTCTCACAAATCTATCATCTGAAGTATTTTTTGTATCACCATCAGATTTAAATACAGTGGAGTCGCTAATGGACTCGTGCCCATTTGGTGAGCTCATAGACCCAGGTAGTGGCTTCCCATTCTCCAGATTCAAGGTTTGCATCTTCTGCTGATGTTGATCTCCAGATAAAGATTGAATTTGACGCGCTTCATTATCCATTAGTATTTTTTTGATCAACCTCCTGCCAGCTTCACGCCTCTGAATCCGTTTTGGAGCAGTTGCAGTAGTCGAGTTTTCGACAGGTGATGCTTCTCTCTGCTTGTGCAACAAGGCATCAGGATCCTGAGGCTCATAAAAACCGTCACAATTTGCATCCAAGTGATCACAGATGACTAATTATAAAGCCCAATATACTTGTTTATGGTAAAATAATTATATCAATGGCTCATGATTGAGATCTTCGGTAAAGAATGCAAGTAAAAACCAATAAGCTTACATGTGAAATTTCTAGCTCTTTCCCTTTCAAAAGCAGAATCTTCTTCTTTCCAGTATCAGACATCAAAGAGATTCCTGAGACAGAACCTTCAACACCGGAAACTGCAATTTAAATAATTATAAAAATGGTGTAAACACGAAGGCTAATGCCTTAACCCACATTTAGGACTCAATAATTTGATAGTGATCAAAACATGTGAAGGAATATGGAAAAAAAAGGGGCCGACGGCAAAAGAGAAAAGATATAGATATCTACTTTTGTACACAGGAGCAGAGGGAAGGGGTAAGAGTAATCAGGCAAAATGACACACACACACCCCCCAAAGGAAAAAATATATAAAATAGAGAGACAAAACAGCACAAGGACGGCATGGTACAATGAAGAGAGATTAAATGAAATTTTTGTTTACAGGATTATATATACAAACAAACATATAGTCAAATCACAATACCGATTCTCCAAATGTACCACGGACAAGACTTTCTTGATAATCTCCTTTGTAGGCATCCTTGAGCCAGAAAATATAAAATATACATCCATAGCAAAATTATCAAAGAACGCAACGTACTAAAATCACACATTATCGAATATAATAGGAACTAAAAGTTGATAAATGTCCAACAGAAAAAGATAGATGTTTGAGACAATAGCATCAAATTAAGACTGCACAAATTGGGCTGCAGATATCAATTTGTTTTTGGTGGGAAAAATAGGCAAAAAGATTTGTGGCTTTGCAACATAGATGTCATCCATTCAACTTCAAATGGTCCAACACTAGCACACAATCTCATGCAGCAAAATAACAAATAATCTTAATCCAGCATAACAAATAAATAAAAGGAAGAATTAATTATTGGTGATTCAGAAGGAAATTGGAAAGAGAGACCCATACTGGTTTCCCTTTCTGACATCTCTTTTCCACTTGAGGAGACTGGTTGATCCTCTCGCTTGGCTTCTAGCATGAAAGTTGATTTGTCTTTGCGAATTGCATTCTTTGCACTGTCCTTGAGAATATACTGACATTAAAGGCAAAAAAATGAGACAATAGCAATCCACATCCAAATATGATAAAATATTTTCCCTCAAAGCTCATTCCAATGACAAGCATCATGCCTGATAAATTAGATTTCTTCCAGTCTTGCATAATCAACACCAACAAATCAATTAATCATTCATAAGACATGGAATCACACTAGTTAACATAAGAAAATAGTATGAGGTACATAATTTACAAGCACAACTGTAATGTAAAAGCGAGAACTGAGTAATCAGCTGGTTGTCCATCATATTACACACACCGCCAACTAAAAACTTTTTTCCAGCTCAGTTTTTTTATTGGGAAATAAGTTGCAGAAACGGATTTTTATCCATTTTCTATCATTTGGTACAACATTTGAAAAAATCAACCAAAAATATTTTTTAATTAAATGAATGCCAAGCTAAAATCAACCAATTAATGAACGTCAAGCTAAAAATCAAGCAATTAATCATTTTTTTTTCCTGAATATAGTGTGATTTGTCACAAGATGACCAATATTCTAAAAACATATTCTAAAAGGTATTTACCTTTTTCTTCTCAGAGCCCCGTTTGGTGGCACTTGAACCAGACTTGCTAGCAGAGGCTGCCCTACTTCTTCTGCCAACTCTCCCTACGGTTAAGGACCCCTGACATCACTCATAAAATCCCATCAATACGATAAATATGTACTATTTCAAAACCCAAAAGAAAAATTAAACTAATCAAGAAAGATTGATCAGATAAAACTAATTTTTATTGTTCAACTTCAAGGCAATTATTTAAGCTGCAAACTGATTTAGGGAAAATGTGAAAAACTGCAAAGGAAATTCTTTTAGAACCTGTGTAACCTATTTTCCACTGTTCACCACTAGGAAACAAAAACAAAAATGAACAATATATATTTGAGTAAATGAGAATGATCACAAATTTGGATCTCACTACAAAATTCAGCACAAACTAGACTATCCATATCATATTTGTCCACATTAACTGAAATTTGAAATGGCAGAAAAACTGGAGATATTTTAACACTATATACATTTTATCAGAATCTTCAAACATAAAAGTCTTAACTGGGTGCAACCAAACTATATAGCAAATCCCTACTAAATTGCAAAAAAAAACAAAAAAAAAAAACCTATTAAGCCATAAAAATTGTGATTCGGAGGCTGAAAACATAAGCGCAACATACTATAATTTGAATTTCTCCTATCCACATTTATATATTTACCAAAAAGAAGGGCCTAGTACCTGAATTCCACTCTCCGCAGCTTGTTTCTTCCGAACATATTCCATCAGGGGTGTAATAACAAGAGTTTCCTTTGGAGCACCTGCGGAAAATATATTCAAACTACCACACAATACCCTAAAAATATATTTAGAGAACAGCAGCTTATATTCATTCAATTCAACTGAAAATGACTGACTAACCAGCTAGCTCGGCTTCTTTTTTTTCCAACTGAATTTCTGCACTTGGAAGATTCCCAACAGGTTTAGCAATAAGTTTGAGGAACTCCAGATAATCCGGGTCTATCGTTGTGATGTCCACATCAAAACCAAATGCAGCTAATCACTACCGATATTTCTAATAACAATACAAAGATGAAGAAAACAAAGGAGAGTTTGCCATTGTCGTGCTTTTGCTCAGTTTTGAAAGTACCGCGGCTAAAGTATATCATAAAAGCCAAAGCACCTCAATCCCAAACATACCCTAAGTTTTATAATAATACCTTTAAAAATGGTGCCTTCGCGGCTGTCCTTTTTAGCACAGGGCTTGGGAACACGTTGATAAGGAGCATATTCAACAATGGTCTTAAACTGAGAACCTACACGAAAACCCATTTTCATAAAATCATTATCAAAATCAGAAACAAAAGAACCCTTTAAAATTTAAGATTGTTAAGTAAAAGAAAAAGTGCAATTTCTTAGTTAACAATAACATAACCACATTAACAAAATTTTCATTTTTATTATAAAAAATTAAGTAATTAACATATGTTGTAAAACAAAATTACCTTTTTCATTAACAAACACATGCCCATTCAACAACCCAGCAAACTCAAACACATCCTCTGCCTTGCTCAATTCAACGTATGCTCGGGAATATCTCTGATGCTTTTGACTGCAAAAATCAAAATCCAATTTTGTTTAAAAAAATTAACAATAATATAAACAATCGATTATACAAAAATTTCAGAAAATTAAACAAATACCTAGATTTTCCAGGGCAAAAGCAGAACCAATTGTAACGGTCATTAAAACGATCATTGAAAAGGGCAAAAAGGTCATTTTGAGTAAGAGAAGGAGGCAAATGGCGAATCACTACTTTGTTTCTCTCTTTCATTTTATCGCATTCAATTTGGATTGTATTGACTGAATTCGAAACTCAAAAGTTTCGATTTTTGGGGTAAATTGATAATTTTGTGCCCTAATTTTTGGGTTATAATGAAATCCAATTGCTATTAGGAATATTTTTTTAATACACACACGTAAGCTTTGTTGTATTTTCTGTGTCTCCAGAAAAGTCTGATAAATAGTTTAATGTATGATTTAAGATTGAGAAACGTCGTCGTTTAATTTGTTTAAAAATGTAGTAAATAATTAAATAGTCTGAAAAAGGACGGATATTAAGTCTTATCGTTCTAAATTTTATTAGCATTTACTCTTTTTTTTTTAAGAGTGTTTAGACTCTATTTAGAGAAATGAACCATGTCTATTGTTCACCTGAACAATGAATTTTTTTATGTAAAAATTGAACAAGTCTAAATATATTTTTAAATAGTTAAAAAGAGAATGTAATTTCTAAAGTATGTTCATATAAATAGTGGACAATGATTATTATTTTAAGCAAGGATTGAATAAATCTAAATATATTTTTAGGTAAGTGAGATGAAACTATGGGCCTAAAGGCGCGACTAAATGATTTTTAAGTATGTCTATTTAAATTGTCTCTTGGGTTTAAATCTTGGGGAGGTAAGGGGATCAAATTAAATTTGAGCTTTGTCCATTCTTTTATCTTTTAAAAATAAAATAAAATGAGATTGTGACTGAGTTCATATGACTTAGGAAAAATATGATTATGATTGAGCTCAATGTGACTATAATATAAGTAAATGAGTTTGTGTATGTACCTGAGGTTAATGCAATTGTGACTTACTTAAAACATGACTTATATAAAGTGGATTTAGGACAAATGTGATTGTGATTGATCTTAATGTGACTATTTTTGTGACCGAGACAAATATGACTATAACTTAGCTCTAAGTGACTTAGTTAAAACGTGACTTATGTAGTGTGACTTGGGAAAAAATGTGATTACAATTGAGTTCAATGTGACTATGGCTTAGGTCAAATGTGATTGTGTATTAAGAGGATAGTCATGTTTTTTGAGAGCACAATCATATTTTTAGGTTTTGTATTATGTGCGACGCAACTATTTTAAAATTAATTTCGGCCTTACAAACATCTGAATTTGAGGGATGTTTTTTTTTTTTATGAAAGTTGTAGGTATATTGTTAAATGTATATACAATTTTACAGATTGTGATTTGAATTTCGAATGAATGAGATATATGATTGTGTATTATGTCCAATATAGTGACTTTGGAGCTAATTTTGACCTTGTAAAAGTCCGAATTTGAGAAAGGTTCGTTGATGAAAGTTGAAGATATGATCGTTATGTGAATTAAAATTTTACAGATTATCATTTAAAGTTTGAATAAATTGAGTATTTAAAAATGGCTAGTAAGAAATTATTATTTCTTAAAATGTAAATTTCATTTTTGACCCATTTTTATTCGTCGAAAAATATCAATAATAATACTAGTATTAAAGCTTATAATTCGTAGATCAATAATATGTAATTTTTTTTATGAAACCCTTTATATTTTGAGAGACATTTAGTTTTGAAATTTAAACTTAAAAAAAAAAATTGATTTATGCACTCACGCTCCTTTTACTATTGTTTCTCAAATGTTGGTGAAATCAAATTCACACCCCCAATTAGGGGAATCCATTTTAGACATGGAATTCATTTGTCTAAGGAACATTCTCCTAAACCGACCATATAGGTGGAAACTACGTCTGAAATGAAAAACCGCCATATAGGCGGTAAATAAGGTTGTCACCTAAACCGGCCATATAGGCGGTAACTAATTAATCCAAATTTTAATTAAAATAAGGGAGATTAATCTAATTTATTATATTAAAAGTCTTACCTCTTCACCCCAGTATAATGAGATTACCTGCTCATGTTGTAAATGAAAACTCACAAAATTTTATTAATTAAATAAAAAGAAAATACAAGAAAACTTAAATAAAAATACAAGACACTTTCCTTTAGGTTTTCATGAAGAAATTCCTCCAAAGAAAGCATGAAAAATTACAAAGTTTAGCTTGGTATTTATAGGAAAATCTAAAGGCTTCCACTAATTTCTCCACCAAACATGACACCAAACATGGCATCAAACATGACACCAAACATGGCATCAAACATGGCACCAAATCCTCGACCAAACATGCAAGCATGTTTGGTGGAAGTTTGATAATTTTTACTTTTTTATTTTATTAATTTTATTTTATATTTTGAAAATGACTATAGTAATTACACAAAATACACTAGATTATTCATCAATTTCGGTCTTCCAAAATTCAGAATTCGAAAATATTTAAATCTTTAAAGTTGTAGATCTCTGTGTCTTCTTTAATCTGACACTTGAATCAGCTCAATCGGATATCGGATGAAAAGGTTATGGCCAAAATACCAAACTTGCACAAAATTGGAATTTCGGACTGCACTTCGTGACGCGTATAGTAAATTTTTATTTTCGCCATTTTTTGCTCTAGATTTCATCATTTTAGCCCCGATTTGATTCCATTAAGTCCTAATACTTTATTTATATGCAAAACACATCAAAACGTTCATCAAACCCGAGAAACTAAACAAAATATTAGGTAAAAGGGGCGATAAATATTAATATATTTTTCGCTCATCACACCCCAAAACCTAACATTTTGCTAGTCCTCGAGCAAAACAGCAAAATAAAATGCAAAAAATAATTAAAATTAAACTAAGCCACTTTCTTAGGGATCACGGTTGCATTTAGCGCATGCAACAAGCCTTTAAACCCCTAGGTGTCCCAAGTGGACGAGTGGTAGTCTCGTGAGGGTTTACAGCGACGATAACCACAAACGTCTTATAAAAGTAAAAAGAACTAATGCACACAAAAGCAAAAAGACAAGAGAAAAGAGAATAAAAAAGTTTGTGACTAAACAGATGAAACTTCTTATCCAAGTCAATAATTGTTTTGTTTCTTTCTAAATTACCGAATAAGTAAATTCTCCGATTATTTTTACCATTCTCCATATACACAGCCAACAAAATATTAACCAACTCATTTTGCCCACAATAGTCACAAGTGTAGTTGAAAAGAGAGTAATATTTTTGTCCTAAAGTTATATCAGAATTCACACTTTTTTTAAGCAATGGAATAATTTTTCTGATTTTTTTTTCTCGATTTTTTTTTTTATTTATATACAATATCTTCCATCTATGTAGCGAGCTTTGGGCCAGTGACTCCCAAACCAGTTGGCTTTAGGGCACTAGATATTAAGACACCACTACAGACTTAATTACTCAGACTTTAGATATATATATATATATTTTTGAAAAAAAGAAAGCAACATCTTCCATCCATGTAGCGAGCTTTGGGTCAGTGACTCCCAAACCAGTTGGCTTTAGGGCACTAGGTGTTAAGACACCCCTACATACTTAATTACTCGGATTTCAGATGTTTCTTTTTATTTTTATAACATCTTTGATCCATGTAGCGAGCTTTGGGTCAGTGACTCCCAAACCAGTTGGCTTTAGGGCACTAGGTGTTAAAACACCCCATACAGACTTAATGACTCGGATCTGTAATGTTTTTATTTTTTTTCTTTTTTTACCCCATTGCTTTTTGAGATGCTTCCTCCAATTAAACTAGAGCACTGAATATTACAAACTTTTCAATTTACAACTCATGTCTGTATGTTACCATGCATGTTGATAATACCTGTCAACTGAGCATATGAAGATCCATTTTAGTTAGTTTAATGGAGAATTCACAAATTAAATAATTCAAAAGGAAATAAACAAAAATTAACTTGTTCCGAAATAGGTTTGAGATACGTCTCAGGTGTGGAAACTCCTTAAACATCTATCTCTCACCAATTTCACCCGATTAACCAAATTAAAAACATAAAAAACACAAAATATTTTTGTAAATTTTTTCATTTTTTTTGTATTTTTCGAAAAATTTTGGAATAAAAATAACAACAATAAAACAAGATATTATTAACTATTCCTCTCCCCCAAACCTAAATGAGACATTATCCCCAATGTCTTAAACAGTAGAAGAAGAGTTTAGAAGATAGTACCTGGTTAGCTGAAATTCTACATGAAAATTAAAGGTTAAGATCCAGATTTATCCGACGCCTCTTACCACGATCGTTCTCGGACCAATTTATCTTTGAAATGATAGGGTCAATTTGTGGTTCAAATGCTAAAATTTGGTCAATTAAATATGGGGCAGTTCTGGCAGTGAATTAGAGTTCTTTTACAGGTTTTGACACGAACTCATTCCTCCGGGCATCATCAAGAAACACACAAAGAAAATCATAAAATCCATCAATGTTGTACAATCCAAGCGGTTTCTGGTGTATGTTCAAGTTCGCCCAAGATAGCACTGTAAAAATTTCCTCCATTGGGCCCAAGCCACCTGGCAAAGCAATAAAAGCATCAGCATGGTTAATCATTTCTACCAGTCGTTCAGACATACCTGGCACGATTAGTTCCTCTCCGTTTGATGGTCCAATAAGATTTTCCTCCGCCAAGAGTTTTGGGATGATTCCCAAGACTTGACTGCCCCCTTCATGTACGGCCTTTGAAACGATCCCCATAAGTCCAAGATTGCCACCGTCATATACTAAGTGCATATTCCTTGCAGCAATGACTCGACCCAATTCATGTGCTGCCGCTACGTATTCTGGTTTAACACCAACACTAGTACCGCAAAACACATAGATGTTTTTAACTCGTTTTCTTGAAGTGGCTTCCATTTTTATCTGGATGCCTTCAAAAGTGCAATGATGAATTGAATTTATAACACCTGAAAAGGGTGAGTAAAAATAATAGCACTAGTACCTGCCAAATGACAATTATTAGTTAAACAGTAAAATAAATCGTGAAAGGTCAAAAAGGTCTGGATCCTGTCGGAGAAAATAAAACAAATCAAATCACAATTATTAGGAAAAGACAAAGAGATATAATATTTACAAGAAAATAACGGCTTGATTGACGTCTATGCGTCAGAGACAAGCTTCCCATCCAATTTTCTTATAAATTGGCAAATATGTTCTTTTTGAGTCAGATTCCCGAGACTTAACTGTTGTATTTCTTTTTGGAGTTGCGTATGTAACACGCGAATCTCGTGATACACATATCCACTGGGATACTGTGGGACACAGAAACTGGGCGACGCATGTTGTCCTAGGCTCGCGCCTAGTCGGGAGTACGAAGTAGCCACGGGGGACTAAACCGGAGAATAATGGAGTCGCCACCCGGTGTGAACCGGGAAAATGAGATTTAAGGCCGCACTCACCCCTCGCAAGGGAAGACCTTAAACCGTTGGGTTCGGAATGGTCCCTTACTTATGTCACTTGTAATGAAATGATTTATGTGATAATTTAATCAAGCTTAAGTAACACTTATTTCCAAGAGTATCATGCTTCTAAATCCATATGCGCAAAAATAAAATTTACACCTAAATTTGCATATATTTCACATCTAAGATTGCATGCTTGAAAGTACATCAAAATGGCAACAAACATACGACTTCATTGGCATATTGTGTTCACGAACACGAACACACACTAACCACACAAGCACACATGTGAGCACTTTTCCAAGTGGCACGTGGAATTGTATCCCAAGTACAGACCGCACTACCGTCCATTCTGAATCGGCTACGGAATTTATGTCTGGGTTTCCATCCGATATACCACAAGAAATAATACTCAAATGCTATCATGACATAGATATATGAATTGTAAATGATGCAACCAATGGGATAAACATGATATGGCGTGTCGCAAAAGAAGATAACTAATATGGATACAAACACACATGTGATGAAAATGACTCAATTCAGTGTACTCGCGTTCATGTAGCGTTCGTAAACGCGTTTGAACGGTAAACAGAAGGTTCGCATTCGTATATCGTTTGATAACGCATTCGAACGGTAAATAGGAGGTTCGCGTTCGTATAGCGTTTGATAACGCGTTCGAACAGGACCAGACAGAAAACATGCGTTCGTGCGGCGTTTCGGAACACGTTCGAACGAGGTTACAGCAGTGACCTCCAAAATGCAGTAAACAATATGACACATACATGAATGGATGAATTGATGACACCTAATAAATAAAAACAGGCTAAAAGTGCGGCAAATCATCGTAGTAAAGGACTTTAATCTCTCAAAATAGAGGACCTTTAATCGCACTTACTAAGCCCATGCGCAATCAACATAATGCATATATATAAAGTAAAGACAATAATATCGGACTTCGTATACCCGATTGAACACATTTTACGTTCAATCGAATATACATTAATCGGCGCGGCAAAGCATTGTGGTAAAGGATTTTAACCCCTCCAAGTAGGGGACCTTTAATCCGACTTACTAAGCCCATGCGCTCGATCGCATCATGCATACAAGGAATAAAGACAATAATATCAAACTTAGTATGCCCGATTGAACATATCTTGCATTCAACCGAACACACATCAACCGGCGCGGCAAAGCATCGTGGTAAAGGATTTTAACCCCTCCAAATAGGGGACCTTTAATCCGACTTACTAAGCCCATGCGCTCGATCACATCACACATACAAAAATAAAGTCAATCACATCAAACTTAGTATGCCCGATTGAACATATCTTATATCCAACCGAACACACATCAACCGGCGCGGCAAAGCATCGTGGTAAAGGATTTTAACCCCTCCAAATAGGGGACCTTTAATCCGACTTACTAAGCCCATGCGCTCGATTGTATCATACATACAAAAATAAAGACAATCACATCAAACTTAGTATGCCCGATTGAACATATCTTATATCCAACCGAACACACATCAACCGGCGCGGCAAAGCATCGTGGTAAAGGATTTTAACCCCTTCAAATAGGCGACCTTTAATCCGACTTACTAAGCCCATGCGCTCGATTGTATCATACATACAAAAATAAAGACAATCACATCAAACTTAGTATGCCCGATTGAACATATCTTATATCCAACCGAACACACATCAACCTGCGCGGCAAAGCATCGTGGTAAAGGATTTTAACCCCTCCAAATAGGGGACCTTTAATCTGACTTACTAAACCCATGCGCTCGATTGCATCATGCATACAAATAACATGCGGAATTCAAATGACAAAAAATAAATAAATCAAAGCAATATAAAACAAAAGAAAGTGTCGTTTACTCAAGTGGTACGTGGAATTGTATCCCGAGTACAGATCATACTACCGTCCATTCGGAATCGGCTATGAAATTTATGTCCGGGTTTCCATCCGATATACCGCGAGAGTTGACACATCTTTCATTTTATTCCATAGCCATAACATACAATATCTCGTAATCCATGCATATTTATCTACTCAAGGGCCACAACATGCATTTCAACATAACAATTATGCAAGCAATACTCAATAAATAATACAAGTAAAATAGAAAACGAATGTGGAAAATACCCTCAGGTCTAACCTTTTATGTCGACTTTCGAACTCGCGTTTTACGGCCGTCGGAAGGGCTATCACACCGCAACTTTTCTGGTTCACTAGTTTGCGTTTTACCTCGCTGTTTCGCTGCTCAAGCTACTGTTTTGACTCCGTTTTGCTGCTGTTTCCTCGCGGTTTTCTGGTCACTATTTTTGGTTGTTTAAGGGACTGTTTTGGGTGTTTCGGGGACTGTTTTGGGCGGTTTCTGGACTGTTTTACTGGGCAGTTTGTGGGGTTGATTTAGTGCAGTTTTCTGGACAGTTTCTGGACAATTTCAGGGGCTATTTTTGTGGCAAAACTGGGCAGTACATTTTAGGGGTTTTCTCGTGCAGTGAGGGAGGTAGTTTGCGGCAAAGGGTGCAGTTTAGGGAGGAATTGCGCGTGCAGTTTGTAGGGGGTTAGTGGGCTGTTGACTTGTGGGGACGTGCGTGATGGCTATTGATTTGTAAAGGGGTAATGTGCGTAAGGGCTATGTGGCGTTAAGGTTGAGTGCAAAGATATGTGGCGTTAAGGTTGAGTGCATGGCTATGTGGCGCTTATGCGCTGAAGTGAATGAGGGCTTGTGGCGTGATGAGAGTGAATGTGTGGCTTTGAGTCTTTGAGGGCTAGGTGAACAAAGGGCTGATGGCTTACGTTGTTGTGAGGAGTGTAGTGAGGGACGTGTAAGGTGGCTTGTGTGAATTGCTAGGGCTAATGGCGGGCTGTTACGTGCATGGGGCAAGAGGCTTTAGGGTTATTTTATTGTGTGGCTGCTGAGTGTTCGGTTTTTTTTTAGAATGAGGCGAGAGGGAGAGGCTAGATGAAGGCAGGTCAGTGACCTTGTCTAAGGGGGCATGAAGGCGTGATGAAGACAAGTGGGTCTTCTACGTGATGGGCATGTGTGGGCACGAAGGTTATCAGAGATAATGAGAGAGATTTGTCTTAAGGTTTATGTGTTTGCTCTTTTTTGTATTTGGCCGTCAGTGTCCTCCTTTGTTTGCAAATTTGTGTTGTTTATATAGAAAATGGTTAGGGCTTCGCCTTGTCTCACAAGGAAGGGATTTTGGCATCAAAGGGAGGATTTGATTTGTTATCCAACAAGGAAAAGATTAGATTGAGGGGGGACAAAATTGGTTCAAATTAGGAAGTCAATATCTTTAAATTGGTGTTGATTAGGAAGTCAAATATTTTGGGGGACAAAATGAGAGATTTGTTCTAGGAACAAAATGTTTTAAATATCCATCCGCATATCATTATTAATTTATTTATCGCGCCTTATTGTGCTTTTAGAATGCATGTTTAAGGGTGTATGATGAGACATAATCAAAGATAATTAATTGGTTTCCAATTACGCGAAAAACCCTCAACAAATATTAAGCGTTTTCCTTCCATTGAGTGATTCTCTCTCAAGATCCAAGATTGACACTGGTTTGTTGGCCAAAGTCAAGACCTTTGTCCATCGCGAATTTGTTTGAATCATGAAGGATTTGTTCCATATCGCATGTCTTGTCCAAGTTGTGATTTGTTGGCCAAAGTCAAGATCACTTCTTGTCCATCGACATCGATTACGAAGCTTTCCAAAGTCAATGGGTCCCGCTTAACTGGAATCATTAAGCTTGTTGTGCCAAAGCCAATGCTTAGTTGATTCAGAGGAAAAAGGTTAGGGAATAAATCGGATATATTGGCATATATTAGATATATGTTTCGGACTTGGATGTCCACCTACTGGATCTAGGAATTGGATGAGATCCAATTGATATTAGAGATCTACCTAGTTAAGTTTCATACAATTTGTTGGCCAAAGTCAAGATTGTGTGTTATTTAACGGGATCCTAGCCCACTAGGAAACTAGGTTTCCCAAGTACTCAACAGAGGGATAGAGGCTCGCCGAAAAATAGTGGGAGACAAGTATTAAATTTGCAATTTCGTTTAGATACTTGCCAATACGCGCTCATTTCATTTTTTCATCATTATTTAAATATATATTAGTTGGACTAATATTTTATTGTTGTTTTAAATTAAACAGGTGGACTGTATTCAAACTATTTCATTTATAGTTGATTATGTAATTGGATTATAGTAATCAAATATATTTGAATTTAACCAATCAAATAATAGTTGATTATATAGTTAGACTATAGTAATCATTATATTTGATTGTACCTGAAATCGTTGATTGGATAGTTGGACTATTGGAATCAAGATAACTAAAAGATTAGCGTTTAGAACATAATCCTGGGGAAAATGTCTTTAATGGCTTTAATTTTCAGATTGGAATAGAACCTCAGGATAGTCCTGGGAACTGAGAAGTTATTCTATTTGATAGAACAACCTCTCGGGCCTGAGCCCGGAGTTGAGCAAATAATGGAGCATGAGCTTTAGAAGACTCATGGTGATGATAACTTTAGTGCTCAATCCATTATTCTTATTGCAATGACTCTTTAATTCCGTCGTCTGAATTAAAGATTAGATCTTTGTACCATGATGATGAAATTAAAGGATCTTCATAGATCTAATCTTAGATCTTAGAAGTACAAATTGCAAAAGGAAGCTCTTTCGCTCGCTTATGTCAGAGGGTACATCTGTCGAGCACTAGGTGTCGCAGATGATTGCTGACATCGATCAGCTAGGTTAGCTGGGCATTACCTACGTGGCCGAGACTACCAAAGATTTGATCTTATAGTCTCTACCCGAAAGCTAGGGCAGGTTCATTATGAACCAAGAGAAAACTCTTGGAGAGTTGATGGCTATGCTTTAGGAGGTGGAGCCAGAGCTTCTAAAAGGGGCAAATGCATAATCATCATAGTCTTCTAGGAAGACAAAGGACATATCCCAAGATGTCTACCTAAAATGTGGCAAACGGGGTCACTGAAGCGTGACTTCCGTATGGACAAGGCAGACATGAAGGAAGTGAAGGTCGGGCAAGGCTCCGGCTTCAAGTATATTTGTCATAAACATGTTCACTATTAGTTTCAAAATTGGATTTTTTATACTAGATGTGGTACATAAATATGTACTGATGTGAAGAATCTGCTGATTAGCAGGAGATTGACTTCAGTTGAGATCTACCTGCGAGTCAAAAATGAGACGAGAGTCGCTGTTTTAACCGTAGAGACCTAAGTTTAGGAACTACCATTTGGGTGTGTACTTAAATTAGGAAACTGTTATAATGTACCTAGTTCGACTAGAAACATTATCTCTATATCTAAGTTTAACCCGTTGCGGGTATACCTTTATATTCTAGAACACTAAGTTTTTTGTTTATAAAGATGATATCGAGATAAATAAATTGGATGTGAATAACAGTATTTATATTTAGAATATAAATTAATCTCATACATATAGCATGACAAACAAATATCTCAAACTGAATTAATTAGATGAGACTAATTTGTGGCATTGATGTTTGTGACACATTAAACAAGACTCGTATATCCACACTTTTGAAGAGTGGATACTAGGACGGATTTGATTCTAATTCAAATGATGTCTACGAATCTAGTTTATTGGGCAAAGTGCCTAAAATACATTTTTACTTGGTAAAAGTGTAAGTGCCACCGATCTGTTAGCCCTCGTTCATAGTGACGTAAGTGGGACCATGTCTAGCTAGGCTAGAGGTGGATATGAATACTTCGTAACCCTTATGGATGTGGCATTGCGTTATGGTTATGTGCTTCTTGTGAAAGATAAATCAGAAACTTTTGATAAATTCAAAGAGTTTCGACACGAAGTAAATACGCAGACCGACTAAAGTATTAATCCGTCACGGTTAGACCGTGGTGGAAAATACTTAAGCAATAAGTTTCTCAATTATTTGAAAGAGTATGGTATTCTTTCACAATGGACTCCTCCCGGAACACCTCAATTTGACGGTGTGTCCGAACAGAGAAACCGAACTTTGTTGGACATAGTTAGGTTAATGATGAGTCGCTTTGAGCTACCATTTTCCTTCTAGGGATACACATTAAACAGTGCAATACTTATTTTGAATAAGGTTCCATGAAAATCTATTAGACAGACTTCATATTAGATATGAACAGGAAAGAGATTGGGTTTTCTCATTCATGAAGATTTGGGAATGATGGGCATATGTTTGGGTGATACCAAACTAGAAACCAATTCAGATAAGTGCCTATTTGTAGGTTGTCCTAGGGAAACCAAAGTATAGTACTTATACAACTCACAAGAGAACAATGTAATTGTGCCTCACCTTGTGGTTTTCCTAAGAGGAGTACCTATATGCAGTGGTAAGTGGGAGGATAGTAAAACTCGATGAAAATCGGAGTAATACTATTCCAGGCACATATCCTTAATGGAACACATAAATAGTTCATCAAGGATGATACTATACCAATAATCTTCGAATACACAAGAACCGCGTATGTCGGAGAGAGTCAGAAAACAACCTGGGGTATGGGTTTCTGATCTCACCTCGTAAAGATGTCAATCTATTGAGGTATACCTACTGACTACGAATGAGGAAGTGATACAAGGTATCGACTCCCTATTATGACAAAGTGTCATAAATCCGAAATGGATTCCATGTAAATCGACTATGTTTGGACACTAGTTGATGTACCAGAAGGCAATGTGCCTATTGGTACTATATAAGTCTTCAAGGAAGACATACATGGATGGTAACATACCAACGTACTAAGCTAGGCTTGTAGCGGAAAGGTATTGTTATCAATATTGTGTTGATTACGATTCAACCTTTTAATTGTTGCCATGGTAAATCCATTTGGAAAATGCTTGCTAATGCTGCATGTTTCATTTGTGAAATATGTCAGCTTAACGGGAAAATCGCTTTCCTGAAAAGGAAACCTTTTAGAGGATGTTTAAAACATCCTAACGGTTTTATCGTACAAAAACAAGCAAACAAGGTTTGCAAGTTAAATCGATCCATTTATGGATTGAAGCAAGCATTACGTACTTGGAACTAACGTTTTGATAAGATCATAATGGTATATGATTTAATTCAAAACGAATATAATTCTTGTGTATATAAGAAGGTTAGTGAGAGCGCACTGACAATGATTGTCCTATATAATGATGACATATCATTTCTTGGAAATGACATTCCCATAATACAATCGGTGAAAGCTTGGCTTTCATGAAAATTCTTCGTAGACTACTTGGGAGAGACAACCTTTATTCTAGGAATAAGGATCTACTAGGATAGATCTAAAAGTTATTGGCACTCTCCGAGAACTCGTACATTGAAATATATCTATGTGACCTAGTGTCTCATAGGCTTTGAGCATATGGAGTCACAATCAGGCCAATCCAAGTGATAGTCACTGGATTGATGTTAAGAACATCCTTAAGTATCTTAGATGATCTAAGGATGCTTTCATAAGCTATGGAGGAGGAGAACTTGAAGTGACTGGGTTCACCGCTGTAAGTTTCCAAACCGCCAAAAAATGACTATAAGTCGTAATAAGGGTATTATATAGTTTGAATAACGGAACAGTGAGCTAGAAATCTTCCAAGCAAGATACTGTTACCGAATAAACAACAAAAGCATAATATTGCTGCAGCTGAGGCAACAAAAGAAGCAATTTTGGATATGTAAAATTCCTAATTAGATTAGTAGTAGTTTTGTTAGCAGCTGAGCTAGGCTACAGCACAGGCTAAAGAATTAATGGTCTCATCAACGATCCAAGTATATACTTCAACTATTTCATCTGATTCGTCGGATCATACATCGTGGCGATGTGATGATCGAATAAATCGCATCAGATGATAACAATGAAAATTCACTAACGAAAGCTGTTTCTCAGCAGAAGTTTGAGCAACCCGTACATAGTTCGGGTGTAGGACACTTGAGTGATTGGCTATAGGCCAAGTGGGAGATTGTTGGACAATTATGACCCATAGCATCACTATTTGTACAGAACATGGTGTTGTTGTACAAATTAACTATGTGACAAAGGAAATTGCTCTTTTATCATTTGTAATTAGATTACCGGTATATATAAATGATAAAAGTCCTTATGATTAGTTCCGGATTGAGATGATATGAGACAGTATCAATCCACGAAGGTTTAATCATTAAATATCCCTAGTCGTAGTATTATAGAGACTAGACATCGATAATGCGGAATAGACTAGTATTGCACTTGTGCGCATTGTGGGAGCATAACAGCACAGTTCTCATATATTTAAGTATTGGATACTTATACAAGTGTGATAAGAGGTTGTGTTTACCGATGGTACGGAAACAGCTTCGCTCTGGATAGACCCCTCGGAATCCCATTGGTAGTATGCCTATGTGTCTATGGGAGTCCAAATCAGGGTAGGTGTATTTGGTCTTAACCTGAGACTTGCATCGCTAATACTTGTGACAATCATTATACTTTGGTTTTGGTCATCCAGGGCTTTAACAGGTTCTGTGTACGCCTCTTCTGGGTATATTGAGAATTGTAGTGTATTGGGTATGAAGTAAAGATGGAAGTATCACTTCAGTCATATGGAGATGATGATCACGTAGGATACGGAACTAGTACTCTTAAGTACTGCAGTCATCGGGATAATATGACTAGGTCATGATTATCCGATTATAGAGACTAGTTACCAGAGATCCGATATATGATTCGTACGGGGCAGACACAATTCCAGCCCCATGCCTAGCATGTGACATCCGATACTGGATCGTAATACACAATACTATGTATACTACGCCTGACATAGATTACATATTCCTTAAAAGAACATTTCTGGAGAATTGGGTAGGCACGGTGCTTTGCTAGAAGCCAACCATGTCTTGTAAATCGGTAAGAACGTGGTACCGGGTACGCACGTATTCGGATAGTCCGATAACCAGATTTACTGCCAACATATCCAGGGATCTCATGGGTCGCTTCCCGAAGATTCACCGATGACGTATTACTCGAACATTATTAATCTGGGATTAATTAGAAGAGAGAGAAAATTAATCTAGGATTAATTACGGCGAGAATTTTATCTAGGATAAAATTCAACTAGAAGAGAGAGAACTATTAATTTGGAATTAATCGATAAAATAATATATTCGATATATTAAATGAAATTAGATTTCATAATTGAATTAAAATTAGATTTTAATTCGGGCGAACGAATTAATTTAGAATTAATTCGCGAGCTACGTGAATAGTAATTTTGCTAGGCATAATTATTTAATTAAATTTGATTTAATTATGTCGCAATGGAAAATTCGTTAATTCGGAATTAACGAACCCGAGCCCGGAATGTGTTTGCGGGCCCACTCGAATTTTGAATTCAAGTGGGGCTCACACAAGTCACATCACTTGTCACTTTAATTTCCTTTTGGTGATAGTATTTGGTGGGTTGTTGATAACTTGTAAAACACACAAGTCGAAAGGTTGAATGGTTTTTACCAAAATCTTGGATTTGGTATATCATTTTAATTTTGTTTTGAAAAACATATAAAACACTTTCACTCACTCTCTCTTCTCTCCCATCTCACGCCACTTCCGCTCTCTCATTTTCTCACCATTGCCGTGAGTTACAAAGAAGAAGAAGAAATTGTTGCAATTTTTTCTAAGTGCTAGCACACACAAGGAGTCATTCAAATGTGTTATTGAAACCTATTCATGAGTTTGGAATTCAAGGACAAGCTTGGAAGCTCAACATACATCAAAGGAGAAGCTTGGAGCAACTTCTCAACGGCAAAAGTTTTGAACTCTCCGCCAGCATCCAAGCCGATCAAAGTGAGTATTTCCGCAACTTTACTTTGTTTATTCACACCATTTTATGCTTAATTGATCTTGGTTTGACCTAGAAAACCCACACTAACTTCTCATCATGTCTCTTCCTGGCCTTTTCTTTGTACAATTTGGCATTCTCAAAAAGCTGAATGTGAAATTCCTCCAATTCATTGAGCTGGTGAAACTCTTTCTCTTATGTTTCTTGTGTTGGTCTCTAAGACATTCCAAGATCAATCTAAGCAATGAAAAATTGTGAATACAAAAGTAAAGTATGGCGGAATCATACTTACAATGAACGGATTTAGGATGCGTCAAATTCAAAACTTTTTGCTCCAAGTTTTCGGCCAAGCTCAACTTTGGGGATGAAGTCCAAGCTCCAAGCTTTAGAGTTGATTCCAAGCTTTTGGGATGGTTTCCCGATCACCTTGGATGATTCCTTAATGTGCTAGCAACTTAGGAAATTTGCAACAAATTTCTTTCTTTCTTCCTCCTAGGTTCGGCTATGATGAAAGAAAATGGAGAGAGTATTTTTTTCTTCAAAAAACCGTGAATGATGATGAGAGAAAGTGAATTGATTTTCTTCTTGTATTTTAATTTCCAAAATTAAAATAATGATATACCAAAATTGGTATATGTCAACAACAAATCAAGCTTGAGTGTGGAATAAGTCATCACCAAAATCCTCACTAACATCCATCACCAAAAAGGTGAAAGGATGACTAGTGATGTGACATGTGGGCCCCACTTGATTCAAAATCCGAGTGGGCCCGCAAACACTCCCGGGCTCGGGTTCACTAATTCCGAATTAACGAATTTTCCGTTGCGACGTAATTAAATCAAATTTAATTAAATAATTATGCCAAGCAAAATTACTATTCACGTCGCTCGCGAATTAATTCTAAATTAATTCGTTTGCCCGAATTAAAATTCAATTTTAATTCCACGTCGAAATCTAATTTCGTTTAATATATCGAATATATTATTTTATCGATTAATTCCAAATTAATCATTCTCTCTCTTCAAATAGTATTTTATCCTAGATAAAATCTCTCCGTAATTAATCGCAGATTAATTATTGTTGGTTTCTATTATTAGTCCCAAAGAAAGTATAAGCAAATGAAACACATGATTTATATATGTAAAACTTGAAGCATGGCAGAATCATACTTACAAAGCTTGTGATGAAAAATGATGAAGAAAATCCTTGAGTCTACAAGGTGGAAATTTTCGGCCAAGATGAAATGAAGAAGAAGCTCCAAGCCTTTTTGTATTCCAAGCTACAAGGTTGTTTCCCTATCACCTCCTTCGATCCTTCAATGTGCTAGCAAATGGAGTAAAAGAAAAATCAAATTTTTCCTATGCCAATGGTGCTCACTGCATGGAGAGAGAGAGAGGGAGAAGTTTTTGTTTTTGCTATTTCTTTCTAAAAGAGAATAATGAAAAACAATTACCAAAATATTTGGTATATACTTTTCTAAAAGTCGATTTCAACTTTCCCTCTAAAAAGCCATTAAATGGCCTCACCTACTTACATCATGAACAGTGACAATGTGTCACTCAATAAAGGTGACTTGTGACATCCATCAACTAGTCATGTCAAGTGATGAGACTTCGCGATGTGACTTGCGGGTCCCACTCGTTTCAAAATACGAATGTGTCCGCAAACACTTTCGGGCTCGGTTTCGCTAATTCCGAATTAACGAATTTCCGTCGCGACGTAAATTAAATAATTATGCCTAGCGAAATTACTATTCACATCGCTAACGAATTAATTCTAAATTAATTCGTTTGCCCGAATTAAAATCCGATTTTAATTTCGCGTCGAAATCTAATTTCGTTTAATATATCGAATATATTATTTTATCGATTAATTCCAAATTAATCGTTCTCTCTCTATTTAGGCATTTTATCCAAGATAAAGTTTCTCCGTAATTAATCCAAGATTAATAAAGTTCGAATCAAATATCATAGGTGAATCTTCAGGAAGCGACCCAAGAGATCTCCGGATATGTTGGCAGTAAATACGGTCGTCGGATAATCCGAACACGTACGTACCTTGTACTACGTTTTTACCGATTTACAAGACAAGGTTGGCTTCTAGCAAAGCGCCATGCCTACCGAATTCTCCAGAAATATTCTTATTGGAATATTAGATCTTTATCAAGCGTAGTATACCGTAGTATTGCATACATCGATCCAGTATCGGACGATCACATGTTAGGCCTGGGGCTTGAAATATGTCTGCCCCGTACGAAACATATATCGGACATCAAACAACTAGTCTCTTTAAATCGGACAATCCTTACCTAGTCATATTGTCCCGACGGTTGCAACCTTTTATAGAGTACTAGTTCTGTATCCTGCGTGATCATCATCTCCATATGTCTGAAGTGATACTTCCATCTTGACATCACATCCAGTACACTACGATTCTCGATAAACCCAGAAGAGGTGTACACAGAACCAGTTAAAGCCCCGAACCACCAAAACCAAAGTTTACCGATTGTCGCAAGTGCTAGCGATGCAAGTCTCAGGTTAAGACTATATACACTACCCTGATGCGGCCTCCCATAGACACGCAGACATACTACCAATGGGATTCCGCGGGGGTCTATCCAGAGCGAATCTGTTTTCCGTACCATCGGTAAAACACAACCTCCTATCGCACTTGCATAAGTATCCAATACTTAAATATATGAGAACTATGCCGTTGTGCCATCACAACGTGCACAAGTGCAATACTAGTCTATTCCGCATTATCGATGTCCGATCTCGATAATACTCCGACTAGGGATATTTAATGATTAAACCTTTTATATTGACCTGTCTCATATCATCTCAATACGGAACTAATCATATGGACTTTTGCCATTTATATATCAAAGTAAATAATTTACAAAACGGCAAAAGGCAATTTCATTATCACATAGTTAATTTTGTACAATAAAACAATATCATTTACAAAACAGTGACGCTATGGGTCATAATGTCTAACAATCTCCCACTTAGCCTATAGCCAGTCACTCAAGCATCTAATACCTGAACTATGTATATGTCGTTCAAACACATGCTGTAGAACAGCCTTCGTAAGCGGATCTGCAATGTTGTCATCCGATGCGACCTTCTCGACCTTTACATCGCCACGATGTATAATCTCCCGAATCAGATGGTAACGCTGAAGAACATGCTTGGATCGTTGATGAGACCTTGGTTCCTTAGCTTGTGCTATAGCCCCGTTATTGTCACAATACAATGGCACGGGCTCAGCTGCTAACGGAACTACTCCCAATCCGATTAGGAATTTTCGGATCCAAACTGCCTCCTTTGCTGCTTCCGACGCAGCGATATACTCCGCTTCTGTTGTTGAATCGGCAACAATATCTTGCTTGGAAGATTTCCAGCTCACTGTTCCGTTATTCAAACAAAAAATGTACCCAGATTGCGACTTGAAGTCGTCCTTGTCGGTTTGGAAACTTGCATCGGTGTACCCAGATACCTCAAGTTCTCTACCTCCATAAATTAAGAAAGCATCCTTAGTTCGTCTAAGATACTTAAGATATTCTTAACTGCCATCCAGTGACCTTCACCTGGATCGGCCTGATAGCGACTGCACATGCTCAAAGCATATGACACATCAGGTCGCGTACATATCATTGCATACATGATCGATCCGACTGCCGAGGCGAACGGTATCCGACTCATGTTATCTCTCTCTTCTTTAGTCTTAGGACACATGTCTTTAGACAGAAGGATACCACGTGACATTGGCATCAATCCCCTCTTGGATTGATCTATGTTGAATCGCTTCAACACTTTGTCAATATATGTACTATGGGAGAGTCCAAGCAGCTTTCTAGATCTATCCCGGTAGATCTTTATTCCCAGAATAAAGGCTGCTTCTCCCAGATCTTTCATGGAGAATTTTAATGAAAGCCAAGCTTTCACCGACGTTAGCATGGGAATGTCATTGCCTATAAGTAATACGTCGTCGACATAAAGGACAATAAAAGTCAGTGCTCTCCCACTAACCTTCTTGTATACACAAGGGTCATCAGCGTTTTGTACGAAATCATATTCTTTTATGATCTCATCAAAACGCTGATTCCATAACCGTGATGCTTGCTTCAATCTATAAATGGATCGATTTAACTTACAAACCTTGTTTGCAAGTCTAGGCAGGATAAAACCGTCAGGCTGTTGCATATAAACATCCTCCAAAAGGTTTCCGTTAAGGAAAGCGGTTTTAACGTCCATCTGCCATATCTCGTAATCGAAATATGCAGCTATTGTAAGCATTATCCAAATGGATTTAATCATGGCAACGGGTGAGAAAGTTTCGTCATAATCAATACCATATTGTTGACGATACCCATTTTCTACAAGCCTAGCTTTGTACGTTTGCACGTTGCCATCCATGTCGGTCTTCTTCTTGAAGATCCATCTGCATCCAATAGGCTTTACGCCTTCTGGTGCATCAACCAGTGTCCAAACTTGGTTGGCGTACGTGGAATCCATCTCGGACTTCATGGCTTCTTGCCATAAAGCGGAATCAATATTCTGTATCGCTTCCTCATACGTAGCTGGTTCATTATCCTCAATAAGATTAATATCTACATGAGGCGAGATCAGGAACCCATACCTCTCAGGTACTGTCCTGACTCTCTCCGACCTACGCGGTCCTTGTGTATATGAAGATTGTGGTACAGACTCATCCCGGATGGTCTGTTTATGTTCCGTCGTTGATTCATTGCCAGGAACAGTATCACGACGATTTTCATCGAGCTCCACTTTCCTCCCACTTACCACTGCATCTAGGAATTCCTTCTCAAGAAAAAATGCATGTAGAGCAACAAATACTTTGTTCTCTTGTGGGTGATAGAAGTAATATCCTTTGGTTTCCCTAGGATATCCCATGAAAAGGCATTTATCTGATTTGGGTTCTAGTTTAGTACCTTTCAAACGTTTAACATATGCCCAGCATCCCCAAATCTTCAGGAAAGAGAAACATGGTTTCCTTCCTGTCCATATCTTATATGGAGTCTGTTCAACAGACTTTGACGGAACCTTATTCAAAATAAGTACTGCACTGTTTGATGCGTATCCCCAGAAGGATATTGGTAGGTCAGTGCGACTCATCATCGACCTTACCATGTCTAACAAGGTACGGTTTCTCCGTTCAGACACACCGTTTAATTGCGGTGTTCCAGGAGGAGTCCACTGTGAAAGAATACCATATTCTTTCAAGTAATCTTGAAACTCATAACTTAAGTATTCGCCACCACGGTCCGACCGTAATGTCTTAATACTCTTGCCTGTTTGTTTTTCTACTTCGTGTCGAAACTCTTTGAATTTCTCAAAAGTTTCCGACTTGTGTCTCATTAGATACACATAACCATAACGAGATGCATTATCCGTAAAGGTTACGAAGTAATGATATCCACCTCTAGCCTGGCTAGACATGGGCCCATATACGTCGCTATGAACGAGGGCTAACAGTTATGTGGCACGTTCACCTTTACCACTAAAAGGTGATTTAGGCATTTTGCCTAAAAGACAAGATTCGCAGACATCATATGAATTAGGATCAAATCCGTCCAAGTACCCACTCTTCGAAAGTGTGGATATGCGAGTCTTGTTGATGTGTCCTAGACGACAATGCCACATGTAAGCTTCATCTTTTAGATTACTCCTTTTGAGCCTTTTGTTTGTTATTTTATGTTTAGGAGATTCATTTATATTCAAAATATAAAGGCCATTATTTGCAACGGCAGTGCAAATTCTGCTGCATCATCTTTATATAAATAACACCCAGTGTTTCTAAATACAAAAGTGTACCCATGCTGGGTTAACAAAGATACAGATATGATATTCCTAGTCAAACTAGGTATATAATAACAGTTCAAAAGTTTAAGTACATGCCCCGAGGGAAATTCCAAAACAAAAGTCCCTACAGCCAAAACAGCAACTGGAGTTCCGTTTCCGACTCGTAGATCAACCTCCCCTGAAGCCAGCATCCTGCTATTCTGCAGATCCTGCAAATCAGTACATATATGAGCAGCACAACCAGAATCAAAAATCCAATTTTTAAAACTAGAAGTAGTCATATTTATCTCAATAACAAACATACCATAGGCTAGTGCCTTGCCTGCCTTGATATCCTCCATGTGTCCCTTGTCCATTCGGCAGTCACGTTTCCAGTGACCCTTCTTGCCGCGGTTGAGGCAGACATCTTGAGACTTGTTCCTTGGCTTCCCAGAAGCTTTTGTCAACTTGCCTTTACCCTTGTTCTTATGTTTCCTCTTCCTCACCCCTCCAGTTACTTTGGGCCCAGCCCTTGGCCCCTGAGAGGTCGATGCATAGTGCGCCTCGCGCTTGCCCCCTTTATGGAGTTCTTTTTCAGACTCTTTCAAGATGGATAACATCTCTCCAAGAGAGTCATCCGTGTCCATCAACTTGTAGTTGATTATGATTTGTTTCCAAGAATCAGGAAGTGACTGTAAGATCAAATCTACGGTCAGCTCAGCCTCCAAGACTATTCCCATATTGGCCAACTCATCAATATCGGCGATCATTTGAGTCACGTGGGCCTCAACTGATGCGCCTTCAGTCATTCGGGTGTGGAAGAGTTTCTTCACTAACTCGTACCTCTCCATCCGCTTATTGGTGCGGTGGAGATCTTGCAGTCTAGCCATCATGTTATAAGGATCCAAGTCCCTATTCTGGCGACGAAAGTGCTGAGTCATCGAAGCTAACATAATAGTCTGAGCTGTGTCACAATCATCGCTGTGAGTTTTCCATAACTCCAGCTCAAGTGGGTCAGTGGGCTTAGGCGGGAGAGGTTTCTGTATAGTGTACAGCATCCTCTCAGCCCCAAGGACTATCCTCAGGTTCATTTCCCAATCAGCGAAGTTTGTGCCCTTAAAGACATTGTCACCAATGATGATGTCTCGGACATTTCCCTTGCTTGCCATCTCAACTACGATAGTCCAACTATCTAGTTAACGATAAAATGGGTACAGTCAAACTGTTACAAGAAAAAATAACAATGTATTAGTCCAACTAATTTTATTAAATAGACGAAATAATTTTGAAAGACGCGTAAGGCTAAGTATCTGAATGAAATTGCAAATTTAATACTAGCCTCCCACTATTTTCATCAAGTCTCTAAACCTCTGTTGAGAACTCGGGAAATCCTATTTCCTAGTGGGCTAGGATCCCGTTAAATAACACACAACCTTGACTTTGGCCAACAAGCTGTATGCTATTTAACTAGGTAGATCTCAAAGATCAATTGGATCCCATCCAATTCCTAGATCCGGTTAGGTGGACATCAAAGTCCAAAACATATGTACATTACTTCTGCCAATGTATCTAATACATTTTCCTAACCATATCCTCCGAATCATCTAGGCCTTGGCTTTGGCACAACAAACCTAATGATTCCAGTTAAGCAGGACCCATTGACAAGGAAAGTTTCGTAATCAATGTCGTTGGACAAGAAGTGATCTTGACTTTGGCCAACAAATCACAACTTGGACAAGACACCGATATGGAACAAAACTCTCATGATTCAAGTACATCCTCAATTGACAAAGGTCTTGACTTTGGCCAACAAACCAATGCCAATTTTGGATCTTGAACAAGAATCATTCAACGGAAGGATAATCGCTTAATATAGATTGAGGGATTTTTGCGTAATTGGCAACCAATTTATTATCTTTGTTAGGTCTCATCATCATACACCCTTAAGCATGCTTCTAAAACATCATAAAGCGCGTAAAGTAAATTAATAGTGATATACGGATGGATATATAAAACAACTTGTTCCTAGAACAAATCACTCCCTTTCCTCTCCCCGCTAGCACTATTCTACTTCTACCCAATTACATAATAGAATAAGAGAAACCTCGTATACATTGAGGGGAATTAGGTGAGAAGAGAATACAAAGAGATAAAAGAGATAAGGCTGGACACGCAGGTCCAATTTATAAATTCTAAATTTACAATAATTTCTAAAATTACCCTTTCCCTTCTAATATCCATCCGATATACACTATTCATTCATCACATACATATATATTCAATCAAGACATGCTATACACCAATCTAATCCAATTAATTAGTCTTTGTTTAAGTGATCATCCAATGTTCAAACAACGGTTTGATTTTGCGCGAGTCCAACTCGTTTGAGAATAAGTACATAAGGTACGAATTCACGAATTATATCGAACTACTCGTTAAATCCAATTTAAGTCGTATTCAATACTAATTCAATTTATTTAATTCCAAATTAAATGTTTACACTTTTAATGTGCTTTTAAAGACTTAGATTCTAAATCTAATCTAATTGGGTCTCCAAGCCCAACTAACATCCAATGTTTGTTTAATTAAAGTCCGATGGGCTTTCAATTGATTTATTAAGGCTTAGGCTTTGGTCAATGTGGGTCAATCCCAATTACTAAGCCCAAATAAGGAATCACCCTTAAATGCCATAAAATCAATTTCAAGCCCATAAGGCCCAATCAAACATTAAAGCCCATTTTACTATATTTGGAATTAATGGAGTGATTTAAGCCCAAATTGGATCCAATCCTTTTGGCCCAAATCTACTTGGCCCAACCAAGCCCATTATGCCCAAATATAATAATACAAGCCCAATTTTACAATTAAGCCCATTAATTAAATTTTAATATTCCAAATTTTAAAATTCAATTAATTAAAGTGTAAATCCATGATTAATTCATTAAACCAAATATTTCCAAAACACCAATTTAATTTATTAATCATCACTTGTTCAAAACACATGTCCAACATTTATTTGAACAAAAAATCAAGTCCTTTTACATGTCTTTTGCATTCGGCCAAGGGGAAATTTTTGGTTCGATTTGTTTTTCAATCCGATTGAATCACTAATCTACGTCCCGTATATGTTTTAAGTCATCTAATGAACTTGTACACAAAAAATTCCAATCCAGTGCAAGGACCTCCATATTCGGCCAAACCAACAAATTTGGGGAAAAATCATCCAATGCATTTTTCTCAAAATTGATCATGTATAAGATCATATTACATACATATAAGCATACTTAATCATCAAATTTCACAAGAACATGCTTCAATCAATTTTACCCAAATTAACCCTAATGTATTTCATGCTTAAACATGGCTCCATGATACCATTGTTGGTTTCTATTATTAGTCCCAAAGAAAGTATAAGCAAATGAAACACATGATTTATATATGTAAAACTTGAAGCATGGCGGAATCATACTTACAAAGCTTGTGATGAAAAATGATGAAGAAAATCCTTGAGTCTCCAAGGTGGAAATTTTCGGCCAAGATGAAATGAAGAAGAAGCTCCAAGCCTTTTTGTATTCCAAGCTCCAAGGTTGTTTCCCTATCACCTCCTTTGATCCTTCAATGTGCTAGCAAATGGAGTAAAAGAAAAATCAAATTTTTCCTATGCCAATGGTGCTCACGGCATGTAGAGAGAGAGAGGGAGAAGTTTTTGGTTTTTGCTATTTCTTTCTAAAAGAGAATAATGAAAAACAATTACCAAAATATTTGGTATATACTTTTCTAAAAGTCGATTTCAACTTTCCCTCCAAAAAGCCATTAAATGGCCTCACCTACTTACATCATTAACAGTGACAATGTGTCACTCAATAAAGGTGACTTGTGACATCCATCAACTAGTCATGTCAAGTGATGAGACTTCGCGATGTGACTTGCGGGTCCCACTCGTTTCAAAATACGAATGTGTCCGCAAACACTTTCGGGCTCGGTTTCGCTAATTCCGAATTAACGAATTTCCGTCGCGACGTAAATTAAATAATTATGCCTAGCGAAATTACTATTCACATCGCTAACGAATTAATTCTAAATTAATTCGTTTGCCCGAATTAAAATCCGATTTTAATTCCGCGTCGAAATCTAATTTCGTTTAATATATGGAATATATTATTTTATCGATTAATTCCAAATTAATCGTTCTCTCTCTAAATTAGGCATTTTATCCAAGATAAAGTTTCTCCGTAATTAATCCAAGATTAATAAAGTTCGAATCAAATATCATAGGTGAATCTTCAGGAAGCGACCCAAGAGATCTCCGGATATGTTGGCAGTAAATACGGTCGTCGGATAATCCGAACACGTACGTACCTTGTACTACGTTTTTACCGATTTACAAGACAAGGTTGGCTTCTAGCAAAGCGCCATGCCTACCCAATTCTCCAGAAATATTCTTATTGGAATATTAGATCTTTATCAAGCGTAGTATACCGTAGTTTTGCGTACATCGATCCAGTATCGGACGATCACATGTTAGGCCTGAGGCTGGAAATGTGTCTGCCCCGTACGAAACATATATCGGACATCAAACAACTAGTCTCTTTAAATCGGACAATCCTGACCTGGTCATATTGTCCCGACGGTTGCAACCTTTTATAGAGTACTAGTTCTATATCCTGCGTGATCATCATCTCCATATGTCTGAAGTGATACTTCCATCTTGACATCACATCCAGTACACTACGATTCTCGATAAACCCAGAAAAGGTGTACACAGAACCGGTTAAAGCCCCGAACCACCAAAACCAAAGTTTACCGATTGTCGCAAGTACTAGCGATGCAAGTCTCAAGTTAAGACCATATACACCTACCCTGATGCGGCCTCCCATAGACACGCAGACATACTACCAATGGGATTCCGCGGGGTCTATCCAGAGCGAAGCTGTTTTCCGTACCATCGGTAAAACACAACCTCCTATCGCACTTGCATAAGTATCCAATACTTAAATATATGAGAACTACCGTTGTGCCATCACAACGCGCACAAGTGCAATACTAGTCTATTCCGCATTATCGATGTCCGATCTCGATAATACTCCGACCAGGGATATTTAATGATTAAACCTTTTATATTGATACTGTCTCATATCATCTCAATACGGAACTAATCATATGGACTTTTGCCATTTATATATCAAAGTAAATAATTTACAAAACGGCAAAAGGCAATTTCATTACCACATAGTTAATTTTGTACAATAATACAATATCATTTACAAAACAGTGACGCTATGGGTCATAATGTCTAACAATCTCCCACTTGGCCTATAGCCAGTCACTCAAGCATCTAATACCTGAACTATGTATATGTCGTTCAAACACATGCTGTAGAACAGCCTTCGTAAGCGGATCTGCAATGTTGTCATCCGATGCGACCTTCTCGACCTTTACATCGCCACGATGTATAATCTCCCGAATCAGATGGTAACGCCGAAGAACATGCTTGGATCGTTGATGAGACTTTGGTTCCTTAGCTTGTGCTATAGCCCCGTTATTGTCACAATACAATGGCACGGGCTCAGCTGCTAACGGAACTACTCCTAATCCGATTAGGAATTTTCGGATCCAAACTGCCTCCTTTGCTGCTTCCGACACAGTGATATACTCCGCTTCTGTTGTTGAATCGGCAACAGTATCTTGCTTGGAAGATTTCCAGCTCACTGCTCCGTTATTCAAACAAAAAATGTACCCAGATTGCGACTTGAAGTCGTCCTTGTCGGTTTGGAAACTTTCATCGGTGTACCCAGATACCTCAAGTTCTCCACCTCCATAAATTAAGAAAGCATCCTTAGTTCGTCTAAGATACTTAAGGATATTCTTAACCGCCATCCAGTGACCATCACCTGGATTGTCGGGATGTATGCCCTAGAGCTACATGTGATGTAAACGGTTTCATGTGTTTCTGAAATAAAACGATGCATTATTCATTTATCAAAATGTTTGTTTAATTTTCACATATTATATATCTTCTTAAATATCCTAGATTACTTATGTACCTTCAGACTTAGTGTATGAGTGTCATATACAAGAGGATTTAAGTCTAAAGTTAGTAATCTTAAATAGTCCATAGAGAGCAAACAAAACGAGTACTTTGTTTGCGGTTTATCTATAGCTGCGGTCCATTCTATATTTGTATGGCGATCTTGATCCGGATCATCCATGTAGAGACATGAGAATGAAGGCAAATTGTATGATGCGATCATATAGAACTGGACCCAGATAAAAATGACATTCTTATAATATCCGTTAAGCAAATAGAGTCATTTCAATCTACTTGATAGTCATATATGGATTGATCTTAATCCTGATTGTACTACGAACTCTTGCATGGAAGGCTGTGTCCTTTGATTTACAAAGGTGAGGTTGGTGTAGCAGTCCCGACCAATAGCTACGAACTTTGGGGGCACAATTTGTTTTGTAGCTGGGAACGTTTTACGTAGACATGGAGTTCACTCCTTCTTGGGAGAAGTAGATGAGTATCTTTCTGAATGGTTGATTCGGTACTTGAACGATTTGAGCGCTCAAGTCTTTCTATTACGAATAGAAAAATTAATATTCATAATAGTTATGAATAAATTATTCATTAGAGAATCAATGGAACTTAAGGTAAAAATAAATAGTGGGGTATAACGGACATTATGACCCGGCTCTAATTACGAGATACTCGTGAAGGGTCAATTCATTTGTAATGACTATATCGGTGGACACCGACTTGGTTCGGCTTAATATTTCATCTACGGCAACGAGAGTACAACTTCGGGTTTTTAGTGGAATAACCCGGAGTTAATAATTCGGAATATTTAATTAAGAGCTTAATTAACATTTCGAGATTATTGGAGCTCGGAACCGTAGGTCCATTTGGTCCCCGTGCTAGCTCGATTTACTATAGCGGATTTAATGTAATTGGATAGTCCAATTATATGCTCACATATGTATAAGTATTATTAATATGATTAGTAATATTATTTGTCACACTTGAAACTATATATTAAAAGTTAATGTATGGTATTAATAATTATATGATAATTATTAAATATAAAATATTGAATTATATATATGATATAATTTAATAAGGCTAAGATTGTAATTTCTATATTATGGGTTTTGGAAACCCTTAATTTAATTTTGGAAGTAATGACTTTCAAAATATTAATCATACATTTAATTTGTAACATATATTGGCTTTATGGAAAGTAAATATTATTGTTACCAAATTAATAAAAGAATTCATGCCATGGCCGAATTCCTTAGTGCATAAGGGAATGGATTTGTTTGTTTTGGAAACAAAATAATCATTTGCATTATTATTGGAAGTAATGACTTTCAATATGGTTTATTGCTTATTCAATTTTATAACTTCCTTTTAATAATGGTAATTAAATATTTGATGTTACAAAAATTGAATGAAATCCTTACCATGGCCAAATTTTGAACATAAGGGGATATGATTAGTTGTTTTGTTTTTAAAAACAATTAACCTAAGTATAAAAAGAAAATTTGATTTTCTTTTGGAGATATCTCTAATTCTTGAACCCTAGCCACCTTCTTCTTCTTCTCTACCATTCTCTCAAAAGTTGAGAAACTCCATTGAAGAACATAAGAAGAATAATAAAATACTAAGTGTGATTGAATCTCTAAAATTGTTTTAGGGATTTGATTTGTGAGTGTAGCCCACACTACTCTTCGTTGGTAACGAGACATAACACGGAAGACTTTGTGGTGATGAACAAATCATCCTCTTCCTCTATTCATCAAGGTCACGGCAGTGAGGTTTAGTTTCACCTCATTGCCGCACCTTTGCCTCTTGATTATGGGCTAGTTTTGTTTCGTTTTTAATTCGGGATTTTGGGAAACACTTTGGGGATATTTAGTGGGCTGAGTTGGGTCTGTTTTTGAGTGATAAAATCAGACCTTAAATACTCTAGCAGTTCACGCCAATAGTGGACTGGTTTGTGTGGAGTTCGGTTATGTAACGGGTGCAAAATAGTCCAATTATTCATTGCAGTTCGGGGGCTGTTCGGGGACTGTTTCGGGGGTATTCTGGGGCTGAAATCTTGTTCGAAACAGAAGTAAAATTTCAGTATACCCACTGGTTACATTCGGCTAAAGGAAAGGCAAAGCAGAAAATTTTTTCAAGGTCGATCCGTGTGCCTAATCACTTCCGCTGCGCGAGGAAAGCGTTTCCTACAATTGGCATCTAGAGCGAGGTTGAAAAGTGTTCTTAATCCTTTTCTTTTTCATTTAAAGTTTCTGTTTTTATTATATTTATATGAGTTATAAATATTATATGCTTGTTTAGATTAGTGGGCATATTGTGATATTCATATGATGAATGTTTTTGTTATTTCATGTGATGAATGGATTTTGCATTGGTCGTAAATTTTTCCGGCTCTTATTTTTGTAGTTGGTTTTGTTTTTGGGATGTAAGGCCATAAGGCCATTGTTTACATTTGTTGTAATTTTATTTTTCAATGTAAAATTTCAATCTTTGTAATTTGGAGCACCGAAGTCGCAAAAGGAGCCAACACCACTTTGGAGCGGGATTTGAAGGCCAAGGAATGCCTCGGTAAATCTTTTGTACTAATTAGATTAGTATAGGAAAAATAAGAGGCCGGTCAATGCAAAAATATTTTTTTATGTTATATGTATGTTTATTTCGAATTGTTTGAATAACATGTCATGTAGCTTAGGGTGTCCACTCTTGCATTTTACATGCCATAACATGTCATAGATGCATTATCATTATACACATAAAAATATGATTTTATGTAATTTAAAATGTTTAAATTATAATATGATATGCGTAGAAATCAATTAATTGGATTATTTGGATTTATGGTTTAAAATTTGAATTCTAATATATTGGGCTTAATTGGTGCATAATAAATTCCATTGGTATATAGGATGGAAACCCAGATATAAATTCCATAGGTGAATCCGAATGGACGGTAATATGGTCTGCACTCGGGATACAATTCCACGTACCATTGGATTTTATAACGCACTAAGATTTATTAAAATATTTAATTAAAATTTTGACTTTTTAGAATTCCATAATTTTTAAACTTATTAGTGTCTAGTATTTTAAGAGTTAAAATATAATAGCTCACTAATACCACTCTAATTAAATTAGTTTAATTGAGTAAAACTATTAGTAGAGACTAATGAAATGTTAGTGATACAATTTTAATAGTTAAAATTGATTAGCTCACTTATGACAAACTAGTGTAAATAAAAATTATGATTTAGCTGCCATATATTTTTTTATCCACACTAGTTAAAATAAAATATTTGATATTTTAGATAGAAACCGTAATATTTAAATTAGTGAGTGTGATAGGGATATACGACAATATATCCTGCGATCTCCGTTGTTAGTCCAAAAAAGTGAGATTCAAAAGGCGCCTCGAGACGACTTTGTTTTCGTCCCCCCATGGATGGTGTCCATTTTGGGTCAATATCAGGTTTGGGTTCCGAGAGGATAGGGATTCTAGATGTATCTTGTGAACTGACCGACCCTACGGCGGCACTTCACTCGTTCAGTCCAAGAATCCCGAAACGACGGGTTACACTCACAAAGGAATAATTAACTGTTAATAAAATTCCTTGATCGAATAAAACGGTAGTTGTTTAATATAGGAATAAGAGTTATTCCCGCATTTATTGAATTGACTGAGATTGTCTCGATCTATCATGCGAGTACTTGACCTACCCTACGGCGGCACTTACTTGTGGGATGATAGATTTCCATGGCATAGTAATTCTCTTAGGTTTCTAATTCATTATTCATGGTTCATACATCATGTTTAATTTTATGCTAAAATTATTTGATGATTTTAATATGCGATGAATGAATGTTAAATGCATGTTTATTTTATATTTCAGCCATGGTTTCTCTAATTATTTCCATACTCTCAAACGACAAACTAACGAGAGAAAACTATGTTAAGTGGAAAAGTAACATGAACGCTATCCTGGTCTGTGAAGACCTAAAATTTGTCCTGACAGAGGAGAGTCCTCCCGAGCCGGCCAGAAATGCTGGCCAAGTTGTGCGCGATACCTATCAGAAATGGGTCGCAGCAAATGAGAAAGCCTCTTGCTACTTGCTAGCAGGGATGTATGAGGTTCTTGATGCAAAGGATGAACCTATGGCTCTAGCATCTCAGATGATGGAGTCATTGCAGGGCATGTTTGGGCAGCCTTCGGAGCGTCAACGCCATAAGGCCATGGTCTCAGCGATGACTGCTAGGATGAATGATGGGACATCAGTCCGAGAGCACGTCTTGAGGATGATGACCTATCTCAACACTGCTGAAACCCATGGAGCTCGTATTGACGAGCGTAGCCAGGTGACCATGATTATGGAAACTCTTCCGAAGAGTTTCCTGCAGTTTAAAAGCAACTATGTTATGAAAAAGTTGACTTTCACTTTGACCGAAATGCTTAATGAGCTCACCCATTACGAGTCCATGCTTGTGGATCCTCGTAAGTCCAGTGCAGAGGCAAATGTTGCCGAGTCTTCTAAATCTACAAAGATGAAGAAGAAAAGCACTGGGAAGGCTAAAGGAAAGCCCATGAAGAAGAAGAAAAACAAGAAAGGCTCCAAGGATGCCAAACCCAAAGGAAAATGTTTCCACTGCAACAAAAATGGGCATTGGAAAATGAACTGTCCTAAATACCTTGCTGAGCTAAAGGAGAAAAAGGAAACAGGTAAATATGATTTACTCGTTATTGAATCTCTATTAGTGAAGGATGATAAATCCGCTTGGATTGTTGATTCTAGAGCCACTAACCATGTTTGTTCTTCTTTGTAGCTACTTGATTCATGGAGGGACCTTGCTGAAGCTGATTACACCATGAGGGTCGGGACAAAGGATGCCGTTTCAGCAAGAGCAGTGGGAGTTTCCAGTTTAAATTTTATTAATAATAGTTATTTATATTTAAACAATGTGTTATTCATTCCTGGTTTTCGCAGGAATTTGATTTCTATTTCTAAACTTTTGGATGATGGTTATTCAGTTTCTTTTAATAGCAACTTAGTTATTATTGGTAGAAATGGATTAACTATATATATAGGAAACTCAGAAAATAACGTGTATGTGTTAAGACCATTAACACATAGGTCACTGCTCAACGCTGAAATGTTTAAGGTTGAGAAACCTAAAACTAAACGGCCAAAGATTTCTCATGATGACACATATCTATGGCATCTTAGACTTGGTCACATCAACCTTGACCAGATAAATAGATTGGTAAAGAACGGAGCCTTAAACCAGTTAAAGCTCGGGACTCTACCAGTTTGTGAATCCTGTTTAGAAGGTAAAATGACCAAGAGACCTTTTACTGGAAAAGGTATAAGAGCCAATCAACCACTTGAGCTAATACATTCGAATGTTTGCGGACCGATGAATGTAAAAGCCCGAGGTGGTTATGAATACTTCGTCACATTCATTGACGATTATTCAAAATATGGGTATGTCTACCTAATGCATCACAAATCAGATACCTTTGAAAAGTTCAAGGAGTATCGTGCTGAGGTTGAGAACCAACTAGGCAAGACAATCAAAAATCTGCGATCAGATCGTGGAGGGGAATACCTCGACAGAGACTTCGAGGAATTCTTAGTTGAGCATGGGATAGTATCCCAGCTCACAGCACGGGATAGTATCCCAGCTCACAGCACCTGGAACACCACAGCAAAATGGTGTTGCAGAAATGAGAAATCGAACCCTACTAGACATGATGAGATCTATGTTTAGTTATAGCTCACTACCTAGTTCGTTCTGGAGATATGCACTGCAAACTGCAATGCATATCCTTAATGTAGTTCCATCTAAGTCTGTTCCTAAGACTCCCTTAGAGTTGTGGAATGGTCGTAAAACTAGTTTACGAAATTTCCGCATATGGGGGTGTCCAACACATGTGCTGAAGAATAAGACTACAAAGTTGGAGCCATGTTTTCAGGTGTGCCTATTTGTAGGCTATCTTAAGGAGACTAGGGGTGGATTCTTCTGCAGTTCTGATGATAACAAAGTGTTTGTATCGACAAATGCTACGTTTCTAGAGGAGGACTATATGAGGTAGTTCAAACCTCGAAGTAAAGTGTTGCTCGAGGAGTTACTTGCTGGTTCGACCAGCACGCCATCATCAACGAAATTTGACAAATACATAGCACCTTCGACATCTGATAGTCAGATGCCAGCTCGTCAGAATGATTTACCGCCTAGGCGTAGTGGGAGGGTTGTACGACAACCTGATCGCTACTTAGGAGTTGGAGAGGCACAAGTTGTCTCATCCAGCGATGACATAGATGATCCATTGACCTACAGTAGTGCAATGGATGATTCTGACAAAGAGGAATGACTCAAAGCCATGTACCTAGAGATGGAGTCCATGCACTCCAGCTCGGTCTGGGAACTTGTAGACCAACCTGATGAGGTGAAACCCATAGGTTGCAAGTGGATCTACAAAAGGAAGAGGGGATCAGATGGGAAGGTACAGATCTTCAAGGTTAGAATAGTGGCCAAGGGTTATACCCAGAAAGAGGGAGTTGACTATGAGGAAACTTTCTCGCCAGTAGCCATGCTATCCATTGCCGCATATTATGACTATGAAATTTGGCAAATGGATGTCAAGACTGCATTCTTGAATGGCAATCTTGATGAAAGTATCTATATGATACAACCAGAGGGGTTCATCGCCCAAGGTCAAGAGCAAAAGGTTTGCAAGCTGCAAAGGTCCATTTATGGACTCAAGCAGGCATCTCGATCTTGGAATATAAGATTTGATACAACGATCAAGTATTATGATTTTGAGCAGAATGTTGATGAGCCTTGTGTATAAAAGCACGTCATTGACGGGAAGGTGGTTTTTCTTATTTTATACGTCACTGATATTTTACTCATTGGGAATGATGTAAAGATATTATCAGACGTGAAAACCTAGCTAGCTAACCAATTCCAAATGAAAGATTTGGGAGAGGCCAGTTATGTTCTTGGGATTCAGATACTTCGGGATCGCAAGAAACGACTGTTAGCTATGTCTCAGGCATCCTATATCGACAAGATCCTTGTGCGATTTGGGATGCAGAATTCCAAGAAAGGCAATATGCCTTATCAACATGGAATTCATTTGTCAAAGGAACAGTCTCCTAAGACACCTCAAGATGTTGAGGAAATGAGACATATCACATACGCCTCAGCAGTTGGTAGTCTCATGTATGCTATGTTATGCACGAGACCGGACATCTGTTTTGCAGTGGGAGTAGTCAGTAGGTTTCAATCAAACCCAGGATTGGATCACTGGGTGGCTGTGAAACACATTATCAAGTATCTTAAGAGAACGAGAGATTATATGCTTGTATATTCCGGTGAGGATATGATCCTAAGAGGATATACAGACTCTGATTTTCAGACAGATGTCGATTCCAGGAAATCTACATCTGGATCAGTGTTCACCCTAGGTGGTGGGGCTATTGTGTGGCAGAGCATAAAGCAATCTTGTATTACTGACTCCACCATGGAGGCTGAATATGTAGCGGCTTGTGAAGCGGCTAAGGAAGCAGTCTGGCTCCGTAAATTCTTGGGAGATCTGGAAGTTGTTCCAGATATGGATAGACCACTCACACTCTATTGCGATAATAGTGGTGCGGTGGAAAACTCCAAAGAACCAAGAAGCCACAAGAGGGGAAAGCATATAGAGAGGAAATATCATCTCATCAGGGTGATAGTGCAAAGAGGAGACGTTACCGTCACAAAGATTGCATCCGTAGAGAACCTTGCTGATCCGTTTACAAAGACTTTGCCGGCTAAAGTTTTTGAAGGTCACCTAGATGGTCTAGGATTACGTGACATGTCCCATTTACTCTAGTGCAAGTGGGAGATTGTTGGGATGTATGCCCTATAGCTACATGTGATGTAAACGATTTCATGTGTTTCTAAAATAAAACGATGCATTATTCATTTATCAAATTGTTTGTTTAATTTTCACATATTATATATCTTCTTAAATACCCTAGATTACTTATGTACCTTCGATTTAGTGTATGAGTGTCATATACAAGAGGATTTAAGTCTGAAGTTAGTAATCTTAAATAGTCCATAGAGAGCAAACAAAGCGGGTACTTTGTTTGCGGTTTATCTATAGCTGCGGTCCATTCTATATTTGTATGGCGATCTTGATCCAGATCGTCCATGTAGAGACATTAGAATGGAGGCACCTTGTATGATATGATCATATAGGACTGGACCCAGATAGAAATGACATTCTTATAATATCCGTTAAGCAAAGAAAGTCATTTCAATCTACTTGATGGTCATATATGGATTGATCTTAATCCTGAGTGTACTACGAACTCCTGCATGGTAGGCTGTGTCCTTTGATTTACAAAGGTGAGGTTGGTGTAGTAGTCCTAACCAATAGCCACGTACTTTGGGGGCACAGTTTGTTTTGTAGCTGGGAACGTTTTACGTAGACATTGAGTTCACTCCTTCTTGCGAGAAGTAGATGAGTATCTTTCTTAAGGGTTGATTCGGTACTTGAACGATTTGAGCGCTCAAGTCTTTATATTACGAATAGAAAGATTAATATTCATAATAGTTATGAATAAATTATTCATTAGAGAATCAATGGAACTTAAGGTAAAAATAAATAGAGGGGTATAACGGACATTATGACCCGGCTCTAATTACGAGATACTCGTGAAGGGTCAATTCATTTGTAATGACTATATCGGTGGACACCGACTTGGTTCGGCTTAATATTTCATCTACGGCAACGAGAGTACAACTTCAGGTTTTTAGTGGAATAACCCGGAGTTAATAATTCATAATATTTAATTAAGAGCTTAATTAATATTTCGAGATTATTGGAGCTCGGAACCGTAGGTCCATTTGGTCCCCGTGCTAGCTCGATTTACTATAGCGGATTTAATGTAATTGGATAGTCCAATTATATGCTCACATATGTATAAGTATTATTAATATGATTAGTAATATTATTTGTCACACTTGAAACTATATATTAAAAGTTAATGTATGGTATTAATAATTATATGATAATTATTAAATATAAAATATTGAATTATATATATGATATAATTTAATAAGGCTAAGATTGTAATTTCTATATTATGGGTTTTGGAAACCCTTGATTTAATTTTGGAAGTAATGACTTTCAAAATATTAATCATACATTTAATTTGTAACATATATTGGCTTTATGGAAAGTAAATATTATTGTTACCAAATTAATGAAAGAATTCATGCCATGGCCGAATTCCTTAGTGCATAAGGGAATGGATTTGTTTGTTTTGGAAACAAAATAATCATTTGCATTATTATTGGAAGTAATGACTTTCAATATGGTTTATTGCTTATTCAATTTTATAACTTCCTTTTAATAATGGTAATTAAATATTTGATGTTACAAAAATTGAATGAAATCCTTACCGTGGCCGAATTTTGAACATAAGGGTAGGGGATTAGTTGTTTTGTTTTTAAAAACAATTAACCTAAGTATAAAAAGAAAATTTGATTTTCTTTTGGAGATATCTCTAATTCTTGAACCCTAGCCACCTTCTTCTTCTTCTCTACCATTCTCTCAAAAGTTGAGAAACTCCATTGAAGAACATAAGAAGAATAAGAAAATACTCAGTGTGATTGAATCTCTAAAATTGTTTTAGGGATTTGATTTGTGAGTGTAGCCCACACTACTCTTCATTGGTAACGAGACATAACACGGAAGACTTTGTGGTGACGAACAAATCATCCTCTTCCTCTATTCATCAAGGTCACGGCAGTGAGTTTTAGTTTCACCTCATTGTCGCACCTTTGCCTCTTGATTATGGGTTAGTTTTGTTTCGTTTTTAATTCGGGATTTTGGGAAACACTTTAGGGATATTTAGTGGGCTGAGTTGGGGCTGTTTTTGAGTGATAAAATCAAACCTTAAATACTCTAGCAGTTCACGCCAATAGTGGATTGGTTTGTGTGGAGTTCAGTTGTGTAATGGGTGCAAAACAGTCCAATTATTCATTGCAGTTCGGGGGCTGTTCGGAGACTGTTTCGTGGGTATTTCGGGGTTGAAATCTTGTCCGAAACAGAAGTAAAATTTCAATATACCCACTGGTTACATTCAGCTAAATTAAGGGCAAAACAGAAAAAATTTTCAAGATCGATCCGTGTGCCTAATCGCTTCCGCTGCGCGTGGAAAACGTTTCCTACATGGATCAGCCTGATAGCGACTACACATGCTCAAAGCATACTAGACCTCAGGTCGCGTACATATCATGGCATACATGATCGATCCGATTACCGAGGCAAACGGTATCTGACTCATGTTGTCTCTCTGATCTTGAGTTTTATGACACATGTCCTTAGATAGAGTGATGCTATGTGACACTGGTAACAGTCCCCTCTTGGACTGATCCATGTTGAATCTCTTCAACACTTTGTCAATGTACGTGCTCTGGGAGAGTCCAAGCAGCTTTCTAGATCTATCCCGGTAGATCTTTATTCCTAGAATAAAGGCTGCTTCTCCCAGATCCTTCATGGAGAATTTTAATGAAAGCCAAGCTTTCACCGATGTTAACATGGGAATGTCATTGCCAATAAGCAATACATCATCAACGTAAAGGACAATGAATGTCAGTGCGCTCCCACTAACCTTCTTATATACACAAGGGTCATCCTTGTTTTGAAAAAAATCATATTCTTTTATGATCTCATTAAAATGTTGGTTCTAAGAACGCGATGCTTGCTTCAATCCATAAATGGATCGATTTAACTTACAAACCTTGTTTGCAAGTCTTGGTACTACAAAACCATCAGGCTTTTGCATATAAACATCCTCCAAAAGGTTTCCGTTAAGGAAAGCGGTTTTGACGTCCATCTGCCATATCTCGTAATCGAAATATGCAGCAATAACAAGCGTTATCCGAATGGATTTAATAATGGCAACGGGTGAAAATGTTTCATCGTAATCGACATAATGTCATTGACGATACCCTTTCGCTACAAGCCTAGCTTTGTACGTTTGTATGTTGCCATCCATGTCGGTTTTCCTCTTGAAGACCCATTTGCATCCAATAGGCTTTAAGCCTTCTGGTGCATCAACCAGTGTCCAAACTTGGTTGGTGTACATGGAATCCATTTTGGAATTCATGGCATCTTGCCATAAACCGGAGTCGATACCTTCTATCGCTTCCTCATACGTACCTGAATCATCTTCCTCAATAAGATTAATATCCACATAAGGTGAGATCAGAAACCCATACCTCTCAGGTTATTTTCTGACTCTCTCCGACCTATGCGGTCCTTGTGTATTCGAAGATTGTGGTACAGTCTCATCCCTGATGGACTGTTCATGTTACGTTAAGGATTCTATGTCAGGAACAGTATCACTCCGATTTTCATCGAGTTCTACTTTCCTCCCACTTATCACTGCATTTAGGAATTCCTTCTCAAGGAAAACCGCATGTAGAACAACAAATACTTTATTCTCTTATGGGTGATAGAAGTAATATCCTTTGGTTTCCATAGGATACCCTACAAATAGGCATTTATCCGATTTGGGTTCAAGTTTGGTACCTTCCAAACGTTTGACGTATGCCCAGCAACCCCAAATCGTTAGGAATGAGAAACCCGATTTCTTTCCTGTCCATATTTCATACGGAGTCTGTTGAACAGACTTTGACGGAACCTTATTCAAAATAAGTATTGCACTGTTTAATTCATATCCCCAGAAGGAAATAGGTAGCTCTGTGTGACTCATCATAGACCTTACCATGTCTAACAAAGTTCGGTTTCTCCGTTCGGACACACCGTTTAATTACAGTGTTCCGGGAGGAGTCCACTGTGAAAGAATACCAAATTATTTCAAGTAATCAAGAAACTCATTGCTTAAGTATTCGTCACCACGGTCTGACCGTACTGTCTTAATACTTTTGCCGGTCTGTTTTTCTACTTCGTGTCGAAACTCTGTGAATTTCTGAAAAGTTTCCGACTTGTGTCTCATAAGATACACATAACCATAACGCGATGCATCATCCGTAAAGGTTACGAAGTATTCATATCCACCTCTAGCCTGGCTAGACATGGGCCCACAAACGTCAATATGAACAAGGGCTAACAGTTCGGTGGCACGTACACCTTTACCGCTAAAAGGTGATTTAGGCATCTTGCCTAATAAATAAGATTCACAGACGTCATATGAATTTGGATCAAATCCGTTCAAGTACCCACTCTTCGAAAGTGTGGATATACGTGTCTTGTTTATGTGTCCCAGACGACAATGCCACATGTAAGTTTCATCTTTGTTACTTACTTTAAGCCTTTTGTTTGTTACATTATATGTTTGAGATTGATTCATATTCAAAATATATAGACCATTATTTACATCAGCAGTGCAAATTTCCATATCATTTTTATACATAAAACACCCAGCGTTTCGAAATACAAAAGTATACCGACATAAGGCTAATATAGATACATAAATAATATTCCTAGTCAAACTAGGTACATAATAATAGTCTGTAAGTTTAAGTACATGCCCCTAGGGCAGTTCCAAAACAAAAGTTCCAACGGCCAAAACAGCGACCTGTGTCCCATTTCCAATGCGGAGGTCAATCTCTCCTAAGGCCAGTCTCCTGCTAATCTATAGATCCTGCACATCAGTACATATATGAGTTCCACAACCAGAATAAAAAATCCAATTTTTAAAACTAGTAGTAGACATGTTTATTTCTATAACAAACATACATGAAGCCGATGCCTTGCCCGCTTTGATTTCCTTCATGTGTGCCTTGTACTCGCGGCAATCACGCTTCCAGTGACCCCGCTTGTCACACTGCAGACAAATATCTTGGGATTTGTGCTTAGGTTTCCCAAAACCCTTTGACGATTTGGCCTTGCCCTTCTTCTTATGCTTATTCTTCTTGACACCTCCACTCGCATTGGGCCAAGTCCTCGGAGCCTGAGATGTTGAAGCAAAGTGCGCCTCGCGCTTTTTGCCCTTAAGGAGCTTTTTTTCTGCTTCATGCAGAGTGGACATCAACTCTCCAAGAGTTTGGTCTTGGTTCAACATGTTGTTGTTCATGATGTACCCACTCCAAGTGTCGGGGATAGACTGTAAGATCAAATCTATTGAAGTCTCAGCCTCGAAGATGATGCCCATCTGTCCGAGTTGCTCAATGTCAGTAATCATTTGTGAAACATGGTGCTCAACAGACATACCCTCTGACATGCGAGCGCGGAAGAGCGTCTTCTGCAACTCATATATTTGTGATCTAAGATTAGATCGGTGAAGATCATGCAACTTCGCCATCATCTCATAGGGATCCAATCCCTTATTTTGACGACAAAATTGCGGAGTCATAGCAGCAAGCATTACCGATTGAGCAGTCACATTATCATCGCCATGAGTCTTCTAAAGCTCTAGCTCAAGCAACTGATCAGGTCGGGGCTTAGGCCCAAGAGGTCGCTCTATAGTGTAGAGTAACTTTTCGGATCCCAGAACAATTCTGAGATTCATATCCCAATCTTGAAAGTTTGTGCCATTAAAGACGTTGTCGCCTATGACAATATCCTTAATGCTTAACTTTCATGTCATCTTAACCGCAATAGTCTAACTATTCGATTAACGATGTATGGGTACAGTCTAACTGTTACAAGAAAAATAATATATTAGTCCAACTAATAAAAGTAATTGACGAAATAATTTTGAAATCGTGTAAAGCTAAGTATTTGAACGAAATTGCAAATTCAATACTAAGTATCTGAAGACGCTGAGGAAAATGTGGAGGTAGAGTGATTTGATCTTTTTCTTTTTCCTTTGCTTTTTTTTCCTCCATCCGTGGAACTGCATCTTTTGGAACTTCTTCTATGGATGCCTTGATTCCAACATCTTTGTTGATTTCAGTACCATTTTTCAAGGTGATGGCTTGGCATTGCTCATTCCATCTGTTTCTTGGATTTGGCTCTGTGTTGCTGGGAAGATTTCCTAGCGGTCTGTAACTCTGAGCATTGGCTAGTTGTCCAATCTGATTTTCTAGTGCTTTGATGGAAGCTGATTGGCATTGAAAGATAGCATCATATTTTTTTAACTGAGCCAGCACTTCTACTACTGTTGGATTCCGGGTGGTGGATAGTTCTTTGACCCTGAATTGTTGCTCCATGAGAAATTGGGATGATTCCTCCACCCTGGGTTGTAGGTGTTGGAATATGGATTGTTCCACTGTCTGTTGAAATTGTTTACATAATTCACCGTCTATTCAAGTTGGTTTGGCTCTGGTCCTCCTTCATTTGGAATTAGTGAACCCGAGCACGAGTGTGTTTGCGAGCGCATTCGCATTTCGAATTCGAATGCGGTACGCAAGTCACATCAAGCGTCAAATCGCTAGTCACATCAAGCGTCAAATCACATGTCACTTTGAGTGATGTGACAATTTGATTGATTGATTGAGTGATTGATGTGGTAGTTGGAAAGCATTTAATTGCTTTTGCTTTTTGAATTTTTGGAAAATGGAAAAGGGTTTTTGGTATTTGATTTTGGAAAATCAAATATATATAAAACATTTTTTATTTTTTATTCTCTCTCTCTCTCCACACTCACGGTTTCTAGGAAACCCATTTTTCCCTCCTCTTCTCTCTCGGCTTTGAGCCGTTTCTTCTTCTTCTTCTTCTTCAAGATCTTGGCTTGGCCGTGAGAAGCAAGGAAGAAGACAAGGTGCTAGCACACAAATGGGTTAATACAAAGGTGATAGGGCAGTGAACACATGTGCATGGAATCGTTTTTGAAGCTTGAAGCTTGGAGCTTCAATGGAGTCTTCCATGGCCAAATCTTGGAGGAGCTAAAGGAGCCACAACCGAGCAGTACACTGCCAAGGAGAGCTACTGCCGTGACCTTTGAGGGAGCTTGAAGGCTTATGTTCTTGGCGTCGCAAGATCCGTTCATTGTGAGTATGTTTCCGCCATTCTCCTTTGTTGTATTCACATGCATTTTTTGTGCTTGATTTCATTCTTGGGACCTAATTAGAAACCAACAATGGTATCAGAGCTTATTTAAAGCATGAAATTTTTTGGGTTTAAAATTGGGCAAAATCAATTTGAGCATGATTTGGTTGAATTGTTTGATTGAGTATGCTTGAATGAGGTTGAATTGAAGTTATGCATGATCAATTTCAAGAAAATTGCCGAGAAGGATTGAAGCATGAAAATGGGTTTGATTTTGATTAAATTGTGTTGGACACTATTTGATGTTAAAGTGCATGATTAATTAGGCTAATTGATGTTTTAGAAATGTTAATTGGGTGATTAATTGTGTATTACACTTATGTTAATTAATTGTGGAATTTGGAATTTTATAAGTTAATTAATTGGGTTTAAATTGGATTTGGGCCTTAAAGGTTGTAATTGGGCTTTTGGGCTTGGTTGTACCAAGTTAGGTTTAGGCCAATTTGGTCGTATCCAATTGGGCCCAAAACCGCATCCATAAAGTCCAATTATGACTTAATGGACCTTAATTATTTAATTGTGCCTAATGGGCCAAAATTGATTTCTGGGCTTATGGGGTAAATCCCAGATTGGATTTTGGTTATTGGTTTTGACCCGAGTTGACCAAAAGTCCACGCCTTAAAGAAATTAATTAAAAGCCCATTGGACTTTAATTAAATAAACATTGGATGTTAATCGGGCTTTGAGACCCGTAACGATTGAATTTGGAATTTAAGTCGTAAAGGTTCGTTAATAAAGTGTAATATTTAATTTGGAATTAAATAGTGAATTAGTATTAAATACAAATTGAATTGGATTTAATTTTGTAGTTTAATTTAATTCATGAATTCATACTTTGAGTACTTATTCGCAAAACGAGTTTGACTCGAGCAAAATCAAATTGTTGTTTGAACATTGGATGATCACTAATTATCAGATTAATTAATTGGATTAGATTGATTGATAACATGCTTGTGTGAATACATGGTTGCGATGCATGAATAATATATATCGGATGGATATTAGATAGGTGGGGCAATTTTAGAAATTATTGTAATAAATTTGATTTATTAATTGGACCTGCGTGTCCAGCCTTATCACCTCTATACTCTTTGTATTCTCTTCTCACCTATTCCCCTCAATGTAAATGAGGTTTCTTTAGAAGTGTAGTGTAACGGGAAGAAGTAATACATGTGCTAGCGGGAGAGAGAAATGGAGAGATATGATCTAGGATCAATGTGTAAAGTATCCATCCGCATATCATTATTATTTTATTCATATGCGCTTTATTATGTGTTTAGAATGCATGTTTAAGGGTGTATGATGATGAGACCTTAACAAAGATAATAAATTGGTTGTCAATTTGCACGCGAAAAACCCTCAAATAATATTAAGCGTTTTTCCTTCCATTGAGTGATTCTCACTCAAGATCCAAGGCTGGCATTGGCTTGTTGGCCAAAGTCAAGGCCTTTGTCCATCGAGGATGTGTTTGAATCACGAGAGCTTTGTTCCATATCGGTGTCTTGTCCAAGTTGTGGTTTGTTGGCCAAAGTCAAGACCACTTCTTGTCCAACAACATTGATTACGAAGCTTTCCATGGTCAATGGGTCGCGCTTGACTGGGATCACTAAGTTTGTTGTGCCAAAGCCAAGGCTTAATTGATTCAGAGGAAAAAGGTTAGGTAATATATTGGATATATTGGCATATATAAGATATATGTTTCGGACTTGGATGTCCCCCTACCGGATCTAGGAATTGGATTGGATCCAATCGATCTTAGAGATCTACCTAGTTAATTATCATACAATTTGTTGGCCAAAGTCAAGATTGTGTGATATTTAACGGGATCCTAGCCCACTAGGAAACACGGTTTCCCGAGTACTCGACAGAGGGTTAGAGGCTCGCTGAAAAATAGTGGGAAGCGAGTATTAAATTTGCAATATTCGTTTAGTAACTTGCCATACGCGCTCAATCACAAATTATTTCGTCGTTAAATTAAATGTTAGTTGGACTAATATTTAAATTGTTGTTTTAATTAAAGCAGTTGGACTATATTATAGTTGATTATATAATTGGATTATAGTAATCAATATATTTGAATTAATTAATTTCAATTTACAGTTGATTTTATAATTGGATTATAGTAATCAATGTAATTGAGGTTAATTAATTTAAATTATATTTGATTGTATAGTTGGACTATAATAATCATTATAATATATAGTACCACAAATCGTTGATTAAATAGTTGGACTATTAGAATCAAGATATAATTGAAAGATTGACATTTAAAACATAATCCTAGGGAAAATGTATTTAAATAGTTTAATTTTCAAATTGGGAATAATTTCAGGATGGTCCTGGAAACTAATAAGTTACTTTATTTGATAAAATAATATATTATGCCTAAGCCCGGAGTTAAGCAAATATGTGGAACATGATATTTGGAATATTCATGTAATGATAACTTTAGTGCTTAATCCATTATACTTGTCAGAGACTCCTTAATTTCTTTATCAGAACTAAGGATTAGATCCCTAAAGTATGATAATGAAATTAAAGGATCTTCATAGATTAGATCTTAGAAGTACTTTTATTGCAATAGTAAACTCTTGGAGAGTTAATGGCTATACTCAAGGAGACAAAGCCAAAGTTTGCAATAATGCAAGTAGCGCAATGCGCATCTTACTTCGATATTCCAAAAGGCCAAGGCTTGGCCAAAGGCTACTGGAATGTGAAAAGGGCAAAGGGAAAATCATTATAATCTTCTGGGAAGATAAAAGGACATATCCCAAGAAGGAATTGAAGACGAGCAAGGCTCTGACTTCAAAAATGATTGTCATAATTATGTTCACTATTAGTATTAAAATTGGATTTTAGAATCTGCTATGAGCAGGATACTGACCTCAATTGAGATTAATCTGCGAATTGTAAACGAGACGAAAGTCGCTGTTTTAACCGTAGATACCTAAGTTTATGAACTACCCTAAGGGTATGTACTTAAATTAGGAAACTGTTATAATGTAACTAGTTTAACTAGAAACATTATCTCTATATCAGTGTATAATCCGTTGCGGATATACCTTTATATTCTAGAACACTAAAGTGTTTTATTATATAAAGATGATATTGAGATAAACACATTAGATGTGAACAACATAATTTATATTTAGAATATAAATAAAATCTCAAACATATAACATGACAAACAAATAGCTCAAACTGATTTGATCAGGTTGAAACTTGAATGTGGCATTGTTGTCTAGGACACAATTAAACAAGACTCGTATATCCACACTTTTGAAGAGTGGGTAGTAGGACTGATTTGATTCCAATCAAATAAATTCTATGAATCTAGTTTATTGGGCAAAGTGCCTAAAACACCTTTACTTGCTAAAAGTGCAAGTGCCATCGATCTGCCAGCCCTCGGTCATAGTGACGCAAGTGGGCCCATGTCTAGCAAGGCTAGAGCTAGATATGAATATTTCGTGACCTTTACGGATGTGGCATCGCGTATGGTTATGTGTTTCTTTTGAAACACAAATCGGAAACTTTCACAATTTCGACACGAAATAGACAAACAGATCGGTTAAAGTATTAAACCATCACGGTTAGACCGTAATGGAAAATACTCAAGCAATAAGTTTCTCATATACTTGAAAGAGTATAGTATTCTTTCAATGAGAACTCCTCCCGGAACACGTCAATTTGACGGTGTGTCCGAAATGAGAGACTGAATTTTGTAAGACATGATAAGCTTAATCATGAGTCGCTCTGAGCTACCATTTCCTTCAACGGATACGCTAAACAGTGCAGAACTTATTTAGAATAAGGTTCCATAAAATCTGTTTGATAGATAACATATTAGATATGAACATGAAAGAAACCATGTTTCTTATTTCTGAATATTTGGGTATGCTAGGCATATGTTTGGATGATACCAAACTAGAACCCAAATTGGATTAGTGTCAATTGTAGGTTATCCTAGATATACCATAAGTATAGTACTTATACACCTCACAAGAGAACAATTAGATTGTTGCTCACCATGCGGTTTTCCTAGGAGGAATACATATATGCAGTGGTAAGTGAGAGGATAGTAAAACTCGATGAAAATCGAAGTAATACTGTCCAAGGCACCGAAATCTAATGGAATACAAATAGTTCATCAAGGATGAAAATATTCCAATAATCTTCGAATACACAAGAACCACGTATGTCGGAGAGAATCAGAAAACAACCTGGGGTATGGGTTTCTGATCTCACCTCATAAAGATGTCTATCTTGTTGAGGTATACTAACTGACTACGTATGAGGAAGTGATAGAAAGTATCGACTCCATATTATGGCAAAGTGCCATAAAGTCAGAAGTGGATTCCATGTATATCAACTATGTTTAGACACTAGTTGATGTACCGCAATGCATTGTGCCTATTGGTACTAAATAAGTCTTCAATGAAGACATACATGGAAGGCAACATACCAACGTACTAAGCTAGGCTTATAACGGAAAGGTATCGTTATCAACATTGTGTTGATTATAACGAGATCTTTTACCTGTTGCCACGGTAAATCCATTTGGATAATGCTTGCTAATGATGCATGTTTCATTCATGAAATGTGGCAGCTGAACGCCAAAACTGCTTTCCTTAACGGAAACCTTTCGGAGGACATTTACACATCCTGACGTTTTTGTCAAACCATAATAGGCAAACTAGGTTTACAGGTTATTCGATCCATAGATGGATTGAAGCAAGCATTAAGTTCTTGGAATTATCGTTTTGGTGTAATCATAATGGTGTATGATTTAATTCAAAACGAAAATAATTCTTGTGTATATAAGGAGGTTAGTGGGAGCACACTGACAGTGAATTTCCTGAGTAATGATGATATATCATTTCTTGGAAATGATATTCCATAATATAATCGGTGAAAGCTTGGCTTTCATGATAACGATAATAAGTCGTAACAACGGTACTATAAAGTTTGAATAACGGTACAATGAGATGTAAATCTTCCAAGCAAGATACTGTTACCGAATAAACAAAAAATGCGAGTTAATTGCAGCAGCTGAGGCAGCAATAGAATCCATCTGAGTCAATAACAAATCTAATTAGATTAGATATAGTTCTGTTAGCAGCTAAGCTAGGCGTCAGCACAGGCTAAAGAATTAATGGTCTCATCGACGATACAAATACTTATTTTGATAATCATCTGATTCGTTCAGATCATATATCGCGGCGATATAATGATCGAATAAATCGCATCAGATGATATTCATACAAATCCGCTGACGAAAGCCTTTTCTCAACAGTTTGAGCCAACCGTACATAGTTCGAGTGTAAGACACTCGAGTGACTGGCTATAGGCCAAGTGGGAGATTGTTGGACAATTATGACCCATAGCATCACTATTTGTACAGATCATGGTGTTGTTGTACAAATTAACTATGTGACAAAGGAGATTGCACTCTTATCATTTGTAATACTAGATATATAAATGATAGGAGGTCCCTATGATTTGTTCCTGGACGGAGAATGATATGAGACAGTATCAGTCCACGAAGGATAAATCATTAAATATCCCAAGTCAGAGTATTATCGAGATTGGACATCGATAAATACGTAAAAGACTAGTATTACACTTGTGCGTGTTGTGAGGTCACAACGACATACTTCTTATATATTTGGGTATAGGATACTCATGCAAGTGTAATAGGAGGTTGTGTTTTACCGATGGTACGGGAAACAACTTCGCTCTAGATAGACCCCCTCAGAATTCCATTGGTAGTATGACTATGTGTCTATGGAAGTCCGAAATCACGGTAGGTGTATTTGGTCTTAACCTGAGACTTGCACCGCTAATACTTGCGACAATCAATATACTTTGGTTGCGAGCGTCCAGGACTTTAATAGGTTCTGTGTACGCCAATGCTGGGTATATTGAGAATCGTAGTGTGTTGGGTGTGATGTCGAGATGGAAGTATCACTCCAGTCATAGTGGAGATGATGATCGCGTAGGATACGAAACTTGTTCTCTTAAATGCTCGAGCTATCTGGATATTATGACTAGGTCATGTATATCCGATTATAGAGACTAGTTACCAGACATCCGATATGTGCTTCGTACGGGGCAGACACAATTCCAGCCCCAGGCTTAGCACGTGATCATCCGATGCTGGATCGACATACACAATACTACGGTATACTACGCTTGATATAGATCACATATTCCTATAAGGATATTTCTGGAGAATTGGGTAGGCATGGCGCTTTGCTAGAAGCCAACCTTGTCTTGTAAATCGGTACAAACGTAGTACTAGGTACTTACGTGTTCGGATAGTCCGACGACCGTATTTACTACCAACATATCCGGGGATCTCATGGGTCGCTTCCCAAAGATTCACCAATGATGTATGACTCACACTTTATTAATCTAGGATTAATTAGATGAGAGAGAAAATTAATCTGGGATTAATTACAGAGGTATTTTATCTGGGATAAAATATTAATTAAAGAGAGAACGATTAATTTGGAATTAATCGATAAAATAATATATTTGATATATTATACAAAATTGGATTTCGACGCGGAATTAAAATTAGATTTTAATTCGGGCAAACGAGTTAATTTAGAATTAATTTGTTAGCGACATGAATAGTGATTTCGCTAGGCGTAATCGTTTAATTGCGTCGCAACGAAAAATTCATTAATTTGGAATTAGCGAACCCGAGCCCGAGTGTGTTTGCGAGCGTATTCGCATTTCGAATTCGAATGCGGCACGCAAGTCACTTCAAGCGTCAAATCGCTAGTCACATCAAGCGTCAAATCACATGTCACTTTGAGTGATGTGACAATTTGATTGATTGATTGAGTGATTGATGTGGTAGTTGGAAAGCATTTAATTGCTTTTGCTTTTTGACTTTTTGGAAAATGGAAAAGGGTTTTTGGTATTTGATTTTGGAAAATCAAATATATATAAAACATTTTTTATTTTTTATTCTCTCTCTCTCTCCACACTCACGGTTTCTAGGAAACCCATTTTTCCCTCCTCTTCTCTCTCGGCTTTGAGCCATTTCTTCTTCTTCTTCAAGATCTTGGCTTGGCCGTGAGAAGCAAGGAAGAAAACAAGGTGCTAGCACACAAATGGGTTAATACAAAGGTGATAGGGCAGTGAACACATGTGCATGGAATCGTTTTTGAAGCTTGAAGCTTGGAGCTTCAATGGAGTCTTCTATGGCCGAATCTTGGAGGAGCTAAAGGAGCCATAACCGAGCAGTCCACTGCCAAGGAGAGCTACTGCCGTGACCTTTGAGGGAGCTTGAAGCTTGTGTTCTTCGCGTCGCAAGATCCGTTCATTGTGAGTATGTTTCCGCCATTATCCTTTGTTGTATTCACATGCGTTTTTTGTGCTTGATTTCATTCTTGGGACCTAATTAGAAACCAAAAATTTCTTGTAGGGGGGAGTGTTTTAGTGGTTTTAATGAATTATGTTGAGTGATTTTGATGAATTGATGGATGGATTTGTGGAGGAAGTTGAAAGAAAATGAAGAAAGTGGAGATGAGATGTGGAGAAGATGACTGGCAACTGCTGTTTTCAGATCTGGAATCGCTTGCGTGTCGCGAAGCGTAACATGTTCTGCGTCGCGACGTGACGCCCTAAAATTGGGGGTGCTCATGTGTTAGGTTATCGCGTCGCAACACGAGTTTGTTTTTTTTTGGCAAAATGTGAATCCTTCGAAAAAATCCACTAAGATGCGTTTCAAGAGTTGATTCCTTACTCTGCCATCTCTGATGAATTAATTTTTTTTATCTTCGCGATTTTGTCAAACTTTATTTTGTGATAACCCTGTTTTTATTGGATTCCTTTGCTTTAAATGCCCGTCTGTGTTTTTCCCTGCAAAAATAATACACAAAATTAAAAACTCTACAACATGTATACACAAAATACAAAAATAAAAATTTAAATGAAAATAATTTTGCATGGGTTTCCTCTCTGCTAGCGCTAAATTTATCGTCTTCAGCCAGATTTGACTGAAGTCCATCCGTCAAGGAGGTTTCAACGTTGTTTTGGACGTCCGATTGAGGACAAACCCGTGTGCGTTGCTTTTGAAGGGTCTCTTCTAACGGTGAGGTGGCAAAAAGAATTTTGTTTCATTCAGTGCTTGTGCCACCTTCTTAAACTTTGTCACTCTGGTGGTTCCTGAAATAAAAGAAAATGAATCTAGAGGTCTCGTATGGTGCTTGACTTTGAATGGGAGTGCCACTCTAAAAAAATAAAAAAAAATTATTCTTTTTTTGAATAAAAACAAACAAAGCAAAAACAACACAAAGAAAAATAAAAACAAGATACTAATCAACTATTCCCTCCCCTAAACCTAATTGAGAAATTGTCCCTAATGTCTAAAAAGAAGAAGAAGAGTTTAGAAGACAATACCTGATTAGCGTGGAATTGTCAACTGTATCTACATTTAGAAAGAAAACTAAAGATTAAGATCCAAATTTATTCTACGTTTTTTGCCATGATCGGTATCAGACCAGTTCAACTTGGAAAGGATGTGGTTAATTTTTGTTCAAAGGCTAAGAGTTGGTCAATTAAATTATTGGTTGTTTTGCCAATGAGGAAGATATCTTTTACGAATTTTGAAAGAAACCTATTTATGCAGGCATCTTTAAGAAATACAAAAAGAAAATCAAAAAATTCATCAACATTAAATAGTCTACTGGGTTTCTGGTGAATGTTCAAGTTCGCCCAAGATATCACTGTGAATACTTCCTCCATCGTGCCCAGGTCACCTGGTAAAGCAATAAAAGTATCATCACGATTAATCATTTCAAAAAGTCTTTCGGACATACCTGAAACAATGCATTGCTCTCCGTTTGATTTGCCAATAAGATTTACGTCTGCCAAAGGTTTTAGAATGATCCCCAAAACTTGAATGCCACCTTCATGTACGGTCTTTAAAACGTACCCCATTAGTCCAAGATTTCCACCGCCATATACTAAGTGCATATTTCTCTCTACTATAACTTTACCCAACTATTTTACTGCCTCAACAAATTCTGGTTTAGATCCAGAACTAGTTCCATAAAACACACATATATTAATGACTCGTCTTCTTGAAGTTTCTTCCATATATATATATTATACTATTTCTTTAATCTGGATGTGTTGAAGAGAGCAATGACGAGCTGAATTTATAGATCCTGAAAAAGGATAAGTAATAATTGCACTAGTACCTGCCAAATGACAATTATTAGATGAACAATAAAATAAATCGAGAAAGTCAAAAAGTCTTGATCTTGTCGGCGAAAGTAAACAAAATAAAAATAATAAAGAAAATCACAATAATTATGTAAAGAAAAAGAAATCAAAACAATAATATGTATAGGTAATTATGATTGTGGCTCACATCTTCCTTTGATTTTACGTCCAGTAATGGATTGAAAGACCTCTATGGGTCGGGGATAGGCTTCTCATCCAATTTTCTTATAAATTGGCAAACATAGTCTTTTAAAGTCAGATTCTTGAGACTCAATTGTTGTCTTTCACTTTGAAATTGTGTATGTAAATTGTAAATCGCATGATGAACATATCCACTGGAATGCATCTTCAGTGTCAATGATATATCATCTAATGAAACCTTACTCATACGTGTGAAGTTTTGCAAGAGTGTCTTCCATCTTGTCTGTGATTTTTTCTATAAAAAATTAAACACACAATATTCAATATAGACACAAATTGCGTGGGTTGCCTCCCCGCTAGCGCTAAGTTTAACGTCGTAATCTAGACATGACTGATCAAAATGATAGGCTGGATCGGCCAGTGTGAGGCTATCGTTTTGACGCTTGATGGGTCCTCCCCAATAATGCTTGACACGTTGGTTGTTGACCTTGAATGTGCTGTTGGAGTTGTGGTTATGTAGCTCAACTACTTCGTATGGTGTTACTTGGGTGATCACAAATGGGCCTGACCACCACGATTTCAGCTTATTAGGGGAAACAAATTAACCTTGAGTTGTATAATAACACATGCTACCCTTGTTCCAGTTGTCTGCGCACTATTTTCTGATCATTCCACTTCTTGGTATTTTCCTTGTACATCTTGGCATTTTCATAAGCATGGAGACGAAATTCTTCTAAATCATTCAATTGAAAAATCCGTTTCTTTCATGATGCTTGAAGATCAAAATTCAGCTTCTTCAATGCCCAGTATGCTTTATGTTCGAGTTTCACAGGCAAATGGCATGTTTTCCCAAACACCAGTCGATATGGGGACATTCCAATGGGTGTCTTGTAAACTGTCTGGTAGGCCCACAATGCATCATCCAACGTATCCATAATGCATCATTCTTTTTTTATGTGGATCTATGATAGCAAACAACTCTGGGAATGGGGTACATAATTCAAGATTGATGTTAAAACATCACAAACAACTCTGAGAATGGGTTACAAACTTCATGAACGAGGTTAGAATATCACAAACAACTCCAAGGATGGAATATAAATTTTAAGAATGATGTTGAAAATTCATTCTTGATGCCCTTTGATATCCCAAACACTAGTGCATACGCAGTTCAGGACTAGGGATTCATTATGCCCCTAGATCCCAGATTTTGAGTCTGGAGGGTAGCATAGATCCGCATCCCCGACTCTAGATTTGTGGCTTGGGGGATGGAGAGACGTAACGCCCCAAGACCATCATATATTTGAGTACGAGGGGACACCCCTAAGCGCAAGATTTTATGTATGGGGGATGGCGATATGTAACGCACCCATGCGCCAAATATTCAGATACAGGTTTCTCAGGTTCAAATTTTTGAGATTTCGATTTTTCAGATTCAGATTTTCAGAAATGGATTTCCAAAATCAAATTCTTTTTTTAGAGAAGATAAGTTTTAAGAAAAACTTTTCAGAAAAGATTTCCAGAATAGGTTTATAGGAAGAGATGTGTTTTCAGATAAGAAAGAGATTTCAGAAAAGATTGTTTTTCTAGGAGGATTTTCGCTTTTTAGAATCATGAATTTTTAGAATGAATCAGTTTTTATTTTAAACTGTCCACTCACTAGATCATTTAAACGATCTAACCCCCCACTCATGGTTTCTTGTTTTGTGGGTTACTTAGAGGACGAGATCAGGAGGATGGATACTTGATGAGCGGATAATATATCAATATTTATAGCCATTTTTACTTAATATTTTGTATAGTTTCTCGAGTTTTATGAATGTTTTGATGTGTTTGTGTTTATTTTGTAAATAAATAAAATATCGGGACACACTAGAATCAAATCAGGGCTAAAACGATGAAATTTGGATCAAAAATGGCAAAATTGGAATTTTACAAGTCGTGTCGCGACGCCAACTCAATCATGCATCGAAGCTTCCTACGGACAGGCGTCATCAAATGTAGCCGCGTTGTGATACATAAGACTTGGCACGTCGCGACACCGACACAATAATGCAGCCTGTCGACACGCATCATCAACTGTAGAGCGCGTCGCGACGAGGGCCGATTTAGTAGCCTATAAATAGCAGGCCAAATTTGAAGGAAAATATATACTTTCTTCTAGGGAATTTTTCTGGAATACTAAGAAGAGAGTATCTTGTTTGTTTATTTAAGTTTTCTTGTATTTATTTTTTATTTTAGTAATAAATTTTGTGTGTTTTTATTCAAAGCATGAGTAGGCAATCTCGTTTTTTTGGGGTGAAAGGTGAAACTTTTATTATGATAATTTAAATTAATCTCCCTTATTTTATAATATATAAATTATTTTTAACCTGACTTAATTTGATACCACCTATATGGTCGGTTGGACTTAATTTGGACACAATGGTATCACCGCCTATATGGTCGGTTTTAATATAATTAATTCATGCAATAAATTGATCTTGACGATTTATATATTATAATAAGGGAGATTTCTAGAATTGAAATATTAAAATGGATCCTTTAACTCATGCATTTTATTTCATTATTGTAATTTTTATTTATTAGTTTTCAACTTATTTCATGATGTTTTGTTTATTTATTTATTTAGTAATCCTAGGTATGTGTTGTAAATAATTACATTGCCTAGGGTTGTGATGATAACCATGTTGGACAAAATGACCCATAACGTCACTATTTGTACAGATCACGGTGTTGTTGTACAAATTAACTATGTGACAAAGGAGATTGTACTCTCATCATTTGTGATTAGATCACCTTAGATATATAAATGAAGATAGGTCCCTATGATTAGTTCCTGGACTGAGAATGATATGAGACAGTATCAGTCCCCAAATGTTTAATCATTAAATATCCCTAGCCGGAGTATTATCGAGACTGGACATCGATAATGCGGAATAGGCTAGTATTGCACTTGTGCGCGTTGTGAGGGCACAATGACATAGTTCTCATATATATAAGTATTGGATACTTATGCAAGTGCGATAGGAGGTCGTGTTTCACCGATGGTACGGGAAACAGCTTCGCTCTGGATAGACCCCTCGGAATCCCATTGGCATTATGACTATGTGTCTATGGGAGGCCGAAATCAAGGTAGGTGTGTATAGTCTTAACCTGAGACTTACATCGCTAATACTTACGATAATCGATAAACTTTGGTCTTGGTGGTACAGGGCTTTAACCGGTTCTGCGTACACCACTTCTGGGTTTATCAGAGAGTCGTAATGTATTGGGTGTGATGTCAAGATGGAAGTATCACTCCAGTCATAGTGGAGATGATGTCACGCAGGATACGGTATTAGTGCTCTTAAGTGCTGGCCGGCCATCGGGATATTATGACAAGGTCATGTATATCCGATTATAGAGACTAGTTACTAGACATCCGACATGTGCTTCGGACGGGGCAGACACTTATCCAGCCCCAGCCATAGCACGTGACTATCCGATACTGGGCTGATATACACAATACTACGCTATACTACGCTTGATACAGATCTAAATATTCCTGTAAGAATATTTCTGGAGAATTGGGTAGGCATGGCGCTTTGCTAGAAGCCAACCTTGTCTTGTAAATCGGTATAAACGTAGTACGAGGTACTTACGTGTTTGGATAGTCCGACGACCGTATTTACTGCCAACATATCCGGAGATCTCATGGGTCGCTTCCCGAAGATTCACCGATGACGTATAACTCACACTTAATTAATCTGGGATTAATTAGAAGAGAGAGAAAATTAATCTGGGATTAATCACGGAGATATTTTATCTGGGATAAAATATTAATTAAAGAGAGAGAACGATTAATTTGGAATTAATCGATAAAATAATATATTTGATAAATTATTAGAAATTGGATTTCGACGCGGAATTAAAATTAGATTTTAATTCGGGCGAACGAATTAATTTAGAATTAATTCGTTAGCGACGTGAATAGTGATTTCGCTAGGCGTAATCATTTAATTACGACGCGACGGAAAATTCGTTAATTTGGAATTAGCGAACCCGAGCTCGAGATTATTTGCGAGCGCATTCGCATTTTGAATTCGAGTGCGGCACGCAAGTCAAATCAAGCGTCAAATCGCTAGTCACATCAAGCGTCAAATCACATGTCACTTTAAGTGATGTGACAATTTGATTGATTTATTTGAGTGATTGATGTGGTAGTTGAAAAACATTAATTGCTTTTTGCTTTTTGACTTTTAATAAATGAAAATGTTTTATGTATTTGATTTTTTGTTTTTGGAAAAAAAAAAAATATATAAGTAATACATTTTCTTTTACTTCTCTCTCTCTCACTTTTCGGTTTCCAGTAAACCATTTTCCCCCTCTCTTTTCCCTCTTCTCCTTCACGGTTTTGGAGCCGTTTCTTCTTGTTCTTGTTCTGGTTTGACCGAAAAAAATGAGAAGCAAGGATGAAGATAAAGTGCTAGCACACACCTTGGGTTATACATAGGTGATAGGGAAATGAATTTATGTGCTTGGAATCAATTTTGGAGCTTGAAGCTTGGAGCTTACATGGTGTTCATCAATGGCCGAATCATGGAGGAACCAAACCAGTCAAAACCGAGCAGCCCACTGCCTTGGAGAGCTGTTGCCGTGAGCTTGGAGGGAGGCAAAAACGCAGCTTGTTCTTCGCACTTCAAACCGTTCAATGTGAGTTATGTTTCCGCCTTACTCCTTTGATGTGTTCATACGAATTTTGTGCTTGATTTCATGATTCTTGGGACCTATATTAGAACTCAACAATGGTATCTTGAGCTATTATCAAGCATGAAAAAGTTAGGGTTAAAATTGGGTAAACTCGATTTAGGCATGATTTGGTTGAATTGTTTGATGAAGTATGCTTGAATGAGGTTGAATTGAAGTTGTGTATGATCAATTTCATGAAATTGGATTGGATTCAATTTTCCCTAAATTTTGGGCATGACAAATTGGGTAAAATCAATTGAAGCATGATTTGATTAGATTGATTTATTAAGTAGTATGCTTAAATGTTGATGAATTAATGATGATTGGATCAATTTGAAGAAATTATGTTTTGGAACAAATTTCCCTCCCAATTTTTTTATGTTGGCATAAAGTGACAAATTTGGGTAAACTTGATTTTGAGCATATTTTGTGAAATTGGATGAATGAGAATGCTTAAAGTATGTTTAATTTAAGATTGATTGATCAATTTGTTGAAATTGTGTTTGGAACAAATTTCCCCAATTTTTTTATGTTGGCATAAAGTGACAAATTTGGGTAAACTTGATTTTGAGCATATTTTGTGAAATTGGATGAATGAGAATGCTTAAAGTATGTTTAATTTAAGATTGATTGGATCAATTTGTTGAAATTGTGGTTTGGAACAAATTTCCCCAAATTGCTTATGTTGGCCGAAATTAAAGAACCCTAAATTTCTTGTGATTTTGTTTGTTTGATCATTGGATGACTTAAAACAATTGGGTAATGTTGTTTTGAAGTTCCATTTGATTGAATTTGATTTGGAACATTTTTCCCAAATTAAAGTGGCTTGGCAGAATTCAATTGAATTTGAAATTCATTGTGTGTTTTTGAATTTAATTCATTGGATGAATTGAATTGATTTGGGAAATGATGATTGTGGATTCAATTGGATTGAAACCGAATCGGATTGGAAAAACCCCTAATTGCCGAGAACAAAAGCATGGAAATTGGGTTTGATTTTAATAAATTGTGTTGGACACTATTTAATGTTAAAGTGCATGATTAATCATGCTAATTGATGTTTTAGAAATATTAATGGGGTGGTTAATTGTGTATTTGTGGATAATATGACCCATAGCGTCACGATTGCACAGATCATTGTGTTGTTGTAGCAAATTAACTATGTAATAAGGAAATTGCACTCTCATCATTTGTGATTAGATCACCATAGATATATAAATGAAGAGAGGTCCCTATGATTAGTACCTGGACTGAGAATGATATGAGACAGTATCAGTCCCCGAAGGTTTAATCATTAAATATCCCTAGCCGTAGTATTATCGAGACTGGACATCGATAATGCGGAATAGGCTAGTATTGCACTTGTGCGCGTTTGTGAGGGCACAACGGCGTAGTTCTCATATATATAAGTATTGGATACTTATGCAAGTGCGATAGGAGGTCGTGTTTCACCGACGGTACGGAAACAGCTTCGCTCCGGATAGACCCCTCGGAATCCCATTGGTATTATGACTATGTTCTATGGGAGGCCGAAATCAAGGTAAGGTGGGTGTATAGTCTTAACCTGAAACTTGCATCGCTAATACTTACGATAATCGATAAACTTTGGTTTGGTGGTAGGGGACTTTAAACGGGTTCTGAGTACACCACTTCTGGGTTTATCAGAGAGTCGTAGAGTATTGGTGTGATGTCAAGACGGAAGTATCACTTAAGTCATATTGGAGATGATGTCACGCATGATACGGTATTAGTGCTCTTAGTGCTGCGCGGCCCCATCGAGATATTATGACAAGGTCATGTATATCCGATTATAGAGACAAGTTACCAGACATCCGACATGTGCTTCGACGGGGCAGACCTTATCCAGCCCCAGCCCTAGCACGTATTATCCGATACTGGGCCGATATACACAATACTACGGTATACTACGCTTGATACAGATCTATATATTCCTGTAAGAATATTTCTGGAGAATTGGGTAGGCATGGCGCTTTGCTAGAAGCCAACCTTGTCTTGTAAATCGATATAAACGTAGTACGAGGTACTTACGTGTTCGGACAGTCCGACGATCGTATTTACTGCCAACATATCCGGAGATCTCATGGGTCGGTTCCTGAAGATCACCGATGACGTATTACTCGCACTTTGATTAATCTGGATTAATTAGAAGAGAGAGATAGAATTAATCTGGGATTAATTCGATGAGAGAGAAAATTAATCTGGGATTAATTGCGAAGATATTTTATCGGGATAAAAATATTATTAAAGAGAGAGAACGATTAATTTGGAATTAATCGATAAAAGTAATATATTCGATATTAATCGAAATTGGATTTCGACGCGGAATTAAAATTAGATTTTAATTCGGCGAACGAATTAATTTAGAATTAATTCGTTAGCGACGTGAATAGTGAATTCGCTAGGCGTAATCACTTAATTACGACAACGACGAAAAATTCGTTAATTTGGAATTAGCGAACCCGAGCCCGAGAGTGATTGCGAGCGCATTCGCATTTCGAATTCGAGCGCGAGGCACGCGAGTCACATCAAGCGTCAAATTGCTAGTCGCGTCAATCGTCAAATCAATTGTCACTTTGAGTGATGTGACTTGACAATATGTCACTTTATTAAAGTGAATAGATTGGATGTGAAAAGTGATGTGATATGACTTAAAGTTAAAAGTAAAAGTGATGGAAATGAAAAAGGTTTGGAATATATATATATGTTTTAATTATTTTTGGAATAAAATGAATAAATATATATACTTTTTCTTTTCCTTTTACACACATATATTCGGTCCTCTCTCTCTCCAACATGCAACATGTACGGTTTCTCTCTTCCCTCTCTTTTCTCTCCTCTCATCTCACAGCTTCAAGCCGATTTCTCCTTTTTTTTCGGGTTATGACCGAAACTTTGAGAAGCAAAATGGAAGATGAACAAGTGCTAGCACACCTTGAGTGATACATAGGTGATAGGGAAGTGATTCTTGAGCTTGGAAAGCGTGAAGCTTTGAGCTTCAATGGTGCTCATCAATGGCCGAACATGGAGGAAGCCGAACCAGTCACCACCGTGCGGTCACTGCAGTTCCAGACCAATGCCGAGCTTGGAGGGAGGCAAAATCGCACCTTTGTTCTTCATTCATCAAAAACCGAAATTCAATGTGAGTATATCCGCACCTCCTTTGATGTGTCATATGCGGTTTTTATGCATGATTTGTGATCCTTGGGACTTTGAATTGACTCTAACAATGGTATCTAGAGCTATTGTTGCATGAAAACCGAATAGGGTTCTTGAGCAAATTTGGGGCTTTTTGATTTTAGCTTGATTCTGTCTAATTGATTGTTTGAGAATGATTATATATGATTGAATTGAGTTATATGTAATCAATTTGATAAAAAATTGATTGGATTGATTTTCCCCAATTTGCTTATTTTTGGTCAAAACTTTTAATTTGGGTAAACTCGATTTAGGCATGATTTGGTTGATTGGTTTGATGAAGTATGCTTGAATGAGGTTGAATTGAAGTTGTGCATGATCAATTTCAAGAAATTGGATTGGATCAATTTTCCCCAATTCTTTAGGTTGAACATGAAACTTGAAATTGGGTAAAATGTGTTTGAGCATGATTTATTGAATTGGATGTTTAAGTATGCTTAGAACATGTTTATTGAGATTGTGTGTGATCAATTTCATGAAATTGGATTGGATTCAATTTTCCCCAATTTGAAGGCTTGGCCAAAATTGCATAACCCGAATGTCTTGGTAATTTGTGTTTGTTTGATCATTGGATGACTTAAAACAATGGTTAATGTTGTTTTGAAGTTCAATTGGATTGAATTTTGATTTGGAACTTTTTTCCCTTTTAAAGTGGCTTGGCCGAATCTTATGAACATGAAATTCTTGTGATTTTTTTTTTTTTTTGTTTTAATTCATTGGATGAATTGAATTGATTTGGGAAATTAAGATTGTGGACTCATTGGAATTGAAACCGAATCGAATTGAAACCCCTAATTGCCGAGACTTGATACATGTTAATTGGGTTTGATTTAATTGAATTGTGTTGGACACTATTTGGTTGTTAAAATACGTGATTAATAGGCTAATTGATGTTTTAGAAATGTTAATTGGGTAATTGATTGTGTATTACACTTAGGTTAATTAATTGTGAATTTGGAATTTTATAAGTTAATTAATTTGGGCTTGATTTTGGAAATTGGGCTTGTTAGGTTGTAATTGGCTTTTGGGCTTTGTTGTAACAAAGTTGGTTTAGGCAAATTGGTTGGATCCAATTAGGCCAAAACCGAATCCAAAAGGTCCAATTATGACTTAATGGACCTTAATTATTTAATTGGGGCCTAATGGGCCAAAATTAATTTAAAGGCTTAGGGGGTAACTTCCGGATTGGATTTTGGTTGTTCGGTTTGACCCGAGTTGAACCAAAAGTCCACGCCTATAGAAATTAATTAAAAGCCCATTGGACTTTAATTAAATAAAACATTAGATGTTAATCGGGCTTTGAGACCCGTTGCGATAAATTTGGGAATTTAAGTCGTAAAGGTTCGGTAATAAAAGTGTAATATTTATTTAGAATTAAATAATGAATTAGAATTAAATACGTATTAAATTGGATTTAATTATGTAATTTAATTTAATTCGTAGAATTGTACTTTGAGTACGTGTTTGCAATACGAGTTTGACTCGAACAAAATCAAATTTTGTTTGAACATTGGATGATCACTAATAATCAGATTAATTAATTTGATTGATTGATTGATAACATGCTTGTATGAATACATGGTTATGATGTTTGAATAATGTATATCGGATGGATATTAGTCGGGTGGTTGGCGATTTTTGAAATTGGTAATAAATTTGATTTATTAAATTGGACCTGCGTGTCCAGCCTTATCTCCTATTTCTTGGTATTCTCTTCTCACCTATTCCCCTCCATGTAAAAGAGGTTTCTTTAGAAGTGTAAGTGTAACGGGAGAAATAATACAAGTGCTAGCGGGAGAGAGAAAGTGAGAGATTTGATCTAGGATCAATGTAAAATATCCAAGCCGCATATCATTAATTTTTTTCCATACTCGCTTTATTATGTGTTTAGAATGCATGCTTAAGGGTGTATGATGATGAGACCACTTAACAAAGATAATTAAATTGGTAGCCAATTTGCACGCGAAAAAACTCGTTAAATATCAAGCGTCATTTCCTTCCATTGAGTGATTCTTGCTCAAGATCGGAGATTGTCAGGGGTTGTTTTTTTGACCAAAGTCAAGCCCTTGTCAGTCAAGATGTGCTTTAATCACGAGGCCTTTGTTATATATCGGTGTCGTGTCCAAGTTTGTGTTTGTTTTGACCAAAGTCAAGACCACTTCTTGTCCATAGACATTTGATTACGAAGCTTCCATGTCAATGGTCCACGCTTGACTGGGATCACTAGGTTTGTTTTTTGGCCAAAGCCAAGGCCTAGTTGATTCAGAGGAAACGGGTAGGGTATATATTCGATATATAGGCATATATTAGATATATGTTTCGGACTTGGATGTCCACCTACCTGGATCTAGGGGTTGGATGGGATCCAATTGATCTTCGACATCTACCTTGTTAATTATCATACAATTTTTATGACCAAAGTCAGGATTGTATGATAACTTTAACGGGATCCTAGCCCACTAGGAAACACGGTTTCCGAGTACTCGACAGAGGGTTAGAGGCTCGACGAAAAATAGTGGGGGGCAAGTATTGAATTTGCAACATTCGTTCATTACTCGTCATACGCGCTCATTTAAATTATTCGTCGTAATATTAAATGTTAGTTGGACTAATATTTAATTGTTTTTTAATAAACAGTTGGACTGTATTATACTTGATTATATATAATTGGATTATATTAATCAATATATTTGAATTAATTAATTTCAGTTTACAGTTGATTTTTAATTGGATTATAGTAATCAATGTAATTGAGGTTAATTAATTTGGATTATATTTGATTATATAGTTGGACTATTATAATCATTATAATATATAGTACCACTAATCGTTGATTAAATAGTGGACTATTGTAATCAAGATAAGAAATTGAAAAGTTGGATATTTAAAATATAATCTGGGATTAAAATATTTTAAATGATTTAATTTTTCAAATTGGGAATAAATAATAGGTTACTTTATTTGATAAAATAACTTATTATCGTTACGCCCAAAATTAAGCAAATAGTAGAGCATAAAATCTTTGGAAGATTTATGTGATGATGACTTTAATGCTTAATTAATATACTTATAATAAATCTATCTTTAGATTTAAAAGTATTAAAATTGCAATTAATAATTTTTGGAGAATTAATTGACTATTCTAGTGGGAAAAGTCAAAGTTTTGCAATTGGGCATGTACATAAGGTGCAATATCGTTTCGATATTCCGAAACCCAGGCTTGGCCAAAGTTTGTGAAATATTGAAAAGAATAATTGATATATACCCGAAGTGACTACCATTTGGATAGGGAAGACATGAAGGAGTAAAGAAAGGGCGAGGCTCTAACTTTAAAATATTTGTCAAAGTTATGTTCACTACTAGTATTGAAATTTGATTTTAAATACTTAGTGTGGTACATAAAATATGTGTATTGATGTTCAGAATCCGCTATGAGTTGGATACTGACTTTAAACCGAGATTTCTCTGCAAATCGGAAACTGGACGAAGGTCGCTGTTTCGATGCGACCGTGGATACCTAAATTTGGAACTACCCTTTGGGTATGTACTTTAATTAGGAACTGTTATAATGTAACTAGTTTGACTAGAGACATTATCTCTATATCAGCGTTTAATCCATTGCGGATAAAACCTTTATATTCTAGAACACTAAGTGTTTTTATTATATAAGATGATACCGAGATAAACACATTAGATGTGAATAACAGAATTTATATTTTGAATATAAATAAAATCTCAAACATATAAAATGACAAATAAATAAGCTCATATTGATTTGATCAATAAAGACTTATTTGTGGGCATTGTTGTCTGGGACACAATTAAACAAGACTCGTATATCCACACTTTTGAAGAGTGGGTACTAGGACGATTTGACTATTCAAATAAGGGCTACGAATCCAGTTTACTCTAGGTAAAGTACCTAAAATACTATTTACTAAGTAATAGTGTAAGGCCACCGATCTGTAAACCCTATTCATGGTGAAGTAAGTGGGCCATATCTAGCTTGGCTAGATGTGTACATGAATATTTCGTGACCTTAACGATGTGGCATCACGTTATGGTATGTGTTTTCTTTGAAGAACACAAATACGAAACTTTGAGTTTCGACACGAAGTATACAAACAGATCGGCTGTAGTATTATGCCGCTACGGTAAGACCGTATTGGTAAATACTTAAGCAGTAAGTTTCATACGTACATGAAAGAGTACGGTATTCTTTCATAATGAGGACTCCTCCCGAGACACGTCAATAGACGGTGTGTCAGAACTAAAAAACCAAGTTTGTTTGGACATGATTAGGTTTTTCGCGAGTCACTCTGAGCTACTGTTTTCCTTCAACAGGATATGTATTAACAGTGCAAACTTATTTAGAATAAGGTGTTCCATGTAAATCTGTTTGACAGATAGCATATATGATATGAACAGGAAAGAAACGAGGTTTCTCATTCCTGATATTTGGGTATGCCAGGCATAAGTTTGGATGATACAAACTAAGAACCCAATTTGGATTAGTGCCAATATAGGTTTATCCTAAGGGAACCATAAGTATAGTACTTATAAATCCCACATGAGAACAATGTGATTGTTGCTCACCATGCGGTTTTCTGAGAGGAATACCGATATGCATTGGTCTGTGGGAGGATAGTGAACTCGATGAAAAGCGGAGTAATACTATTCAAAGCACGAAGTCCTTAATGGAACACAAATAGTTCATCAATGATGAATCTGATACCATTATCTTCAAATACACAAGAAACCCGCGGGATCAGAGAGAGTCAGAAAACAACCTGGGGTATGGGGTTTCTGATCTCACCTCATAAAGATTTTAATCTTAAGGTACACCAACTGATTACGTATGAGGTAGTGATACAAGGTATCAACTCCCTATTATGGCAAAGTGCCATGAGTCCAAAATGGATTCCATGATTAACAACTATTTTGGATACTAGTTGTTGTACCACGAGGTATTGTGCCTATGGTACATTAAATGTCTTCAATGAAGACATACATGAAGGCACATACAAACGTACAAAGCTGGGCTTTTGACGGAAAGGTATCGTTATCAACATTGTGTTAATAACGGTTCAACCTTTTACCTGTTGCCATGGTAAATCCATTTTGAAGATGCTTGTTGATAACTGCATATTTCATTTATGAAATGTGTCAGTTGGCAGATCAAAATCGCTTTCCTGAAAAGGAAACCTTTTGGAGGATGCTTTCAACATTCTGACGATTTTGTATAACCGACAAACAAGGTTTACGGATTATTCAATCCATGTTTGGATTGAAGCAAGCATAGGGTTCTTGGAACTGACGTTTTGAAATAATCATAATAGTTTATGATTTGACTCAAAACGAAATAAATCTTGTGTATATAAGGAGGTTAGTGGGAGAGCGCACTGACAGTGAAAATTCCCATAAAGTTATTGGTGAAAGCTTGGCTTTCATGGATATTCTTTCAATAGAAATTCTCCGTAGAATTCTGGGGAGTAACAACCTTTATTCAAGGAATAAAGATCTACTGGGATAGATTTGGAGTTGTTAACACTCTCTGGGAAATTGTACATTTAAAATGTACTTGTATTGGTGTCTCATACGCTTCGAGCATATGGAGTCACAATCAGGTCAATCCAAGTGATAGTCACTGGATTGAAGTTAAGGACATCTATTAGTATCTTAGAGAACTAAAGATGTTGTCTTAAACTATGGAGAAGGAGAACTTGAAGTGACTGGGATCACTACTGCAAGTTTCCGAACAATTAAATACAACGGTACTATAAAGTTTGAATAACGGGACAGTGAGCTGGAAATATTCCGAGCAAGATAACTGTTGCCGAATAAACAACAAATGCGGATTATTGCTGCAGCTGAGGCAGCAATAGAAGCCATTTGGATCGATAATAAATCTAATTAGATTAGATATAGTTCTGTTAGCAGCTGAGCTAGGCGTCAGCACAGGCTAAGGAATTAAAGGTCTCATCGACGATCCAGATATATACTTCTATATCATCTGATTCGTTCGGATCATACATCGTGGCGATGTGATGATCGTGTAAATCGCGTCAAACGATAATCAGACAAATTCGCTGACGAAAACCTTTCCTCAGCATTTGAGCGAACCGTACATAGTTCAGGTGTGGGACACTTGAGTGACTGGCTATGTGCCAAGTGGGAGATTGTTGGATAATATGACCCATAACGTCACTATTTGCACAGATCATTGTGTTGTTGTAGCAAATTAACTATGTAATAAGGAAATTGCACTCTCATCATTTGTGATTAGATCACCATAGATATATAAATGAAGAGAGGTCCCTATGATTAGTACCTGGACTGAGAATGATATGAGACAGTATCAGTCCCCGAAGGTTTAATCATTAAATATCCCTAGCCGTAGTATTATCGAGACTGGACATCGATAATGCGGAATAGGCTAGTATTGCACTTGTGCGCGTTTGTGAGGGCACAACGGCATAGTTCTCATATATATAAGTATTGGATACTTATGCAAGTGCGATAGGAGGTCGTGTTTCACCGACGGTACGGGAAACAGCTTCGCTCTGGATAGACCCCTCGGAATCCCATTGGTATTATGACTATGTGTCTATGGGAGGCCGAAATCAAGGTAGGTGTGTATAGTCTTAACCTGAGACTTGCATCGCTAATACTTACGATAATCGATAAACTTTGGTTTTGGTGGTAGGGGACTTTAAACGGGTTCTGAGTACACCACTTCTGGGTTTATCAGAGAGTCGTAGAGTATTGGGTGTGATGTCAAGACGGAAGTATCACTTCAGTCATATTGGAGATGATGTCACACAGGATACGGTATTAGTGCTCTTAAGTGCTGCGCGGCCATCGAGATATTATGACAAGGTCATGTATATCCGATTATAGAGACTAGTTACCAGACATCCGACATGTGCTTCGGACGGGGCAGACACTTATCCAGCCCCAGCCCTAGCACGTGATTATCCGATACTGGACGATTACACAATACTACTATACTACGCTTGATACAGATCTATATATTCCTGTAAGAATATTTCTGGAGAATTGGGTAGGCATGGCGCTTTGCTAGAAGCCAACCTTGTCTTGTAAATCGATATAAACATAGTACGAGGTACTTACGTGTTCGGACAGTCCGACGATCGTATTTACTTGCCAACATATCCGGAGATCTCATGGGTCGGTTCCTGAAGATTCACCGATGATGTATTACTCGCACTTTGATTAATCTGGGATTAATTAGAAGAGAGAGATAGAATTAATCTGGGATTAATTCGATGAGAGAGAAAATTAATCTGGGATTAATTGCGAAGATATTTTATCTGGGATAAAATATTAATTAAAGAGAGAGAACGATTAATTTGGAATTAATCGATAAAATTAATATATTCGATATATTAATCGAAATTGGATTTCGACGCGGAATTAAAATTAGATTTTAATTCGGGCGAACGAATTAATTTAGAATTAATTCGTTAGCGACGTGAATAGTGAATTCGCTAGGCGTAATCACTTAATTACGACGCGACGAAAAATTCGTTAATTTGGAATTAGCGAACCCGAGCCCGAGAGTGATTGCGAGCGCATTCGCATTTCGAATTCGAGCGCGGCACGCGAGTCACATCAAGCGTCAAATTGCTAGTCGCGTCAATCGTCAAATCAATTGTCACTTTGAGTGATGTGACTTGACAATATGTCACTTTATTAAAGTGAATAGATGTGATGTGAAAAGTGATGTGATATGACTTAAAGTTAAAAGTAAAAGTGATGGAATATGAAAAGGTTTGGAATATAATATATGTTTTATTTATTTTGGAAAAATAATGAATAAATATATATTACTTTTTCTTTTCCCTTTACACATATATTCGGTCCTCTCTCTCTCCAACATGCAACATGTACGGTTTCTCTCTTCCCTCTCTTTTCTCTCCTCTCATCTCACGGCTTCAAGCCGATTTCTTCCTTTTTTTCTGGTTATGACCGAAACTTTGAGAAGCAAAATGGAAGATGAACAAGTGCTAGCACACCTTGAGTGATACATAGGTGATAGGGAAGTGATTCTTTGAGCTTGGAAAGCTTGAAGCTTTGAGCTTCAATGGTGCTCATCAATGGCCGAACATGGAGGAAGCCGAACCAGTCACCACCATGCGTTCACTGCAGTTCCAGAAGCCATTGCCGAGCTTGGAGGGAGGCAAAATCGCACCTTGTTCTTCATTCATCAAAAACCGAAATTCAATGTGAGTATATTTCGCACCTCCTTTGATGTGTTCATATGCGGTTTTTATGCATGATTTGTGATCCTTGGGACTTTGAATTGAACTCTAACAGTATTACACTTAGGTTAATTAATTATGGAATTTAGAATTTTATAAGTTAATTAATTGGGCTTATTTTTGGAAAATGGCCTTAAAGGTTGTAATTGGGCTTTTGGGCTTTGTTGTACAAAGTTGAGTTTAGGCAAATTTGGTTGGATCCAATTGGGCCTAAAACCGTATCCATAAAGTCCAATTATGACTTAATGGACCTTAATTATTTAATTGGGCCTAATGGGCCAAAATTAATTTAAAGGTTTATGGGGTAACTCTCGGATTGGATTTTGGTTATTTGGTTTGACCCGAGTTGACCAAAAGTCCACGCCTTATAGAAATTAATTAAAAGCCCATTGGACTTTAATTAAATAAACATTAGATGTTAATCGGGCTTTGAGACCCGTTGCGATTAAATTTGGAATTTAAGTCGTAAAGGTTCATTAATAAAAGTGTAATATTTAATTTGGAATTAAATAGTGAAATAGAATTAAATGCGTATTAAATTGGATTTAATTATGTAGTTTAATTTAATTCGAGAATTCGTACTTTGAGTACTTATTCGCAAAACGAGTTTGACTCGAGCAAAAATCAAATCGTTGTTTGAACATTGGATGATCACTAATTATCAGATTAATTAATTGGATTAGATTGATTGATAACATGCTTGTATGAATACATGGTTGCGATGCATGAATAATGTATATCAGATGGATATTAGTCGGGTGGGACAATTTTGGAAATTGTAATAAATTTGATTTATTAAATTGGACCTGCGTGTCCAGCCTTTTCACCTCTATACTCTTTGTATTCTCTTCTCACCTATTCCCCTCAATGTAAATGAGGTTTCTTTAGAAGTGTAGTGTAACGGGTAGAAGTAAATACATGTGCTAGCTTTGGAGAGAGAAAATGAGAGACTTGATCTAGGATCAATGTAAAGTATCCATCCGCATATCATTATTATTTTATTTCATATGCGCTTTATTATGTGTTTAGAATGCATGTTTAAGGTGTATGATGATGAGACCTTAATAAAGATAATTAAATTGGTAGCCAATTTGCACGCGAAAAACCCTCGTTATATATCAAGCGTTTATTTTCCTTCCATTGAGTGATTCTTGCTCAAGATCCGAGATTGGCAGGGGTTGTTGGCCAAAGTCAAGCCCTTGTCCGTCGAAGATGTGTTTAATCACGAGGCTTTGTTCCATATCGGTGTCGTGTCCAAGTTGTGGTTTGTTGGCCAAAGTCAAGACCACTTCTTGTCCATTGACATTGATTACGAAGCTTCCATTTCAATGGGTCCGCGCTTGACTGGGATCACTAGGTTTGTTGTGCCGAAGCCAAGGCCTAGTTGATTCAGAGGAAAAAGGTTAGGACATACATTCGATGTATAGGAATATATAAGATATATGTTTGGACTTGGATGTCCACCTACTGGATCTAGGAGTTGGATGAGATCCAATTGATCTTCGAGATCTACCTAGTTAATTATCATACAATTTGTTGGCCAAAGTCAAGATTGTGTGATATTTAACGGGATCCTAGCCCACTAGGAAACACGGTTTCCCGAGTACTCGACAGAGGGTTAGAGGCTCGCCGAAAAATAATGGGAGGCAAGAATTGAATTTGTAATACTTGTTCAATTACTCGCCATACGCGCTCATTCAAATTATTTCGTCGTTGATTATTAAATGTTAGTTGGACTAATATTTAAATTGTTGTTTTAATAATCAGTTGGACTGTATTATATTTGATTATATATAATTGGATTATATTAATCAATATATTTGAATTAATTAATTTCAGTTTACAGTTGATTTTATAATTGGATTATAGTAATCAATGTAATTGAGGTTAATTAATTTAGATTATATTTGATTATATAGTTGGACTATTATAATCATTATAATAAATAGTACCACAAATCGTTGATTAAATAGTTGGACTATTAGAATCAAGATATAATTGAAAGATTGACATTTAAAACATAATCCTAGGGAAAATGTGTTTAAATGGTTTAATTTTCAAATTGGGAATAAAGTTTCAGGATGGTCCTGGAAATTAATAGGTTATTTTATTTGATAAAATAATATATTAAGCTTGTAGCGCAAGGCGCACTTTAATTCGATATTCCAGAAACACGAGGCTTGGCCAAAGGCTTCTGGAATGTTGTTGAAACAGGAAGGCAAAATCATATAATCTTCTGGGAAGATAAATGACATATCCTAAGAAGGAATAGAAGACGAGCAAGGCTCTGACTTCAAATATGATTGTCATAATTATGTTCACAACTAGTATTGAAATTGGATTTTAAATACTTAGTGTGGTACATAAAATATATTGATGTTCAGAATCTGTTTGAACAGGATACTGACTTCAATAGAGATTTATCTGCGAATTGGAAACAGGACGAAAGTCGATGTTTTAACCGTAGATACCTGAATTTATGAACTACCTTCGGGTTAGTACGTAAATTAGGAAACTGTTATAATGTATCTAGTTTGACTAGAAACATTATCTCTATATCGCGTATAACCCGCTGCGGGTGTACCTTTATATTCTAGAACACTAAAGTGTTTCATTATATAAAGATGATATTGAGATAAACACATTAGATGTGAATAACAGGATTTATATTTTGAATATAAATAATATCTCAAATATATAACATGACAAATAAATAGCTCAAATTGATTTGATCAGTTAAGAAACTTAATTGTGGCATAGTTGTCAGGGACACTACTAAACAAGAATCGTATATCCGCACTTTTGAAGAGCGGGGGTACTAGGACTGATTTGATTCTATTCAAATAAAGTCTACGAATCTAGTCTATTTGGGCAAAGTGCCTAAAATACTATTTACTTGGTAAAAGTGTAAATGCCACCGATCTGTTAGCCCTACTTCATAGTGAATAAAGTGGGCCCATATCTAGCTAGGCTAGATATGGATATGAATATTTCGTGACCTTTACGGATGTGGCATCGCGTATGGTTATGTGTTTCTTTTGAAGAACACAAATCGGAAACTTTTACAGTTTCGACACGAAATAGATAAACAGATCGGCTAAAGTATTAAACCGTCATGGTAAGACTGTAATGGAAAATACTTAAGCAATAAATTTCTAGTATATATATGAAAGAGTATAGTATTCTTTCAAATAAGGACTCCTCCCGGAATACGTCAGTTTGACGGTGTGTCCGAACGGATTAACCGAATTGTGTTAGACATAATAAAATTAATCACGAGTCGCTCTGAGCTACCATTTCCTTCAACGGATAAGCTTTAAACAGTGCAAGAACTTATTTTGAATAAGGTTCCATAATAATCTGTTTAACAGATATCATATTAGATATGAACGGGAAAGAAACCGGGTTTCTCATTCTTGATAATTTGGGTATGCTAGGCATATGTTTGGATGATACCAAACTAAAACCCAAATAGGATAAGTGCCAAATGTAGGTTATCCTAGGGGTACCATAAGTATTATACTTATACACCTCACAAGAGAACAATTAGATTGTTACTCACCATACGGTTTTCCTGAGAGGAATACCGATATGCAGTGGTAAGTGGGAGGATAGTATAACTCGATGGAATTCGGAGTAATACTGTTCAAGGCACTGAATCTTAATGGAACATGAATAGTTCATCCAGGATGAGACTATTACTATTAATCTTCGAATACACAAGAACCGCGTAGGTCGGATAGAGTCAGAAAACAACCTGGGGTATGGGTTTCTGATCGCACCTCATAAAGATGTCTATCTTATTGAGGAATACTAACTGACTACGTATGAGGAAGTGATACAAGGTATCAACTCCCTAATTATGGCAAAGTGTCATGTAATCCGAAATGGATTCCATGTATATCAACCAGTTTGGATACTAGTTGATGTACCACAAGGCATTGTGCCTATTGGTACTATATGTCTTCTAGGAAGACATACATGGATGGCAACATACCAGCGTATAAAGCTAGGCTTTTAACGGAAAGGTATCGTTATCAACATTGTGTTGATTACGATTCAACCTTTTACCTGTTGCCACGGTAAATCCATTTGGATAATGCAGGTTATTCGATCCATGATTGGATTGAAGCAAGCATTAGGTTCTTGGAATTATCGTTTTGATATAATCATAATTGTGTACGATTTAATTCAAAACGAAAATAATTCTTGTGTATATAAGGAGGTTAGTGGGAGCGCACTGATAGTGGCTGTCCTATAAAATAATGATAATACGTCATTTCTTGGAAATGATATTCCCATAAAAAAAAAAAATATCGGCGAAAGCTTGGCTTTCGAAATACTCTCATAGAAACCGTACATTGAAAAATGTACGAGACCTGGTGTATCATACGCTTTGAGCATATGGATTCACAAACAGGCCAATCCGAGTGATAGTCACTGGATTAATATTAAGAACATCCGTTAGTATCTTAGAGAACTAAGGATGTTGTCTTAGTCTATGGAGAAGGAGAACTTGAAGTGACTGGGGTCACTGTAGCAAGTTTCCTATAACCGATAAAGACGACTAAAAGTCGCAAACGGTACTATATAGTTTGAAGAACGGTACAGTGAGCTGGAAATCTTCCAAGCAAGATACTGTTACTGAATAAACAACAAATGCGGGTTGTTGTTGCAGCTGAAGCAACAATAGAAGTTATTTGGGTCAATACAAATCTAATTAGATTAGATATAGTTCTGTTAGCAGCTGAGCTAGGCGTCAGCACAGGCTAAAGAATTAATGGTCTCATCAACGATCCAGATACATACTTAGATACTCATCTGATTCATTCGGATCATACATCGTGGCGATGTGATGGTCGAATAAATCGCATCAAGATGATAATCATGCAAATCCGCTGACGAAAGCATTTCTCAGCAGTTTGAGCCAACCGTACATAGTTCGGGTGTTAGACACTCGAGTGACTGGCTATAGGCCAAGTGGGAGATTGTTGGACAAAATGACCCATAGCGTCACTATTTGTACAGATCACGGTGTTGTTGTACAAATTAACTATGTGAAAGGAGATTGTACTCTCATCATTTGTGATTAGATCACCTTAGATATATAAATGAAGAGAGGTCCCTATGATTAGTTCCTGGACTGAGAATGATATGAGACAGTATCAGTCCCCAAAGGTTTAATCATTAAATATCCCTAGCCGGAGTATTATCGAGACTGGACATCGATAATGCGGAATAGGCTAGTATTGCACTTGTGCGCGTTGTGAGGGCACAACGGCATAGTTCTCATATATATAAGTATTGGATACTTATGCAAGTGCGATAGGAGGTCGTGTTTCACCGATGGTACGGGAAACAGCTTCGCTCTGGATAGACCCCTCGGAATCCCATTGGTATTATGACTATGTGTCTATGGGAGGCCGAAATCAAGGTAGGTGTGTATAGTCTTAACCTGAGACTTACATCGCTAATACTTACGATAATCGATAAACTTTGGTCTTGGTGGTACAGGGCTTTAACCGGTTCTGCGTACACCACTTCTGGGTTTATCAGAGAGTCGTAGTGTATTGGGTGTGATGTCAAGACGGAAGTATCACTCCAGTCATAGTGGAGATGATGTCACGCAGGATACGGTATTAGTGCTCTTAAGTGCTGGCCGGCCATCGGGATATTATGACAAGGTCATGTATATCCGATTATAGAGACTAGTTACCAGACATCCGACATGTGCTTCGGACGGGGCAGACACTTATCCAGCCCCAGCCCTAGCACGTGACTATCCGATACTGGGCTGATATACACAATACTACGGTATACTACGCTTGATACAGATCTAAATATTCCTGTAAGAATATTTCTGGAGAATTGGGTAGGCATGGCGCTTTGCTAGAAGCCAACCTTGTCTTGTAAATCGGTATAAACGTAGTACGAGGTACTTACGTGTTTGGATAGTCCGACGACCGTATTTACTGCCAACATATCCGGAGATCTCATGGGTCGCTTCCCGAAGATTCACCGATGACGTATAACTCGCACTTAATTAATCTGGGATTAATTAGAAGAGAGAGAAAATTAATCTGGGATTAATCACGGAGATATTTTATCTGGGATAAAATATTAATTAAAGAGAGAGAACGATTAATTTGGAATTAATCGATAAAATAATATATTGATATATTATTAGAAATTGGATTTCGACGCGGAATTAAAATTAGATTTTAATTCGGGCGAACGAATTAATTTAGAATTAATTCGTTAGCGACGTGAATAGTGATTTCGCTAGGCGTAATCATTTAATTACGACGCGACGGAAAATTCGTTAATTTGGAATTAGCGAACCCGAGCTCGAGATTATTTGCGAGCGCATTCGCATTTTGAATTCGAGTGCGGCACGCAAGTCAAATCAAGCGTCAAATCGCTAGTCACATCAAGCGTCAAATCACATGTCACTTTAAGTGATGTGACAATTGATTGATTTATTTGAGTGATTGATGTGGTAGTTGAAAAGCATTAATTTCTTTTTGCTTTTTGACTTTTAATAAATGAAAATGTTTTATGTATTTGATTTTTTGTTTTTGGAAAATAAAAATAAATATATAAGTAATACATTTTCTTTTACTTCTTTCTCTCTCACTTTTCGGTTTCCAGTAAACCATTTTCCCCTCTCTTTTCCCTCTTCTCTTCACGGTTTTGGAGCCGTTTCTTCTTGTTCTTGTTCTGGTTTGACCGAAAAAATGAGAAGCAAGGATGAAGATAAAGTGCTAGCACACACCTTGGGTTATACATAGGTGATAGGGAAACGAATTTATGAGCTTGGAATCAATTTTGGAGCTTGAAGCTTGGAGCTTCCATGGTGTTCATCAATGGCCAAATCATGGAGGAACCAAACCAGTCAAAACCGAGTAGCCCACTGCCTTGGAGACCTTTCCGTGACCTTGGAGGGAGGCAAAAACGCAGCTTGTTCTTCGCACTTCAAACCGTTCAATTTGAGTTATGTTTCCGCCTTACTCCTTTGATGTGTTCATACGAATTTTGTGCTTGATTTCATGATTCTTGGGACCTATATTAGAACTCAACAAACCAATATCAATAATTTTATAAGTTGATTTATCTTATGTCTTGAGTGATGTTTTGGTTTATTTATTAAGTCTAGTTCCTAATGCTTCTTGTTGATTGGCCACCGATAAGATTGATTAGGTAAACTTAAAATGAACTTGGAAAAGGGATTTTAGATTTAGCCGTAGACTCAATAACCCACGATCTCACTTAGGGGATTTAACTCCAGGATAGGAATATACCTGTAGGGCGGGTGTAACCACAATTGGAACTTAAACTTAATGAATTTGGGGTTTCTTAGTTTACATATGAATATAGTTAATTACGTAACTTTGAATATTTGCATCTGACCATCGGAAGAGGCTATTGTATACATTCGTGTTCCAGGTTAATAAACTAACATATTTCACAAGCATAAGGTAATCAACTCATTTTTAGAATAATATTGGTAGGATTCACAACCCAGGATATTTTCATATCATTAATTAATCTTGAAATCTACATTAGTTTTATTTACTTGTTTGCTTTAGGTAAAATCACCATCCAACTATCAGTCAATTTAGATACTTGTAGGAATTTAGTTTCAATAATTAATAGAATAAGTGATAAGTCCTCGAGTGATCGATACAATTATACTACTTGAGCGATATGTTCGCTTGCGTGTGTTTTCCGCCGATCAAGTTTTTGGCACCGTTGTCAGGGATATATTTTTCTTTTATTCTTAATTTTGAAGCTAAATATTTCACTTTTGTCTAAAAATTTAACTTATTTTCATTTTTTCTTGTGTTTCGGGTTCTCAGACACTATATGAGAAGAAGTAGAAGTTTTGAAATTCGTCCGCTTGACCCATAAATTGGGAGGATTATCAGACAGTTAAGAAGTGAAAGTCGAGAAGATCAAGAAGTACTGCTCAATATGAACAATCAAGAACCTAAACCTTTGGAGGTAGCACCACCAATTCCCATTTGGAGGTAACTTGGTTAGATACAAACCACGAGATGAGTTTCGGAACTAGGGTAAACTTTCTCAATTCAAATTCGTGATATCATTACTTAGTATATCATGCTTGAAATACGATGCGATGTATGCATGCGAACATATACGAGACCTTAGGGGTGGTCTCTGACATGCTAAGGTGGAGCTGGGATGGTTTAGAACTGTTTTGGGAAAATATTGTGCCACACGTCATGACATGCATCGACTATAGGCATGCCGTCATTTTACTCTTTCGTGTCACGACGCAAAGCCCTTCAGCGTCGCGACGTGAACCAATTTCTAGGATTCTGTTTTTCTTCTTCAAATCTAATTCACCCAAATGCAATTCCTAACAATTCCATAATAAAAACCACAATACAAAACATTATCATACATCAACTTCACACATTATAATTCAAGTTAACATCCTCAACACTCCATTACTCACATCATTCTTACTTTTAGCTTAACCCCTAGAATTTGTCAAATTTGGGTACTTATGCTACAACCCATTCCTTTACTTGGCATTTAAAAATTAGAAATGTGTAGAATTTTGGAGAAAGTTTTAGAATTTACTAGAATGCCCTCAGGTACTATTCATCCAAATTTTTTGATCTGCAATTTTGACCTATTTATGCTCCGAATTTTGAAAAATATCCCGCGTGGAAGTTGTAGGTCTCGATCTCAGCTTTCCAACAATATAAAATTCATAAAAATCGGAGTTCGTATGAGAAGGTTGCGGCCCAAATACCATGGGCTATCCGGAGTAGAACATTGTACGATTCGATATCGGAACTTCGAGGAATATCGATTGTCCCCCAAGGTCACTTCATGAGTGCGTATATGATCATCATAATTTATATTATGAATATTCATTCCAGAATGAAATGGTAATCGAGATTATAGGTCGGAAAGGTTACCGATCGTTACATACTGTCACCACCACTGAAATTTTGCTTCAGTTTGAGACAAAATTTCAGCCCAAACCAGCCCCAGAACAATCCCCGAACAGTCGGACAAAAATTGGACTATTTTAGACTCGATTCGTGCCCAAACGCACTGCAGAAATAGCCCCTGAAATGCGTGAACTATGGCTGTGTTTTGGTTCTGATTTTTCACTTGAAAACAGCCCCAACACAGCCCCAAAACACCAAAAAATATTCCAAAAAAAAACTGGATTAAAACGAAACCAAACTGAGTTCAGTTTCACCAAGTATAGGGGTGGCAGTGAGCAAAACAAAGCCTCACTACCGAGTACAACAAGAATGAGATGAAGCAAATGGTTTATTCGACACCACAATGTCTTCCGAACTATATCTCATTACCAACGGAAACTTGTGTGGGCAAGACTCACAAAATAATCCCTAAACATTTTAGAGATTTAAGCACACTTAGTATTTGTTTTTAATTTCTTATTTTTCTTTCTTTTGGTTTGTCTCAACTTTTGAGAGAGAATGAAGAAGAAGAAGAAGATGGAGGCTAGGGTTGCAAAAGAGATTATTGCCAAAAGAAAAATAATTTTTCTTTTATACTTAGGTTATTTTGTTTCCAAAACAAAACAAAACCCTTCATATTTCTCCATGTGTGAAATTCGGCCAAGGGGTTTATTTTTCAATAATTTTGTAACATCCAATATTAATTTCCATAAAGAAAATATATGTTACAAAACTAATGAGTTAATAACTTTCAAAAAGATGTAACTTCCAAAATAAAGCCAAGGGTTTCCAAAACCCAAAATTTTGGAAATTCCAAATTTTACCTCCATTAAATTATATCATATATAATTTAATAATCAATAATAAGTAATTATCATATAATCATTTAATATAAAACCATATATTAAACTTTAATATAAGGTTCCAAGTGTGAAAAAATAACATTATTAATCATATTAATAATATTTATACATATGTGAGTATATAATTGGACTATCCAATTATACTAAATCCGCTAAAGTATATCGAGCTAGCACGGGGACCAAATGGACCTACGTTCCGAGCTCCAATAATCTCAAAATATTAATTAAGCTCTTAATTAAATATTCTGAATTATTAACTCCGGGTTATTCCACTAAAAACCCGAAGTTGCACTCTCATTGCCGCAGATGATATATTAAGCCGAACCAAGTCGGTGTCCATCGATATAGTCACTAGATACGAATTAACCTTTCATGAGTATCTCGTAACTAAAGCCGGGTCATAATGTCCATTATACCATTCTAATTATTTTTACCTTAAGTACCATTGATTCTCTAATGAACGATTTATTCATAACCATTATGAATTGTAATCTTTCTATTTGTAATAGAAATACTTGAGCGCTCAAACCGTTCAAGTACCGAATCAACCCTTAAGAAAGATACTCCTCTACTTATCATAAGAAGGAGTGAAATCCATATCTATATAAAAGGTTCCCATCTACACAACAGACCATGCTCCCAAAGTACGTAGCTATTGGTCGGGACTGCTACACTAACCCCACCTTTGTAAATCAAAGGACATAGCCTGTCATGTAGGAGTTCGTAGTACACTCAGGATTAAGATCAATCCATATATGACCATCTAGTAGATCGAAATGACTTTCTTTGTTTAATGGATATTATAAGAATGTCATTTCCATCTGGGTCCAGTCCTATATGATCACATCATACAAGGTGCCTCAATTGTCATGTCTCTACATGGACGATCCCGGATCAAGGTCGCCATACAAATATAGAATGAACCGCAGCTATAGATAAACCATAAACAAAATACCCGCTTTGTTTGCTCTCTATGGACTATTTAAGATTACTAACTTCAGACTTAAATCCTCTTGTGTATGACACTCATACACTAAGTCTGAAGGCACATAAGTAATCTAAGGTAATCAAGATAATTTATAATATGCAAAATTAAAACAAACACTTTGGTAAATGGATAATGCATCATTTTATTGAAAAACATAAAAAACCGTTTACATTACATGTAGCTCTAGGGCATACATCCCAACATATCGACCTTAGAATAGTCTTGTAGTAATACTAGACACTAGGTGGTCCGACATTGGGATAAGTATTACTATTATAAACTATTCTTAAACTAAATATTCCTAGTTGTTGGTTATAGAATACGGTCGAATTCCTATAACCTATAAGACTAGCACATGTCGTATATTGGAATTGGAGTTCCAATGTTTTAACCCGATGTACCGTGAGTTTTGGAAACTCGTATAGACATGTGGGTATTGGTTGGATCGAATACTAAATAACTCACATATGATTCCTAATAATTGGAAGTACACACCACCGTCAATAGGAATATCCTCGAGTCGAGTAGCATATGTAATCCCTTGACTATAGGATAACATTGATTTTGTGTGAGATCCTCCACACTTTGATGCCATGTATGTCAGAAACCTTTCATGGTCTGGCCTCTAAATATCTGTTGGGTGTGGACCGATGCACTCAGTAATCAAGTGCGAAGTAAGATAGGATCTGTTGCCCCGTATGTGTACCATAAGGGGTTTAGGTATCCATGTGAGTAAAGTCACGATTCTTAAATATTTTGCCAAAGTCGATAACCTAGGGTGGATCACATCAGTTATGAAGAATCGTGGACATGTCGACATGAGATGTGCGCCTCGAAAACTTGACCATGTATTCTATGTTTCCTAAGCACAACTCAGATAGCCTATAATGGAGGGACTATTAAACATATATGATGACCTCGACTTGTATAGTTCGGAAAGGTCGTTCGTGTTCTTTACGAATTAGGAGGTGGTTGAATTATGTATATATTAGCTAGGCTTATATGACGAACATGTCCAAACTTAGAGAGTTTTAATATGAAGTGCACTTGTTGAGCACTTGGGTAGCCGATTAATTTTGATAAAAAATAATATTCGAAATTATAATTATCAACTAAGATAATCCAGTGTTATTGGATAACATTGATTATTTACTTTGACCTAATTAGACTAATTCAATAATTACACAATGGCTTAATTATAAAATCATAATTTTCTCAACCATTTGAGGATATTATGGTAATTATAAGTATGTAATAATATGTGGTTTTGGTTTGATTTAATTGGATTAAATCAAAGTGGCAAACATTTAACTAATCCATTTCCTAATCATTGGCTTGATTTAATTGGATTAAATCAAACTGGGAGACAATGGAGATTAGTCACACCTAATTATACATATTTGGATAAATTGGATTAAGCCCACATAAAAGTTGATTACAACTTTAATTAATTAAAAAAATGCATAAGTTTTGCTATAAATAGCAAGCTTTCGGAAGGTTTTAATTAAACAAAGCAAAAACTTGAGAAAGCTAAGTACAAGCAAATTCTTAGAGAAATTAGCATAAGTTAGAGAAGTGTTTAGAGAAGCTTGTGAGGTCTCTACAACATTTTATCTATGAGAAATCAAGATTGGATATTGGATTGAAGCTTGCAAACCTATGAGGTTCTTCTACCATTTCAACAAAGAGAAGAAGATTTGATCTTTGCATCAAGCTTGCTAGGTAAGTTTGAACTTCTCTTATTTTATGTTCTTGTATGTATTAGATGCATGATCACATAACTTAATGTTGAAATAAGGCTAATAAATTGTGTTAGGATGTTTTGGAAGTATAAACACACTATGCTTGTTATTAGGTAAAAATATTTATGTTAGACATAAACATAAAATTAGAGTTTGGAACTCTAGATTAAAGCTTAGAGCTATGACTACTATTCTAGAATCACTTGACCACCTTTAGGTGACCTAGAATTGTTCACGAGATATTTCTTATTGGGATTATAATTTGGTTTGTGTATTGGATTCAAAATTTACGCAAGTGCGTATTTAGAATAAATTTATGTCTTTGTAAAAATATTTTATATTTTGAAAACTGTGATTTTTATTCTATAACATGTGTTGATGTTAGTTTTGATGTTAAAAATTTAATTTTGGGTGTTTTTGAAGTGTTTAGTAAAGACCGGAATAAATTAGGGTAATAGACACTAATTCCTTCAGCTCACTGGAAAGTGAGGTGAAGGAAATTAAAAGAACAAACAATGAAAACTAAAAATAAAAAAATAAAAAAAAACAAAAAATATATATTTAAGTTGGGCGCTATAATGTCGCCGTACTGTAGCACGCACTATAGCGCGCACGGTACGCGCGCTGAATTTATTTTGCTTCGTTCTGGAGTTTCCAGACTCCGATTCAGCCTCGATTTTTTCCTATACACTAGTAATGGAATATAATATTTTATTAAATATTTTTAAAATTACACCCATACTTGATATCCACATGTTAGACCCATTTTCGCTGCACGGGGTATCGTTCCGACCCTACGGTTCCACAACTGCCCTAACATTATCTAGCTCACATGATAGATACTACTACATGTATATAAGAAATTGCATGAGATTCCTATTGTGGGAGAATTTTTTGATGTATTTCCCGATGAAATACCTAGTTTGCCACCAGACATGGAGTTAAAATTTAGTATTGAGGTAATTCCAGGTACAACCCCCATATCTCTAGATCCTTACAAGATGCCTAATGTAGAGTTGAAGGTGAAATTACAAGAATTGCTAGACAGAGGCTTCATAAAGCCTAATTCTTCACCATAGGGCATACTAATGTTATTTGTGAAGAAGAAAGATGACTCATTGAGATTGTGTATTGATTATAGGTAGTTAAATCAAGTTACCATTCACAACAAATATCATTTCCCTCAGATAAATGATATTTTTGATTAATTATAAGGAGCTAAGATAAATACCTGCTTTTAGAAATCGCTAAAGGCATTATTAGTTATTAATAATCCCATTTGGATTGACTAATGCACCAACCATTTTTATAGACTTTATGAACAATTTTTTTATGAAGTACTTGGACAAGTTTTTTTTCTGTGTTTATTGATGATATCATGGTGTATTATAGTAGGGACGATGAGTATAAAAATCATCTAAAAATGGTCTTACATACCTTGAGGGAGAAGCAGTTGTATGACAAGTTTAGTAAGTGTGAGTTTTGGCTTGATAGAATTATATTCTTTGGCCATGTCAATTCAACAGATGATGTTTATATAGATCATGATAAAATAGAAACGGTGGTTAACTGGGAACCTCTTACAAGTGAAACTGAGGTACAAAGTTTCTCGGGTTTAGTAGGCTATTATTGACATATTTTCTAGGGATTATCTATCATTGTAGCATCATTGAAAAAGTTGTTAAAGAATAATGCTAAATTTGAGTAGACTAAGAAGTGTCAGCAATGTTTAAAGAGTGTTTGACAACTACTCCGGTTCTTACTCTTCCATCAGACAGTGGTGGATATATAATGTACAGTGATGCCTTCATAAAAGTTTTGGGTAATGTATTGTTGTAGCATAGGAATGTGATATCTTATGCTTCTCAGCAGATTAGGCCTCATGAATTGAATTATCCTACTCATGAGTTAGAGTTAGCTACAGTAGTGTTTGCACTGAAGATTTGGAGACACTACTTATATGGAAAAAAAATACAAGATTCTCAAGTATCTACTCATGCAGAGTGAGTTGAATATGAGACAGAGGTGATGGATCAATCTATTGATAGATTATGATTATACTATCAACAATCTCCAGGGAAATGCTAATGTAGTAGCAGATAATCTAAGTAGGAAGTCCATGAGTGCTTTACCTCATATGGAAATTGTTCAGTTGCCATTGCTAGTGTAACTCATATCTTTGAGAGTTGACTTATCAGTTGGGGTTTTAGGATCTCTATTAGCAAATATTAAAGTTAGGCCTATATTAATGGAGAGATTCAGAGAAGCATAGATTTAGGATGGCCATTTGATGAGAATCATCAACGAGGTTAAAATGGAATAACGTTCAGATTTCTCACTTATAGAGGATAATACATCAATGTATGGAGATAGATTATGTGTACCTGATATTGAGAGCTTGGATAGGGCAATCATGGAAGAAGCTCAGTGTTGTGTTTATTCTATATATATAGGCAGTACTAAGATGAATAGAATTCTTAAAAAGAACTATTGGTGGAAATGCATGAAAAAAGATGTAGCAAAATTTGTATCAAAATACTTAGTGTGCTAGGATATTAAAGTAGTGCACCAGCATCATGCAGGTACCTTGTAGTCACTTCCTATTCCCGAATGGAAATGAGAACACATCACTATCGACTTTGTGTCAAGATTTTCACATACGAAAAATGGACATGATTCAATATGGGTGATTTTTGATAGATTGACCAAATCAGCTCATTTTACTTATCAGAGTTGATTTTTCTCTGAAAAAATGAGCAGAGATCTATGTTAATGAGATAATAAGACTTCACGGAGCTCTAGTGTTAACAATGTTAGACAGAGATACGATATTTACCTCCAGATTCTGGCCAAGTCTACAATAGGCTTTGGGTTTTAAAATGAATTTCAATACTTCATTCCATCCTTAAACTGATGGGCAGTAAAAGAAAACCATTCAGAGCTTAGAGAATATGTTGTGAGCTTGTGTTAGAGATTTTATAGGTAAATGGGATGAACATTTATCCTTAATGGAATTTGTGTACAATAAAAGTTACCATACTAGTTTGGGCAAGGCACCTTATGAGGAATTATATGGAAGAGAATACATGAATTCTATTTTTTGAGATAAAGCATGTGAGAGGAAACTCTTAGGTCCTGAGATTATTCAGATTACTACTAATAAGATAGAAATGATTAGATGGAAATTGAAGGCAGCTCAAGATAGACAGAAGAGCTACGCATATTTTTTTTTAAAAAGGACATTGAGTACTAGGTGGGTGATAAAGTGTCCTTGAAAGTTTCGCCTTGGAAGAGTGTCATGAGATTTGACATGAAAGGGAAGTTAAGTCCTTGGTTTATTAGGCCATATGAGATTTTAGAAAGAATTAAACCAATTGCTTATAGGCTCTCATTGCCACTACAATTATTAAAGATTCAAGATGTTTTTCATGTGTCAATGTTAAGGAGTTATAGATTAGATTCGTCTCATATTTTGGAGAGACAACCAATTGAGTTGAGATAGGATTTGAAATATGCAGAATAACCGATAGGAATGTTGGTTGGAGAATTGAGACAGTTGAGGAATAAAGTGATTTCTTTAATAAAAGTTTTATAGGGTAAACACTCGAAAGTAAAAATTACTTGGGAGTATGAAGAAGATATGCGAAATAAATATCATCACTTGTTTCCACCCCCAAGTACATGAATTTGAGGATGAATTCTTTAAAAAAGGAGGGAGTTGTAACGCCCAATTATGATTCATCATTGCATTAATTTATTATTAGTATGTGTTGAATTATTTAGGGTAGTTCGGGAATAAAAGAAAACAAAAGATTAAGGGTAGAAGTGACTTTTTTCATGTTGGTCTATAAAATGAGGTTTGTTTCATTTTTTGTGGTGAAAAACATGGGAGAGAGAAGAAAAAGAAAAAAAATGAGAAATGAGAATGAAAAGAGAGATCTTATCCCGATTCGTCTGATTCGATGTCGATTGGAACAAGGTCTCTTATGAAAAGTATAGAGCTTGATAAGGAATTGAAAGCAGTTTTGGCGTTAGAAACTGCTGATTTTTTATGATTTCACTGTAAGAATCTTTCTTCAATTTTTCTCGATTTTTCATTGATCCAGAACTCTGATTGACAAACCTTTGGTCGCATCAGAACCAGAGGAGAAGCACAAACATATAGCCACTGAAAAAATCAGATTATTGACAATGTGTGGTTCTGAAATGCAGACAGAAGCCACGACTTGTAAAAGACCATGCACATTATAAAGCCAAGACACATGGGGCCCACGCACCTAAAAAAATATGGACATCCTCTCCCCGAGTCTTCCTCCATATTGTCTCGACCCACTGCATAGTTCAGACCTTTGAATCTCGATTTTCGTGAAATTCATTTTTATATTCTATTTATGTGTGTTATGTGTTTCAGAACCTAATTAGAATTAAAATGTGATTAATTTATTTGTTTAGGCTATTTATATAGTTATCTTGTGATTAGAAGTGAATTACGGACTTAATCGGAAAATATGATCGAGTAAGAATGTGTGTGGAAAGTTATTATAGGCTCGGGATTTGAGTGAATTGATATATGGGTGTATGTACATTGCAAATTGAACATGATTTTAAGTTTGACGATGATGAATTGAATAATGGAAGTTTGTATTGTCGATGAAATTCCACCGAAATCCCATTAAGATCACTGGAGCATCAAAATCATGTTTCTTGCATATTCTTTCATCTACTCTAGGCAGGATCACGATCCATACGAAATATTCTTTTGTCTATTTAGGTGATCAAGATAACATTGGCGGGGATAGTCCTTTTACATAGTTTCTCTTCCCATTAGTTACCTGTTTATCCACATCATTAAGCTGTGATCCATTACACTATGCGTGATCTTACTATTTTCTTCATTTTAAAGGTTCGAAAATGATTAATAAATCCTCTATTTTATCATCTATTGTTTCTTAATCATATTCTGCTATTAGAAAAAAGTTCTCCCAATAGTAGTGTCTTTTAATATGTTGTTAAAATGAGAAATCTAGTTGTCTTCCCTATGCGAGTTCATTATTTTTATATGGGCACAAAACCTAATTATAATACATTGATATATATAAAGAATTATCCATTATTGAATATATATATATATTAAAATATAATGAAATTTACTTCAAGCACTCAAACAATAGCAACTATACACTAAAGAGGGAGGTGAATTAGGTATATGACAAAATAATATGGAATTAAAAATCTTTACGATTTTAAGCTACTCAGTTAGTAGCTTTACAAAATAATTTATAATTCAATTTCCACAATTGATATATGCAATCATTAAATCAAATGGCAATTTATTCAATAATAAGTTTTACTAAATGGTTTTTTCTTTTCACCCTAATTATTTTAAAGAAACCCTAGCTGCCCTTGTTCTAGTTTTCTCTCAAGAGTTGAAAGAAAAAAAAAGAATAAGAAAAATAAGTGTGTGACAATTTCAATCTCTAAATTGTTTAGTTTTTGTGGTGTGAGTGAAGCCCACACTTCGCTTTGTTGGTAACGAGTCATAGTACGGAAGATCAATTGGTGTTGACGCATAAACCTTTTTCCTCTCATTTTTTAACCACTCAGCAGTGAGCAGAAAAATCTGCTCACTGTTGCCACTTCATATACCTTGTTGGTGTTCCGTTTCATTGTGTTTTTGTACATAATTTTTTGTTTTTAATGGACGTTTTAGGACTGTTTTGGAGTCATTATTTTATCCAAAATAATGGCAGAAAATTCAGCGAACAACCAGTAAAAAACAGTGAGATGTCGAGCGTAAAAAATGTTTTCGATGTGCAAAACAGTTTGATTTTTGGGCTGCTGTTCGAGGGTTGTTCGATGTTGGAAAAATCATCAAAAACAGAAGAAAAAATTCTAAATAGGCTAGACAGTTTCGGATAAAATGGGAAAATAGTAGAAAATATTTCAAGGTCGATCCCGGTACCTAACACGATTCTGCCATGCAGTAAATCATTTCCTACAGTATGTAGTGAGCTTTGATAATCAAGAGGGAATGTTAATGAGAAGTTTTATTTCTCTATTTGTTTTTGTTTTTAAAGAAATATTAGAAGGTGCAAGAAGATAGAAAAAATGAAATTGGGGCTCAATATATAGTGAAGGTTAAAATTCCTCCAATTTTATATTATGAGACCGATATGCTGGTCTACAGTGGTCGGCATGTTGGTCCTGCAAATTGAAACGACTATATCCAATATGACCGTTGAGCATAATGCACAGACCAATTAGATTACTGATCTGTATAGTGACCAGTATGCCGGTTAGCTAACTAGTATATAGACCAATATGATCCTTCCTGGTTTCAACAGTTATGTAAACTCCAGACTGACTGGTGTGGTTAACCGATATAGAGTAGCTCGGTTTCACAGAGCATGCAGAACTTCCTAAAGTAGAGCAGGAACACCGGTATGCCAGTTTAGCGGCCGGTGTGCCGGTCACAGTGTAGAAAAATAGGTTTTGAAGATTAAAACATTATGCACATGACCCAAATGTATTTTATTAATGTGTATGAGTCCTATTAGCTTATAATACTTCAATTATCAACTCACTTACATTGAGAGCACTAAGCTATAAGATTTCACTTGATTTTCTTCATTAAGTTCTTCAGTCTTTATTTCCAATTTGCTTCGATAACTTTTTGTAATGCTCGCGAATACGTATCGAAGCCACTAACATTACGTCATCAAAATCAATCATCGAGAATGTGCGCTAACAATCTCCCAATTTTTTATGATGGAAATCCTTTAAACTTGTAAGCTTTATAAGTCCCAAATTTGTTGACATTTATAATTCCCTCAATATTAGGTCCCTATCAACATGTCATTGCCTTTCAATATTGCTCTATAAGCACTTAGAGAAACACATTAGTACAAATTTACCCCCCCTCAATGTTAGGGTGGGCCTTTATAAGTTTTAATCTCATTTCTATGATTTCTCCCTCTTTGCCATTAGTAAAAAGAATGGATTATCAAAGATTAAGCACTTAAAAGATGTAAAAGAACATGTTCACAAAACATAATAATACATTTGATAAACATGCACCATTAGCATTTCCTCATCTTTTGCCATAAAATCTAATAGACATGCATAAATCATCAAAATCATAAAGGACATATATATGCAATAAACTCAATATGATCCCAAATGTGATTCCGAATACAATCAAATAATATAATGTAGGCCAATATCACAAATATGCCTCAATTTAATTTTTAATCATTTCTAATGATTCACAAAAATTATGAATTAAGTCAATGAGTTTCATTAATACTCAAATCATACAATTAAGATCAAACATGGCAAATCATGCATAAGTTTATATAATTTAGCTCAAATTGCCCAATCAAAAGCATGCTTCTCAATTATGTCAAACATTTAAGCATACGCAAGTAAGGTGGAGGAAACAGTACCAATGTTTCCGTAAGCATAGATTTTACCTTTTACCGTTGTTATCAAGTGACTAATCCACCATTCATAAAACTTGGTCATTTTTAAGGTTGCATTTGATATTCTTATTATTGAGGTTTTTCCTCACTTTGTGTTAAGTCTTTGGGATTATATGAATTTCTCATTAATTACTTCTCCAAAAGCTTAACCTACAAAATCATTCAAGCATATTTTGATACCCAAACTTTCTTGGAACCATGTGGGTTAATTTTGCTCAGTTGGGAACCCATACATTCACTTTCTTCTTATAAATGTTATCATATATCCTATGTCCTTTTCTATTGCATGCATGACATGTGATATTTGCATCACTAGTAACATGATCATGCATTATATATGACTTGCTAATAATCGTAGGAATCATGTACCTTTTTTTCTTCACTCTCAATGAAGAAAACATCATCTTCAATTACCATTATGGCGAGATCTCTTGTCCCCTCTTCATTTTCTTCCTCAAATGAGTTAGAGTCGATATCGTTCTAAGTTTCTTTCATTACATTCTTCTTGAATTTTCCTTTCAATCTCCTAAATGGGTAATCGGCAACTATGTGACTCGATTTTTCACACTCAAAAAAAGTGAGTTTATCCTTCTTGTATTTCCTTGGCCAAATTTCCTCTTTCTTCTCATCCATTTTAAAATTTTATTTAGACTTCTAGGATTTGAGGAATTTATTGAACTTTTTTTATCAATTGTACCAAGTTTTCATCATTATCATCTTCCACCTCACTTAAGGTTGCAGTATCATCTTTTCTTACAGATGACTTAAGGCATATTCACTTTTTATTTTTCTTTTCTTCTTCCATTAAATCCTTCACAATCTCTATCTCATATTCTATCAATTTTCCCATTAAGTCATCCAACTTCAAAGTGTTCATATCATTTGATTCTTTGATGTTGGAGGTGTAAATTCTATATTCCTTAGTAAGAGAGCTAAGGATCTTCTTCACTTGATCACTTGTACTAATATTTTTTCCTAAAGCACTCAGTTAATTTATAATTATGGTGAACCTATAAATCATCTTCATAATATTTTCACCAGTTTCCATAAGCTATCCAACTCGCACATGAATTGATTGATATTTGATTCCTTAACTTTGGTAGTTCTTTCATTCACAAACTCCAAAGACTTCTATAATTCATAGGCATTTCCAAATTCTGGAAATTTGTTGATTTGGCTCTGATCAGTGGCCGAAGTAAATGATTGAGAACTCTTACTTTGTTGGAGGCTTCCATGTTGTCCTCATCAGTCTATTCGAATTACGGTTTCAAAAAATCCACACAATTGTTATCTTTCTTCATAAGCATTTTAGAACCTTTAGTGATCACTTTGAAAGATTGCACATTAATGGCAAGAAGGTAGTTCAACATCCTCATCTTCCAATAATTATAGTTGGTTTCGGTGTAAAATGGAGGTCTATTTGTCGAAAATCCCTCGGCAAGGCTTGTTGTGTAGTTTGTAAAGGTCATTTTGGTTGGGTAGGCGCAACGGAAGCCCGCGATGGAAGGCGAAAATAGTTTTCAAACGTTTTAAAAATTTTCCGAGCGAATTAATAAATATCAAATATTATTAATTCACTCAAGGTGGTTTAAAAATATTATTTATTAACAATTACAAACATAATATACTTTGTTATATGACGAATTATTTTACGAAAATATTTTTCGACAAATACTACGCGTAACGGGCAAATGGTCAAACCGGTTGACCAACCGCTGAGCCGGGCCAACCTGATCACTTGGGAAGTATTCGGTCAGCCTTTGGGCTACCCGAACAGTGCCCAGTTCACTGGGTTCACAACCGCGGAGCAGCGAGCTTGTTTCGACCCGAATTTCACCTTTTTCTCGCATTTTCGCCCCGGAACAATTTCCGGAATTTATCCACCACCCAATACACATCCAAATTCTTCCAAATAACATATTTTTTCATGAAAAATATTCTGTTTTAACGCTTAACTTCAGATCTGATCCAGAAATTAATTTCTTTAATTTTAATGTCATAATTCAATTTATTCACCAAATTAATCCAATTAATTTGCACCAAATTAAATCACCACAACATAATGCCTCAAGAACAATTCTAGGTAATATTAGAGAGGTATTATCATTCTAGAATGACAATTTTAATTTTGAAGATTAATTCACTAATTAATCTAAATACACATGCTTATAAGGAAAACTATTAAGGTTGTTAATTAATCAACACCAAAATTTTTATCTATATACATATCCAAGATATATATATTTTTAAGTCATGTAAAATACATATCTAATATATATTTTCATGCTTTAGAAATAAAACTAAGAAATTAAAATTTGGGAACCTTGAATTACCTTAATTGCAAGCTCCAAAATTTTTAATTCATTCTCCATTGATGTTGATTGGTCAATACTCAAACCTTAACCTCTCTTTTCCTTTTATTCTCAACACATGAGAGTGATCCAAGCTAGTGAAATGAAACAAGTTTCATTTATATATCAGTGATTACGCCCAAAAAGTACTTGTGGTTTTCGCAGTATAGTTAAGGTATTAATTCCTCAGAGAGATGGTTACAAAGAACTGATTTACTTAAAAAAAAAACGTAAGCAATAACTTAATGTAAAGATATATTGAATTGGTAATCTAAAGTAAAAATTAAGAAAAACAATTAAAAGATATGAATAGAGAGAGGCAGCAAAGCGTCGAGAATCCCTCTTGTATCAAACTCTTATATTCCTTATTGATTCCCGTTATTACTCAATTGAAGGTTTCACATCCCAAACCAACAATCAGAAGATATTCAATTCTAAGCATATTAATTTCTAAGTTGATCAATGATTTACTTTCTCTATGTTAACAACACACAAAGTTATTATTACGATTAACGTCGACAATATACCCTAACACAAATCTGCAGCAGAAGACCAAATCATAAAACAACTTTACCAGTCACAAATGGGTTCCTCAATCACACATAGAAGAATCATGACTGGATCTATATGAAAATTTATGAAACACAATCTATGGGTTCATGAATCAAAATATGATAAAGAATAATAAACATCAATTGTATTAAACGTTAAAAGGTACTTAGGAAACAACAACATGAACATAAGAATTCAAATACAAAAGTTCATCCTTATCTTTGCCTAGGAGATTAGTTCTCCATGTATAAGAGAGATATAGCTCGGATAGATCGGAGAGATGTCATGTCGCCTTTGAGTTCTTTATTCTTCTCTCTCAATCTTGTGTTTGTGGCTATTTGATGTGTGATTCTCCTCTGTTTATCTATGTTTTTATCTTCATTTTGGGTTTTGGAAGAAGTTGGGTTTATATAGGGAAGCACTAGAGTCCATATATGCGTAAAACACGATCAAAATAAGCTTCAAGGACTGTTTCGGGGCACCGCGGCGCCAAACATGCTGGCTTTTATATGGAGTACAGATTCTGGGGCGCGTCGCGACACCAATGAGGGCGTGTCGCGACGCGTGGCTATTTTCTGGTTTTGTGCTTTCTTCGTTTCAACTCTTCCTGCGTGCTTCTGATGCGTCCGTAAGGTCCCGAAACACGCTTAATTGCTCCAAACTTCATATTCCATTGCTCATAATAACAAAGCACACAATAAACTCTAATTAAGATTAAATATATGATAAATAAGCTGAGTTAGCAATGTTCAAAGTACACTTTCATGCACTTATCAAGTAGAGAAACCCTAATGGCTGAAAATTAAAAGCATTTTTAAGCCAAAAAAAATTAATTTTTTATGGCCAAGATTTTGACATCCAATGATCTTATCCATTAATTAATTATTATTTTGATTTTTGTTAATTAATACCCATGTGCTAAAAATATATGGTTTGGCCAATCAAATTATGTCAAATAAATAAGAATATTTCAAGAATAATTCTTATATAATAAATCAATTAATCAATTAATTTATTTTAATTAATAAAAAGATAAAATAATTACATGGAGAAATATTCCAAGAATATTCTTCCATTTTTATTATTATTAATAATTAATTAACAATTAAATAATTAATAATAATTACAAAACAAATGTCCAATTCCAATAGGTTAATAATGTGTATCGATTCTAAATTATGTTTCGTATACAAGTACACATTATTTAATACGCATGTGTAAATTATGAATAATCCGAATTATCCATAATTAATTGCCCAAGTGCTCAACGAATACACTTTATATTATGGGACTCTATAGGTTCAAATTTATCTATCACAGAAACCATTTCCATATCCGTAATTTGTCCACTCATAAATTATGACGACCATAGATAATCTAGTCGAACCATCTAAGTAGAAGTCATCGCATATATATAATCCCTCTATCATAGGTTATCTGAATTCTAGAGATATAGATTAAACGTCCAATTTCCGCTATGAACAATTCATGTGTCGCAACATATTTATGATTCTTTAATAAATATTCGGAACTCATTTCTGAATCATACCTCGGCCAAGGATTTAAAATAGTCATAAATTGGACACCTAAATCCCGTACACAGGACTGACAGATCCTCTATGGATATATCACAGAATATCATGAGTATCAGTCCATACCTGACGAACATGCGGAGTTATGATCTTAAAAGATCATTGAAGCGACTGCCATCAAAGTATGGTGGATATCTCACATATCCACTGTGGTATCACAAGTCAAATGAGCTAATATGCTATTCGACTCGTAAACATTCCTATTGACGTTGGTGTACCATTTATCAGGAATCTTCGAATGAGTAATTCAGTATTTATCCAATAAATACCTATGTGTCTATATGAGTCTTCCAAGACTCATGATTTACTGAGATAAACCATTAGAATAATTCTAATATACAACACGTACCGGTCTAACGGGTTTACTAGCTGACCAGGTATGTAAACCTTGACTAGGAATAGTTTAAAGAATGAATTGTATTGTGACATTTCTCAGTAACAATTGCGGCGCTTTTGCAATTACATCATAGCTATTCATTCTAAGGTCTTTCACGTCTTTACCATATAATAGATTATATTGATGAAAATTACTAAATTTTATTCATAATAAAACAAAAATGTAAATTGTATTTACAATAAATACAACAAAATTTGGCGCGCCGAGCACCAACTCCAACATTTTCTCGCACTTGCTCTAGTGGAAAATTTGATAGTATATAACTCCCATCGCTTCTACATGTCTATCATATAGTCACAGAGGCAACGCCTTCGTAAGCAGGTCTGCTATGGTTCCCTCTCCAGATATCTTGCATATGGCAACTTCTCCTCGAGCGATGATCTCACGAATAATGTGGTACTTTCATTCCACATGTTTCGATTTCTGATGTGCTCTTGGTTTCCTTACATATACAACAACACCACTATTATCACAGAACAACGGGATCGAATCCTAGATGCTTGGGACAACTCCCAATTCCGCGATAAATTTTCTAAGCCATATAACTTCCTTTGCAGCATCTGATACAGTAATATATTCCGCCTCAATGGTGGAATTGTTGGATTCTACTATATTCCCAAGATCATTCAAGCAATGAAAAACATGTGAATACATTAAAGAAGTATGGCAGAATCATACATACAATGAGCTGTTTATGGAAGTGTTGAGTTCAAAAATTTCCTCCAAGAATTCGGCCAAGCTCCAAGTTTGATGAAGATGAAGAAGCTCCAAGCTTTGAGAGGATTCTAAGCTCTTGAGATGGTTTCCCTATCACCTTGTGATGATTACTTTTGAGTGCTAGCTCTTGGTAATTTTTGCAACAAAATCACCTTTCTTCTTCCTTGAACTTTCGGCCAAGTGAAAAGAAAATAGAGAGAGCAATTTTTGTGAGATTTGCGTGAATGAGAGAGAGTGAGATGTGTGTGTTGACTTGTTAAATTTGATTTCAAAAATCAAATAAATGATTTACCAAATATTTGGTAATAAGTCAATCATGTCACTTTAACTTGGAGTGTAAGATAAGTTAAAATCATTCTCACCAAAACCCATCACTCAAAGTGACAAGTGATGTGACTAGTGATGAGACATGTGGGCCCCACTTGATTCTAAATCTGAGTGGGCCCGCAAACACTCCCGGGCTCGGGTTCGCTAATTCTGAATTAACGAACTTTCCTTTGCGACGTAATTAAATCAAATTTAATTAAATAATAATGCCAAGTAAAATTACTATTCAGGTCGCTAGCGAATTAATTCTAAATTAATCCGTTTGCCTGAATGAAAATCTAATTTTAATTCCGCGTCGAAATCTAATTTCGTTTAATATATCAAATATATTATTTTATCGATTAATTCCTAATTAATCGTTCTCTCTCTTCAAATAGTATTTTATCCCAGATAAAATCTCTCCGAAATTAATCCCAGATTAATTATGCTCGAATCATACGTCATCGGTGGATCTTCGGGAAGTGAATCAAGAGATCCCTGGATATGTTGGCAGTAAATCCGATCGTCGGACTATCCGAACACGTACGTACCTCGTACTACGTTTTTACCGATTTACGAGACATGGTTGGCTTATAGCAAAGCACCGTGCCTACCCAATTCTCCAAAAATATTCTTAATGGAATATATAATCTATATCAGGAGTAGTATACATAGTATTACGTATAGCGATCCAGTATCAGATGTCACATACAAGGCCTGCGACTGGAATAGTGTCTGCCCCGTACGAAGCATATATCAGATTACAAGCAACTAGTCTCTTTAAATCGGATAATCATGACCTTGTCATATTATCCCGATGGTTACAACCATTTAGAGTACCATTTCTGTATCTCTGCGTGATCATCATCTCCATATGACTGCAGTGATACTTCCATCTTGACATCACACCCAATACACTACGATTCTCAATAAACCCAGAAGAGGTGTACATAGAACCTGTTAAAGTCCTGGACAACCAAACCCAAAGTCTATTGATTGTCGCAAGTATTAGCGATGTAAGTCTCAGGTTAAGACCAAATACACCTACCCTGATGCGGATTCCCATAGACATATAGTCATACTACCAATGGGATTCTGCGGGGTCTATCCAGAGCGAAGCTGTTTCCGTACCATCGGTAAACACAACCTCCTATCACACTTGCATAAGTATCCAATACTTAAATATATGAGAACTATGCTGTTACGCTTCAATAACACGCAGAAGTGCGATACTAGTCTATTCTGCATTATCGATGTCCAGTCTCGATAATACTACGACTAGGGATATTTAATGATTAAACCTTTAAGGATTGATATTGTCTCATATCTTATAATTCGGAACTAATCATAAGGACTTTTATCATTTATATATTCAAGTAATCAAATTACAAAATGATAAAATGCAATTTCATTGCTACATAATTAATTTGTACAAAAAACACAATGTCTTTTACAAATAGTGACGCTATGGGTCATAATTGTCTAACAGGAATCAGCTGTTGATCCTTGTTTGGAACACTTCCAACTAACTACAGTATTGTTAAGAGTAAATAAAAAACCTGAGGTAGACTTTCTATCATCATGATCTGACTGAAAGTCAGAATCTGTATATCCTCTTATCCGTAAATCACATTCTCCATAAATAGGAAACTTATCCTTAGTACCTTTCAGATACCTTAGGATATTTTTAACGGCCATCCAATGATCGTTACTTGAATTTGACTGATATCTGCTAGTAATGCTTACTGCATGGCTAATATCGGGTCTCGTACATAACATGGCATACATGATGCTTCCTAACCATTGATGCATAAGGTTGACTAGACATTCTAGCCTTTTCATCTTCTGTCTGATAACACATCTTATTCGAAAGATGAATCCCATTTCGAAAAGGTATATTATCAATTTTATAATTGCTAAAGTTGTACCTTTTTAGGATCTTATCTATGTATGAGGATTGAGATAACCCAATCAGCTTCCTTTCCCTGTCTCTATAGAGATTTATACCATGTATATAAGAAGCTTCATCCAACTCTTTCATGGAGAAATTTTTACAAAGATATGATTTAACACCCTGCATCATTCCAATATCATTTCCAATGATCAGGATGTCGTCAACATAAAACACCAAGAACACTATAATACTCTCACTAACCTTCTTATAAACACAAGGTTCTTCTTCATTTTTGAGAAAACCAAACAATCTGATTACCTCATCAAAATGAAGATTCCAACTCTGCGAAGCTTGTTTAAGCCCATTAATGGACTTCTTAAGCTTACATACCATGCCAGAATTTTGGCTGGAGATAAAACCCTTCGGCTATTCCATATAGATTTCTTCATTAAGAAATCCATTAAGAAAAGTCGTTTTGACATCCATTTGTCAAATATCATAATCATGGTAACCAGCGATAGCCAATAAAATCCTAATATACTTTAGCATCATTACTGGTGAAAAGGTTTCATCATAGTCCACACATGGCCTTTGAGTGTAACCTTTAGCAACCAGTCGGGCTTTGAAGGTTTCAACCTTCCCATCACGCTCGCGCTTCCTTTTGTAAACCTATTTATAACCAATGGGAACAATTCCCTCAGGAAGCGGAACTAAGTCCCATACTTGATTCTGATGCATAGAGCCTATTTCAGAATGCATGGCTTCCTTCCATTTAGCGGAATAAATGTCTAACATTGTTTCTTTGTAGGTATATGGATCAGTCTCCTCAACAATGAGCATATCGAGACTCTTGTCTTATATCAAATACAAGTGCTCATGAGGTCTCGATATCCTAGTAGACCTACGGAGAGCGGAACTAGAAGGTTCAACTTCTGTCTGAACCTGTGGTTCCTCTATCGGTCTGTCATCTATAGGTTGGACTTCATCAAGCTCAACCCTTCTATGATTACCACTTTCTACCAAAACTTCTTCAAGAAATCTGGCAAAACAAGCTACGAAAACATTTCGATGCTCAGGTTCATAGAATTGATATCCTTTGGAATTCAAAGGATATCCAACAAACCTAACTTTTCGCCCTCGAGCCAAAATTTTATCCCGCTGTGTCACCTTGACGTATGCAGGACAGCCCCAAACCCTAATATAATTAAGGTTCGATTTCCTACTAACCCATATCTCATACGAAGTAGTGGGAATATCTTTAGGGGAAACCCTATTCAACATAACCTTTGTAGGTCATCCAATATGCCCACAAGACCTCTGGAAGATCCTCAACCCACAGACCTTTACAGGACCCGAGCATTGCTTTCAAATTGCTCATGATGGATTTGTTCGCGCACTTCTACTTGCCCATTAGACTTCGGATGAGTAGGTGAGTTAAATCTCAATGCAATATGAAGGTTCTCATAAAGCTTCCTGCAACCCTTATTGTTGAACTACTTCCCATTGTGCGTAATGATAGCCCGGGGTATCTCGAACCGGCACACAATACTATTTCTGATAAAATCTGTTGCTTTTTCTCAGTTATTGCGGACAGTGGCTCAACCTCTACCCATTTGGTGAAATAGTCTATTGTAACGATTACGAATTTGGCCTGACCCCGACCTGTAGGCATCGGCCTAATGATGTCCAATCCTTAATGGCAAATGGCCAATGACTTGATGTTGGGTCTCTAAGATCAATCTCAATATCATTTAAGCATGTAATAGGTGTGAATACTCAAAGCAATATAGCTTAAATATAATCACAATGATCGGTTATAGGATGTGTAGAGTTCAAAATTTTTTGCTTCTTTTGAAGTTGCTCCAAGCTCCTCCAATGTTGAGTGTCAAGCTCCAAGCTTTGAGAAAGGATTCCAAACTTTAGGGATTGTTTCCCTATCACCTTTGTATGATCTAATGTGTGCTAGCACTTGGAAAAATTTGCAACAAATTTCTTCCTTTTGTTCTTGTAGCTCTCGGCCAAGCCAAAAATTGGGAGATGGAGAAGCTTTTTCACGCCAAAGAGAGAGAAGAGTGAATGATGATGTGTTGCGTTTTTTCAAAATTGAAAGTCATATACCAAATACAATAATTGGTAAATGTCATTCAATCTTTCAAACTTGTGTGTTGAACAAGCAACCATCAAATTCTTCACTAACTTCCATCACCAAAAAGGCAAAAGATTGGCTAGTGATGTGAGTTGATGTGACTTATGGGCCCCACTTTAATTCAAAATCCGAGTGGGCCCACAAATACATTCCGGGCTCGGGTTCGTTAATTCCGAATTAACAAATTTTCTGTTGCGACATAATTAAATCAAATTTAATTAAATAAAAATGCCTCGCAAAATTATTATTAAAGTCACTCGTGAATTTATTCTAAATTAATTCGTTCGCCCGAATTAAAATCCAATTTTAATTCCGTTATGAAATCTAATTTCATTGAATATATCGAATATATTATTTTATCGATTAATTCTGAATTAATCGTTCTCTCTCTATTAATTGAATTTTATCCCATATAAAATCTTGTCGTAATTAATCTTAGATTAATATTCTCTCTTCTAATTAATCCCAGATTAATTATGTTCGAGTCATACGTCATCGGTGAATCTTTCGGAAGCGACCCATGAGATCTCTGGATATGTTGGCAGGAAATTTGGTCATATGGTTGGCTTCTAGCAAAGCGTTGTGCCTACCCAATTCTCCATGAATATTCTTTAAGGAATATATAATCTATAATAGGCGTAGTATACGTAGTATTGCGTATTACGATCCAGTATCAGATGTCACATGCAAGACCTGGGGCTGGAATATTGTCTGCCCCGTACGAAGCATATATCGTATCACAAGCAACTAGTCTCTATAATCGGATAATCATGACCTTGACATATTATCCCGATAGTTGCAACATAATAGAGAACCAGTTTTGTATCCCTGCGTGATCATAATCTCCATATGACTGAAGTGATACTTCCGTCTTGACATCACACCCAATACACTACGATTCTCAATAAACCCATAGGAGGCGTAAACAGAACCTGTTAAAGTCCCGGATGACCAAAACCAAAGCTTATTGATTGTCTCAAGTACTAGCGATGCAAGTCTCAGGTTAAGACCAAATACACCTACCTTGATACGGATTCCCATAGACACATAGTCATACTACCAATGGGATTCCGAGGGGTCTATCCAGTACGAAGCTGTTTCCGTACTATCGGTAAACAAAACCTCCTATCACACTTGCATAAGCATCAAATACTTATATATATGAGAACTATGATGTTACGCTTCCATAACACGCACAAGTGCAATACTAGTCTATTCCACATTATCGATGTCCAGTCTCGATAATACTACGACTAGGGATATTTAATGATTAAACCTTTATGGATTGATATTGTCTCATATCTTATTAATCCCGAACTAATCATAAGAACTTTTATCATTTATATATTCAAGTAATCAAATTACAAAATGATAAAATGCAATTTCATTGCTACATAATTAATTTGTACAAAAACCACAATGTCTTTTACAAATAGTGACGCTATGGGTCATAATTGTCTAACAGGAATCAGCGGTTGATCCTTGTTTGGAACACTTCCAACTAACTATAATATTGTTAAGAGTAAATACAAAACCTGAGGTAGACTTTCTATCATCAGGATCTGACTGAAATTCGGAATCTGTATATCCTCTTATCCGTAAATCATATTCTCCATAAATAGGAAACTTATCCTTAGTACCTTTCAGATACCTTAGGATATTTTTAACGGCCATCCAATGATCGTTACCTGAATTTGACTGATATCTGCTAGTAATGCATACTGCATGGCTTATATCGGGTCTCGTACATAACATGGCATACATGATGCTTCCTAAGCATGATGCATAAGGTTGACTAGACATTCTAGCCTTTTCATCTTCCGTCTGATGACACATCTTATTCGAAAGATGAATCCCATGTCGAAAAGGTATATTATCAATTTTATAATAGCTAAAGTTGTACCTTTTTAGGATCTTATCTATGTATGAGGATTGAGTAACCCAATCAGCTTCCTTTCTCTGTCTCTATAGAGTTTTATACCAAGTATATAGTGTTGGTTTCTATAAAGGTCCCAAGATCATAAACAAGCATGAAATATGTGCGAATACAAATCAACGAAGTTGCGGAATACTCACATCGATCGGTTTCGCGATGTTTTGACGAACAAAACTTCATTTTCTGCCTTCCTCCAAGCTTGGCAGTGAGCTGTGACAGTTCACTGGTTTGGCGCCAATGGTGGTCCTTCGTCAAGCTCCAAGCTTCGTTGAATGGTTCCCGGCTCATGGGTGGACTTCCCTATCACCTTCGTATGTCTCTCGGAGTGCTAGCTTTTGTGATTTTTGCTATAAAAATCACACACTCATGCTTCCCATCTCACGGTTTCTTGACAGAAACCAGTAAGTATTTTTGCCTCCTTGGGTGTGTGAGAGAGAGAGATAAGAGAAAGAGAGAGTTGTGTTTGTTGGTTCCAAATTTGTGTATTAAATACTCAAATGTGAATCTCAAATTCATTTGGAATGAATTTGGCTTTCAAAAAGTGAAGCCTTAATGTCACCAACCACTCATATCACTTCCATCAATCATGAATAGTGACTTGCGTCAATCACTCAAAGTGAAAGACATCAATCACTTGATTGACGAATGATGTGACACTAGATGTGACTAGCGATTTGACGCTTGATTTGACTTGCGTGCCGCACTCGAATTAGAAATGCGAATGCGCTCGCAAATAATCTCGGGCTCGGGTTCGCCAATTCCAAATTAACGAATTTTCCATTGCGTCGTAATTAAATGATTACGCCTAGCGAAATCACTATTCACGTCGCTAACAAATTAATTCTAAATTAACTCGTTCGCCCGAATTAAAATCTAATTTTAATTCCGCATCGAAATCTAATTTCGTTTAATATATCAAATATATTAATTTCTCGATTAATTCCAAAATAACCATTATCTCTCTTTTAATGATATTTTATCCTAGATAAAATATCTCCGTAATTAATCCCAAATTAATTTTCTCTCTATTCTAATTAATCCCAGATTAATTAAGAGTGCGAGTCATACGTCATCGGTGAATCTTTGGGAAGGGACCAATGAGATCCCCGGATATGTTGGCAGTAAATTTGGTCGTCGGACTATCCGAACACGTAAGTACCAAGTATTACGTTTTACCGATTTACAAGACAAGGTTGGCTTCTAGCAAAGGGCCATGCCTACCCAATTCTCCAGAAATATCCTTACAGGAATAAAGGATCTATATCAGGCGTAGTATAAGTAGTATTACGTATTTCTGTCCAGTATCGAATGATCACGTGCTAGGCCTGGGGCTGGAATTGTGTCTGCCCCGTACGAAGCATATGTCGGATGTCTGGTAACTAGTCTCTATAATCGGATAAACATGACCTTGTCATTTTATCCCGATGACTGCAATACTTAAGAGTACTAGTACCGTATCCTACGTGACCATCATCTCCATATGACTGGAGTGACACTTCCATCTAGACATCACACCCAACACACTACGATTCTCAATATACCCAGCATTGGCGAACACAGAACCTCTTAAAGCCCTGGACGACCGCAACGAAAGTATATTGATTGTCGCAAGTATTAGCGGTGCAAGTCTCAGGTTAAGACCAAATACACCTACCCTTATTTCGGACTTCCATAGACACATAGTCATACTACCAATGGAATTCCGAGGGGGTCTATCTAGAGCGAAGCTGTTTCCCATACCATCGGTAAAACATAACCTCTTATTACAATTGCATGAGTATCCTATACCCAAATATATGAGAACTATGCCGTTGTGCCCTCACAACGCGCACAAGTGTAATACTAGTCTTTTACGTATTTATCGATATCCAATCTCGATAATACTCTGACTAGGGATATTTAATGACTTATCCTTCATGGACTGATACTGTCTCATATCATTCTCCGTCCAGGAACAAATCATAGGGACCTCCTGTCATTTATACATCTAGGTGATCTAATCAAAAATGATAAGAATGCAATCTCATTTGTCACATAGTTAATTTGTACAACAACACCATGATCTGTACAAATAGTGATGCTATGGGTCATAATTGTCCAACAATCTCCCACTTGGCCTATAGCCAGTCACTCGAGTGTCTTACACCCGAACTATGTACGGTTGGCTCAAACTGCTGAGAAATGCTTTCATCAGCGGATTTGCATGATTATCATCTGATGTGATTTATTCGATCATCACATCGCCACGATGTATGATCCGAACGAATAAGATGAATCTCGAAGTATGTATCTGGATCGTTGATGAGACAATTAATTCTTTAGCCTGTGCTCAAGCCTAGCTCAGCTGCTAACAGAATTATATCTAATCTAATTAGATTTATTATCGACCCAAAAGGCTTCTATTGCCTTCTCAGCTGCAACAATAACCCGCATTTGTTGTTTATTCGGTAACAGTATCTTGCTTGGAAGATTTTCAGCTCACTGTTTCGTTATTCAAACTTTGTAGTACCGTTTGCGACTTGTAGTCGTTTTATTGGTTTAGGAAACTTGCAGTAGTGATCCCAGTCACTTCAAGTTCTCCTTCTCCATAGACTAAGACAGAATCCTTAGTTCTCTAAGATACTAAGTATGTTCTTAACTTCAATCCAGTGACTATCACTTGGATTGGTCTATTTGTGAATCCATATGCTCAAAGCGTATGAGACACCAGGTCGCGTACATTTTTCAATGTACGAGTTCTCGGAGAGTTTTCTCGAAAGCCAAGCTTTCACCGATTATTATTATGGGAATATCATTTCCAAGAAATGACATATTATCATTATTTATAGGACAGCCACTGTCAGTGCACTCCCACTAACCTCCTTATATACACAAGAATCATTTCGTTTTGAATTAAATCATACAGCATTATGATTACATCAAAACGATAATTCCAAGAACCTAATGCTTGCTTCAATCCAAACATGGATCGAATAACCTACAAACCTTATTTGCTAGTTTAGGTACGACAAAACCGACAGGATGTTGTAAACATCCTCCAAAAGGTTTCCTCTTCAGGAAAGTGATTTTCCCATTAAGCTGACATATTTCATAAATGAAACATGCAGCATTAGCAAGCATTATCCAAATGGATTTACCGTGGCAACAGTTAAAAGGTTGAATCGTAATCAACACAATGTTGATAACAATACCTTTCCGCTACAAGCCTAGCTTAGTACGTTGGTATGTTGCCATCCATGTATGTCTTCCTTGAAGACTTATAAAGTACCAATAGGCACAATGCCTTATGGTACATCAACTAGTATCTAAACTTGTTGATATACATGGAATCCATTTCGGATTATATGGCACTTTGCCATAATTAGGGAGTCGATACCTTGTATCACTTCCTCATACGTAGTCAGTTGGTATACTCAATAAGATTGACATCTTTATGAGGTGAGATCAGAAACCCATACCCCAGGTTGTTTTCTGACTCTCTCCGACATATGCGGTTCTTGTGTATACGAAGATTAATGGTAATAGTTTCATCATTGATGAAGTATTTGTGTTCCTTTAGGATTCGGTGCCTGGAATAGTATTACTTCGATTTTCATCGAGTTTTACTATCCTCCCACTTACCACTTTATATCGGTATTTCTCTCAGGAAAACCGCATGGTGAGTAACAATCTAATTGTTCTCTTGTGAGTTGTATAAGTACTATACTTTGGCATCCCTAGGATAACCTACAATTGGCACTTATCCAATTTGGGTTCTAGTTTGGTATCATTCAAACATATGCCTAGAATTCCCAAATATTCAGGAATGAGAAACCCGGTTTCTTTCCCGTTCATATCTAATATGAAATCTGTCAAACAGATTTTATGGAACCTTATTCAAAATAAGTCATTGCACTGTTTAAAGCTTATCCGTTGAAGGAAATGGTAGCTCAGAGCGACTCATGAATAACCTTATCATGTCCAACAAAATTCGGTTACTCATTTCGGACATACCGTCAGGATGACGTGTTCCAGGAGGAGTCCTCATTGAAAGAATACTATACTCTTTCAAGTATACTAGAAACTTATTACTTAAGTATTTTCCATTACGGTCTTACCGTGACAGTTTAATACTTTAGCCGATCTTTTTGTCTATTTTGTGTCGAAACTTTAAAAGTTTCCGATTTGTGTTCCCAAAGGAACACACAACCATTACGCGATGCCACATCCGTAAAGGTCACGAAATATTCATATCCACATCTAGCCTAGCTAGAGATGGGCCCACTTGCTTCACTATGAACTATGGCTAACAGATAAGTGGCATTTGCACTTTTACCAAGTAAATATGTTTTAGGCACATTGCCCAATAAACTAGATTTGTAGACTTTATTTGAATAGAATCAAATTAGTCCGAGTACCCACTCTTCAAAAGTGTGGATATACGAGTCTTGTTTAATTGTGTCCCAGACAACAATGCCACAATTAGTTTCTTCTGATCAAATCAGTTTGAGCTATTTGTTTGTCATGTTATATGTTTGAGACTTATTTATATTCAAAATATAAATACTGTTATTCACATCTAATGTGTTTATCTCAATATCATCTTTATATAATAAAACACTTTAGTGTTCTAGAATATAAAGGTTCACCCGCTGCGGGTTAAACACTGATATAGAGATAATGTTTCTTGTCAAACTAGTTACATTATAACAGTATCCTAATTTAAGTACAAACCCGAAGGGTAGTTCCTAAATTAGGTATCTACGGTTAAAACAGCGACTTTCGTCCCATTTCCAATTCGCAGATAAGTCTCAATTGAAGTCAGTATCCTGCTCATAGCAGATTCTGAACATCAGTATATATTTATGTACCACACTAAGTATTTAAAATCTAATTTCAATACTAGTAATGAACATAATTATGACAAACATATTTGAAGTTAGAGCCTTGCTCGTCTTCAATTCCTTCATGTCTGCTTTGTCCAAACGGCAGTCACGCTTCCGAGATCCCGTTTTGCCACAATTTAGGCAGACATTTTGGGATATGCCCTTTATCTTCCCAGAAGATTATAATGATTTTGCCTTTGCCCTTTTCATATTCATGAAGCCTTTGGCCAAGCCTCGGGTTTCTAGAATATCAAAGTAAGGTGCGCCTTACGCTACTTGCCTTATTGCAAACTTTGACTTTGTCTCCTTGAGAATAGTCATTAACTCTCCAAGAGTTTACTATTGCAATTTTAGTACTTCTAAGATTCTAAGGATAGATTCTTTGAAGATCCTTCAATTTCATTATCATACTTTAAGGATCTAATCCTTAGTTCTGATTCAGAAATTAAGGAGTCTACTGCGACAAGCTAAATGGATTAAGCACTAAAGTTATCATTACATAAATCTTCCAAAGATTATGCTCTACTATTTGCTTAACTCCGGGCTTAGGCATAATATGTTATCTTATCAAATAAAGTAACTTATTAGTTTCCAGGACCATCCTGAAATTTATTCCCAATTTTGAAAATTAAACCATTTAAATACATTTTCCCTAGGATTATGTTTTAAATGTCAATCTTACAATTACATATTGATTCTTATAGTCCAACTATTTAATCAACGATTTAGGTACTATTTATTATAATGATTACAATAGTCCAACTATTTAATCAACTATAATTTAATAGATTAAAATCAATTATATTGATTACTATAATCCAATTATAAAATCAACTATAAATGAATAGTTTGAATACAGTCCAACTGTTAATTAAAAACAACGTTTAAATATTAGTCCAACTAACATTTAATTCATTTGACGAATGATATTTGTTTGAGCGCGTATGGCAAGTAATTAAACGAATAATGCAAATTCAATTCTTGCCTGCCACTATTTTTCGGCGAGCCTCTAACCCTCTGTCGAGTACTCGGGAAACCGTGTTTCCTAGTGGGCTAGGGTCCCATTAAATATCACACAATCTTGACTTAGGCCAACAAATTGTATGATAATTAACTAGGTAGATCTCTAAGATTGATTGGATCCAATCCAATTCCTAGATCCGGCAGTGGGACATCCAAGTCCGAAACATATATCTTATATATGCCAATACATCCAATGTATTACCTAACCTTTTTCCTCTGAATCAACTAAGCCTTGGCTTTGGCACAACAAACTTAGTGATCCCAGTTAAGCGCGACCCATTGACCATGGAAAGCTTCGTAATCAAGGTCGATGGACAAGAAGTGGTCTTGACTTTGGCCAACAAACCACAACTTGGACAAGACACCGATATGGAACAAAGCTCTCGTGATTCAAACACATCCTCGACGGAAAAAGGCCTTAACTTTGGCCAACAAGCCAATGCCAGTCTCGGAACTTGAGTGAGAATCACTCAATCGAAGGAAAGATGCTTAATATTTTGCGAGGGTTTTTCGAATGCAAATTGGCAACCAATTTATTATCTTTGTTAAGGTCTCATCATCATACACCCTTAAACATGCATTCTAAACACATAGTAAAGCGCGTATAATAAAATAATAATGATATGCGGATGGATACTTTACACATTGATCCTAGATCAAATCTCTCCCTTTCTCTCTCCCGCTAGCACAAATATTTCTTCTACCCGTTACACTACACTTCTAAAGAAACCTCATTTACATTGAGGGGAATAGGTGAGAAGAGAATACAAAGAATAAAGAGGTGATAAGGCTGGACACGCAGGTCCAATTTAATAAATCAAATTTATTACAACAATTTCTAAAATTGTCCCACCCATCTAATATCCATCCGATATACATTATTCATGCATCGCAACCATGTATTCACACAAGCATGTTATCAATCAATCTAATCAAATTAATTAATCTGATAATTAGTGATCATCCAATGTTCAAACAACGATTTGATTTTTCTCGAGTCAAACTTGTTTTGCGAATAAGTACTCAAAGTACGAATTCTCGAATTAAATTAAACTACATCATTAAATCCAATTCAATATGCATTTAATTCTAATTCGCTTATTTAATTCCAAATTAAATACTACACTTTATTAATAAACCTTTTACGACTTAAATTCCAAATTTAAACGCTACGGGTCTCAAAGCCCGATTAACGTCCAACGTCAATTTAATTAAAGTCCAATGGGCTTTTAATTAATTTCTTAAGGCATGGACTTTTGGTCAACTTGGGTCAAATCGAATAACCAAAATCCAATCCGAGAGTTACCACATAAGCCCAAAAATCAATTTTGGCCCATTAGGCCCAATTAAACTTTAAAGGTCCATTAGTCGCATTTGGGCTTTATGGAGGCGGTTTTGGGCCCAATTGGATCCAATCCATTGGCCTAAACCTAACTTGGTACAACCAAGCCCAATAAGCCCAATTACAACATTACAAGCCCAAATCCAATTTTAAGGCCCAAATAATTAAATTCCAAAAATCCAATTTCCCAATTTAATTACTTAAAGTGTATAACACAATTAATTATCCAATTAACATTTCTAAAACATCAATTAACACACTAATCATGCTCATTAACATTAAAACATGTCCAACACATTTTAACAAAATCAACCCAATTACATGCATATAGCTCTCGGCAATTGTAGGGAATTTTAAATCGATTTCGATTTCAATCCAATTGAATCCACAATCAATATTAAATCAACATTCCCAATCGTTTCAAGTCATCCAATGATCAACGAAACAAAAATCACCAAGACACTTAGGGCTATAACTCTCGGCTTTTAGGGTTTATTATGCCAAATTACAAATCCAATCCAATTGAATCAAATTCAACATTAAATAAACATTCCATAATGATTTCCAACACATCTAATGAATCAAAAAATCAAAATTCCAAGACATTTAGGATCATCAACCATTCGGCCAACAAATCCAATTTTGGGGAAAATTATTCCAAATCAATTTTCTTGAAATTGGTCAAATCAAACTTCAATTAAACATGTATTAAGCATACTCAAACATCCAATTCATCCAAATCATGCTCAAATACATTTTACCCAATTTTAAGCCCTAAATCAATTTCATGCTCAACCTTGCTCTGATACCATTGTTGGTTTCTATTAAGGTCCCAAGATCATAAACAAGCATGAAATATGTGCGAATACAAATCAACGAAGTTACGGAATACTCACATCGATCGGTTGAGCGACGCTTTGATGAATAAAACTTCATTTTCTGCCTTCCTCCATGCTCGGTAGTGAGCTGTGATAGTTCACTGGTTTGGCGCCCATGGTGGTCCTTCGTCAAGCTCCAAGCTTCGTCGAATGGTTCCCGGCTCATGGGTGGACTTCCCTATCACCTTCGCATGTCTCTCAGAGTCCTAGCTCTTGTGATTTTTGCCACAAAAATCACACACACATGCTTCCCATCTCACGGTTTCTTAACAGAAACCAGTAAATATTTTTGCCTCCTTGGGCGTGTGAGAGAGAGAGATGAGAGAAAGAGAGAGTTGTGTTTGGGGTCTATCCAGTGCGAAGCTATTTCCGTACTATCGGCAAACACAACCTCCTATCATACTTGCATAAGCATCCAATACTTATATATATATATGAGAACTATGATGTTACACTTCCATAACACGCACAAATGCAATACTAGTCTATTCCGCATTATCAATGTCCAGTCTCGATAATACTACGACTAGGGATATTTAATGATTAAACCTTTGTGGATTGATATTGTCTCATATCTTATTAATCCGGAACTAATCACAAGGACTTTTATCATTTATATATTCAAGTAATCAAATTACAAAATGATAAAATGCAATTTCATTGCTACATAATTAATTTGTACAAAAACCACAATGTCTTTTACAAATAGTGACGCTATGGGTCATAATTGTCTAACAGGAATCAGCGGTTGATCCTTGTTTGGAACACTTCCAACTAACTACAGTATTGTTAAGAGTAAATGCAAAACCTGAGGTAGACTTTCTATCATCAAGATCTGACTGAAAGTCGGAATCTGTATATCCACTTATCCGTAAATCACATTTTTCATAAATAGGAAACTTATCCTTAGTACCTTTCAGATACCTTAGGATATTTTTAACGGCCATCCAATGATCGTTACCTGAATTTGACTGATATCTGCTAGTAATGCTTACTGCATGGCTAATATCGGGTCTCGTACATAACATGACATACATGATGCTTCCTAAGCATGATGCATAAGGTTGACTAGACATTCTAGCCTTTTCATCTTCCGTCTGATGACACATCTTATTCGAAAGATGAATCCCATGTCGAAAAGGTATATTATCAATTTTATAATTGCTAAAGTTGTACCTTTTTAGGATCTTATCTATGTATGAGGATGGAGATAACCCAATCAGCTTCCTTTCCCTGTATCTACAGAGTTTTATACCATGTATATAGTGTTGGTTTCTATTAAGGTCCCAAGATCATAAACAAGCATGAAATATATGCGAATACAAATCAACGAAGTTGCTGAATACTCACATCGATCGGTTGGTATAAAATTGTTATATTTGGGACTAATGGGCTTGGTTGGGCCAAGTTGGTTTAAGACAATTGGATTGGATCCAAATTGGGCCTAAAACCATTCCGTTAAGTCCAAATATAATAAATGGGCCTTTTAAATTTAATTGGGCCTAAAGGGCCAAAATTAATTTTTATGTCAAATAGGGTGATTCCTTAATTGGGCCTTGGCATTTGGGTTTGACCCATATTGGCCAAAGCCCATGCCATATGAAATTAATTAAAAGCCCATTGGACTTTAAATTAAATTGACATTGGATGTTAATTGGACTTTGAGACCCATTAAGATTAGATTTAGAATCTAAATCGTAAATGCACATTAAAATTGTAATTATTTAATTTGGAATTAAATATGAATTATTATTGAATACAAATTAAATTTGATTTAAAATTGTAGTTCGATATGATTAGAGAATACGCACTTTGAGTATTTATTCTCAAACGAGTTGGACTCGCGCAAATCAAATCGTTGTTTGAATATTGGATGATCACTTAATTCAAAGATTAATTAATTGGATTAGATTGATTGAATAACATGATTTGTGTGAATACATGGATGTATTGTATGAATAATGTATATCAGATGGATATTAGATGGGTGAGGGCAATTTTGGAAATTGTTGTAATAAATTTAGAATTTATTAAATTGGACCTGCGTGTCCAGCCTTTATCTCTCGACTATTTGTAATTATCTTCTCACCAATTCCCCTCAATGTTAATGAGGTTTCTTTATTGTATTATGTAGTTGGGTAGAAGATAGAATAGTGATAGCCGGGGAGAGGAAATTGAGTGATTTGTTCTAGGAAAAATTTGTGAGATATCCATCCGCATATCATTATTAATTTATTTATCGCACCTTATTATGCTTTTAGAATGCATGTTTAAGGGTGTATGATGAGGCCTAATCAAAGATAATTAATTGGTTACCAATTACGCGAAAAACCCTCAATCAAATATTAAGCGTTTTCTTTCCATTGAATGGCATTGATTTGTTGGCCAAAGTCAAGATCAATTTCCATCGCAGATGTGTTTGAACCATGAAAGCTTTGTTCCATATCGCATGTCTTGGGCAAGTTGTGATTTTTTGGCCAAAGTCAAGGTCACTTCTTGTTCGTCAACATGGATTACGAAGTTTTCCAAGGTCAATGGGTCCCGCTTAACTGGAATCATTAAGCTTGTTGAGCCAAAGCCAAGGCTTAGTTGATTCAAAGGAAAATGTTAGGAAAATATATTGGATATATTGGCATATATATTGTATATATATTTCGGACTTGTAGGTCCACCTACCAGATCTAGGAATTGGATGAGATCCAATTGATCTTAGAGATCTACCTAGTTAAATATCATACATCTTGTTGGCCAAAGTCAAGGTTGTATGTTATTTAATGGGATCCTAGCCCACTAGGAAACTAGGTTTCCCGAGTACTCAACAGAGGGTTAGAGGCTCGCCGAAAAATAGTGGGAGGCTAGTATTGAATTTGTAATTTTGTTCAAATACTTGCCAAATACGCGCTTTCAAATTATTTCGTTATTTTAAATATTTATTAGTTGGACTAATATTCTATTATTTTTCTTGTAACAGTTGGATTGTACCCAAAAATCGTTAATTAATTAGTTAGACTTTTGCAATTAAGATGACTGGAAAGATCGGGGTTAGAGAAATTATCATGGGCGAAAATGTCTTTAATGGTGCGAACTTTCCTGACTGGGATATGAACATCAGGATTGTCTTGGGGGCTGAGAGGATGCTCTATACGATAGAGAGACCTCTCGGGCATAAGCCCGAAAATGAGCAGCCGCTTGAGCTTAAGCTTTGGAAGACTCATAGCGATGACAACTCAACTGCTCAATCCATTATGCTCGCTGCGATGACCCCTCAATTTCGTCGCCAAAACAGGGGATTGGATCAATATACTATGATGGCAAAATTGAAAGACCTTCATTGATCTAACCTTAGATCGCAAAGGTATGAATTGCAGAAGAAGCTCTTTCGCTCTCGAATGTCAGAGGGTACTGTTGGACAATTATGACCCAAAGCATCACTATTTGTACAGAACATGGTGTTGTTGTACAAATTAACTATGTGACAAAGAAAATTGCTCTTTTATCATTTGTAATTGGATTACCTGGATATATAAATGATAAAAGTCCATATGATTAGTACCAGATTAATAAGATATGAGACAGTATTAATCCACAAAGGTTTAATAATTAAATATCCCTAATCGTAGTATTATCGAGACTGGACATCGATAATGCGGAATAGACTAGTATTACACTTGTGCGTGTTATGGAAGCGTAACGACATAGTTCTAATATATTTTGGTATTGGATACTCATGCAAGTGTAATATGAGATTCTGTTTACCGATGGTACGGAAACAGCTTCGCTCTGGATAGACCCCTCGGAATCCCATTGGTTGTATGACTATGTGTCTATGGGAATCCGAATCAGGGTAGGTGTATTTGGTCTTAACCTGAGACTTGCATCGCTAATACTTACGACAATCAATATACTTTGGTTTTGGTCGTCCGGGGCTTTAACAGGTTCTGTGTACGCCTCTTCTGGGTATACTGAGAATAGCAGTGTATTGGGTGTGATGTCAAGAAGGAAGTATCACTTCAGTCATATGGAGATGATGATCACACAGGGATACAAAACTGGTACTCTAAGTGCTATAGCCATCGGGGAAGTATGACTAGGTCATGACTTTCCGATTATAAAGAGACTGGTTGCTAGTGATCCGATATATGCTTCGTACGTAGCAGACACAATTCCAGCCCCAGGCATGGCATGTGACATCCGATACTGGATCGTAATACGCAATACTACGTATACTACGCCTGTCAAAGATCTAGTATTCCTTAAAAGAATATTTATGGAGACTTGGATAGGCACAGTGTTTTGCTAGAAGCCAACCATGTCTTTTAAATCGGTGAGAACGTGGTACTAGGTACGCACGTATTCGTATAGTCCGATGACCGTATTTACTACCAACATATCCAGGGATCTCTTGGGTCGCCTCCCAAAGATTCACCGATGATATTTGACTCGAATAATATTAATCTGGGATTAATTATGAGAGAGAGAAAATTAATCTGGGATTAATTACCACAAAAATAAAATTAATCTGGGATTAATTATCAGAGAAAGAATTAAGAATTAATCTGGGATTGAATTCGTCGAGAGGAGAGAACACGATTAATTTGGAATTAATTGGTAAAATAAATTGAATAGTTAAATTATATTTTACTATTTAATTTATTTAATTGGGCTAAAATAATAAATTAGATATATTAAATAAAATTGGATTTCAGCGCGGAATTAAATTGGATTTTAATTCTAGCGAACGAATTAATTTGGAATCAATTTGTATGTGACTTTAATAATAATTTTACGAGACATAATTATTTAATTAAATTAAAATTAATTATGTCGTGTCGGAAAATTCGTTTAGTCGGATTAAATGAACCGGGCCTAAATTGTGTTGTGTAAGCCAACCAAATTTTGAATTAAATGGGTGGGACCCATGACTTACATCAATTGTCAACAATTGATATAAGTGGTTGGCAATAAAGTAAAATGGATTTGATACACCTACCAAGTCCAAATACATAACACAATTAATTAATGAGTTTTTTTTGGAATTTATTAATTTCTCTCTCCTTGGCGAGAAACAAAAAGGCAGAGAGGCCACTGACTTTGGAAAAAAAAAAATTGAAAAAGCTAAAGGCAATTTTGCCTTCTTTTGAAGATGGCCGAAAATGGCCTTTGACTTGAAAAAAATTGCTTTTCTTTTAGAAAGTAAAAAGCAAATGCTCTCTGAAGTTTTCTTTTGGGCCAAAAAGTAAAAGCATTAATTTCTCTCTGATTTGGCCGAAAATGGCCTATTGCTTTTGAAGGATAGGCCGAATGGCACTTGGCCTTTTCTAAGCCAAAATGGCTTCTGTCTCTGCAACTTTGGCCGAATGGCCTTTTGTCTCTGCTTGGCCGAATTGTTCTTCTCTCCTTGGGCGAATTGCTTTTTCTTTGGAAGAAATTTTTTTTCTCTCAAATCTTTGATCAAAGCTAGTACTTTGGAGTCGAATGAAGGTGATAGAGAGACTCACCCAAGTGTTGGAAACACTCAAAGAAGGCTTGGAGCTTCCTCCCATCCATGAAATGTTTTGAAAGTCAAAGCCGATCAATGTAAGTTTATTCCGCAAACTTCTTGATTTATTCACACACTAATCACGCTTAGAGATCTCGTGGTATGTGTAGGACACTTACAATGGTATCAGAGCGATCTAAGTGTGATTTGAAAATCTAGGGTTTATGGACTTTAATTTGGGTTTTTTGGCTTGGAGCTTGATTTGCCTAAATTGATGATTGGGTTATGTTTATATGATGTTCAATTCGATTTATGCATCTCTGATTTTGTGAAAATTTGATAGGATTAATTTTCCCCAAAATATACCCTTGGCCGAATGTATGCCCAAGGTGATTCATGGTGATTTTTGAAAATTTAACAATTGGATATGTTAATTGCATGAAATGAATATTAATTGTTGGTTTAATTGGATTGAAATCGGAATTGAATGTTATTTCATGATGATTGCCGTGAATGGAGCATGTTAGGAAGAATTGATTTTGTTTTAATTTGTGTTGTACATAAATTAAAATGTTAAGCATGATTAATTAGATTAATTAGTGTTTTGGAAATATTATATTAATTAATTAATTGTGTTAATTACACTACAATTGAATTAATTTGTAATTTGGAATGATATAATAATTTAATATGTTGTATTTGGGCTAATGGGCTTGGTTGGGCCAAATTTTAGTCTTGGATTATATTTGGGCCTAAACCATTTCTATAAAGTCCAAAATATGACAATTAGGCATTTAATAATTTAATTGGGTCTAATGGGCCAAAATTGATTCTATGGCATAAAGTGATTCCTATCGGGCTTAGGCATTATGGGTTAGATCCATTTTAGCCAAAAGCCCAAGCCCAAGGAATTAATTAAATGCCCATTGGACTTTAATTGAATAGTATTGGATATTAATTGGGCTTTTGAGACCCATTAAGATTGGATTTGGAATCCAAGTCTTTAAGGCACATAAATAAGTGTAATTATTTAATTTGGAATTAAATATGAATTAGTATTGGATATAATTTAAATTGGATTTAAAATTGTAGTTCGATATAATTCAAGAATACTTACTTTGAGTATTTATTCTTAAACGAGTTTGACTCGAGCAAATCAAATCGTTGTATGAACATTGGATGATCATTAATTCAAAGATTAATTAATTGGATTAGATTTACTTTGTGTGAATACTTAGATGTATTATATGAATAATGTATATTGGATGGATATTAGAAGGGTGAGGGAATTTTGGAAATTGTTGTAATAAATTTAGAATTTATTAAATTGGACCTGCGTGTCCAGCCTATTACCTCTTTTCTCCTTTTTTTTTCTCTTCTCACCAATTCCCCTCAATGTAAATGAGGTTTCTTTAGAAGTATTATGTAATTGGGTAGAAGTAAGAATAGTGCTAGGGGGAAGAGAGGAAAGGGAGAGATTTGTTCTAGGAACAAAATGTATCATATATCCATCCGTATATCATTATTAATTTTATCGCGCCTTATTATGCTTTTAGAATGCATGCTTAAGGGTGTATGATGAGACTCAATTAAAGATAATAAATTGGTTGCCAACACGCGACAAAAACCCTCATTTTATATTAAGCGTTTTTCCTTCCATTGAGTGATTCTCTCTCAAGATCCAAGATTGGCATTGGTTTGTTGGCCAAAGTCAAGACCTTTGTCTACCGCGGATGTGTTTGAATCACGAAAGCTTTGTTCTATATCGTACGTCTTGGGCAAGTTGTGATTTGTTGGCCAAAGTCAATGTCACTTCTTGTTCATCGACCTCGATTACGAAGCTTTCCCATTGTCAATGGGTCACGCTTAACTGGTTTCATTAAGCTTGTTGAGCCAAAGGCAAGGCTTTGTTGATTCAGACGAAAAAGGTTAGGTAATATATTAGATATATTGGCATATATTGGATATATGTTTCAAACTTGGAGGTCCACCTACTAGATCTAAGAATTGAATGGGATCCAATTGATCTTAGAGATCTACCTAGTTAAGTTTCATACAACTTGTTGGCCAAAGTCAAGGTTGTGTGTTATTTAACGGGATCCTAGCCCACTAGGAAACAAGGTTTCCCGAGTACTCTACAGAGGGTTAGAGGCTCGCCGAAAAATAGTGGGAGGCAAGAATTAAATTTGCAATTTCGTTTAGATACTTGCCATTACGCGCTCATTTCATTTTTCGTCATTAATTATTAAATATATTAGTTGGACTAATATTCAACTGTTGATTTAATTTAACAGTTGGACTGTATTCAAACTACTTCATTTGTAGTTGGTTATATAATTGGATTATAGTAATCAATACATTTGAATGTAACCATCAATTATAGTTGATTATATAGTTAGACTATAGTAATCATTACATTTAATTGTACCTGAAATCGTTGATTGGATAGTTGGACTATAGCAATCAAGATGACTGAATGATTAACGTCAAAGGACATAATCCTGGGGAAAATATCTTTAACGACTTTAATTTTCAGATTGGGAATAGAACCTCACAATAGTCCTTGGAGCTGAGAAGTTATTCTATTTGATAGAAAAACCTCTTGAGCATGAGCCAGGAGTTGAGCGTATAGTAGAGCATGAGCTTAGGAAGACTCATTGTGATGATAACTTTAGTGCTCAATCCGTTATGCACAGCCAGAGCTTCTTAAAAGGACATATCCCAAGTTTTCTGCCTAAACTGTGGCAAACGGGGTCACTAGAAGTGTGACTGCATTTGGACAAGGTAGACATGAAGGAAGTGAAGGCGGGACAAGGTTTCGGCTTCAAGAATGTTTGTTATAAACATGTTCACTACTGGTTTAAAAATTGGATTTTTGATACTATATGTGGTACATGAATATATGTACTGATGTGCGGGATCTGCTGATAAGCAGGAAACTAGCTTCAGATGAGATCGACCTACAAGTCGGAAATAGGACGAGAGTCGTTATTTTGGCCGTAGGAACCTATGTTTTGGAACTGCCCTTTGGACATGTACTTAAATTAGGAGATTGTTATAATATATCTAGTTTGACTAGGAACATTATCTCTGTATCTAGTTTAATCCGTTGCGGGTATACCTTTATATTCCGAAACACAGGGTGTTTTTTTTATAAAGATGATATCGAGATATTTACATTATATGTAAATAATTGTCTTTATATTTTGAATCTAAATGAACCTATAACATATAACATGACAAACAAATAGCTCAAATTGAGTAATTTCTAATGAGACTTATTTGTGGCATTGTCGTCTGGGACGCATTAACAAGACTCATATATCCACACTTTCGAAGAGTGGATATTAGGACGGATTTGATCCTAATTCAAACGATGTCTACGAATCTAGTTTATTAGGCAAAATGCCTAAAACACCTTTTACTTGGTAAAAATGCAAGTGCCACCGATCTGTTAGCCATCGTTCATAGTGACGTAAGTGGGCCCATGTATAGCTAGGCTAGAGGTGGATTTGAATACTTCGTAGCCTTTACAGATGTGGCATCGCGTTACGGTTATATGTATCTTATGAAACACAACTCAAAAACTTTTGAGTAATTCAAAGAGTTTCGACACGAAGTAAGAAAACAGACCGGTAAAAGTATTAAAAACATTACGGTCGGACCATAGTGTAAAATACTTAAACATATGAGTTTCAAGATTACTTGAAAGAGTATGGTATTCTTTTACAGTGGACTCCTCCCGGGACACCTCAATTTGATGGTGTGTCTGAACAGATAAACCGAACTTTGTTGGACATGGTAAGGTTAATGATGAGTCGCTCTGAGCTACCAATTTCCTTCTAGGGATACGCATTAAACAGTGCAATACTTATTTTGAATAAGGTTCCATGAAAAACTGTTAGACACACTTCATATTAGATATGAACAGGAAAGAAATTGGGTTTCTCATTCCTGAAAATTTAGGAATGCTGGGCATACGCTAAATGTTTTGGATGGTACCAAACTAGAACCCAAATCGGATAAATGCCTATTTGTAGGTTATCCTAAGGAAACCAAAGTATAGTACTTATACAGCTCACAAGAGAACAATGTAATTGTTGCTCTCCATGCGGTTTTCCTAAGAGAAATTCCTATATGTAGTGGTAAGTGGGAGGAAAGTAAAACTCGATGAAAATCAAAGTAATACTATTCCAAGTACCGACTCCTTTACGGAACATAAATAGTTCATCAGGGATGAAACTGTACCACAATCTTCGAATACACAAGAACCGCGTAGGTCGGAGAGAGTCAGAAAACAACCTAGGAGGTATGGGTTTCTGATCTTACCTTATTTAGATATCAATCTTATTGAGGAAGATGAACCGACTATTATGAGGATGTGATACAAGGTATCGACTCATTTTATGACAAAGTGCCATAAAGTTCGAAATGGATTCCATGAATATCAACCAATTTTGGATACTGGTTGATGTACCAGAAGACATTGTGCCTATTGGTACTATATGTGTCTTCAAGGAAAACATACATAGATGGCAACATACAAATGTACACAGCTAGGCTTATACAGAAAGGGTACGTCAACGACATAGTGTCGACTACGATGAAACTTTTTCACTTGTTTCCATGATTAAATCCATTCAGATAATGCTTGCTATTGCTGCGTATTTCATTTATGAAATATGATAGCTGGATGCCAAAATCGTTTTCCTTAATGGAGACATGTTAGAGGATGTTTATATACAACATCCTGACGGTTTTGTCGTGCCAAAACATGCAAACAAGGTTTGCAAGTTAACCCGATCCATTCATGGATTGAAGCAAGCATTGCGTTCTTGGAACCAGCGTTTTGATGTAATCATAATTATATATGATTTAATTCAAAACGAAGATGATTCTTGTGTATATAAGAAGGTTAGTGGGAGCGCACTGACAATGAATGTCTTATAAGTTGATGATGTATTTCTTCTAAGCAATGTGATTCCTATAATATAATCATTGAAAGCCTGGCTTTCATTAAAATTCTCCATGGAATACTTGGGAGAGGCAACCTTTATTCTAGGAATAAGGATCTACTGGGATAGATCTAAAAGTTGTTGGCACTCTCTGAGAACTCGTACATTGAAAGACATGTACGCGGCCTGGTGTCTCATATGCTTTGAGCATATGTAGATGAAATCAGGGCAATCTAGGTGATGGTCACTGGATTGATGTTAAGGACATCATTGAGTATCTTAGATGAACTAAGGATGTTTTCTTAAGTTATGGAGATGGAGAACTTGAGGTGACTGGGTTCACCGCTGTAAGTTTCCAAACCGATGAAAACGACTGTAAGTCGCATTAAGGGTACATATATGGTTTGAATAACGGAATAGTAAGCTGGAAATCTTCCAAGCAAGATACTGTTTCCGAATAAACAACAAGAACGGAACATTGATGCAGATGAGGCAGCAAAAGGAGTAGTTCTGTTAGCAGCTGAGCTAGGCTACAATACATGCTAATAAACCAATGTCTCATCAATGATCCAAGTATGTACTTCAACTAATGCATCTGATTCATTCGATCACACATCGTGGCGATGTGATGATCGAATAAATCTCATCAGATAATAATCTTGCAAATCCGCTGACGAAAGCTGTTTCTCAGCAGAAGTTTGAGCGACCCATACATAGTTCAAGTGTTAGACACTTTAGTGATTGGCTATAGGCCAAGTGGGAGATTGTTGCACAATTATGACCCATAACATCACTATTTGTACAGAACATGGTGTTGTTGTACAAATTAACTATGTGACAAAGGAAATTGATCTTTTATCATTTATAATTGGATTACTTGGATATATAAATGATAAAAGTCCATATGATTAGTACCGGATTAATAAGATATGAGACAGTATTAATCCATAAAGGTTTAATCATTAAATATCCCTAGTCGTAGTATTATCGAGACTGGATATCGATAATGCGGAATAGGCTAGTATTACACTTGTACGTGTTATAGAAGCGTAACAATATAGTTCTCATATATTTGGGTATTGGATACTCATGCAAGTGTAATAGGAGGTTTTGTTTACCGATGGTACGAAAACAGTTTTGCTCTTGATAGACCCCTCGGAATCTCATTGGTAGTATGACTATGTGTCTATGGGAATCCGAATCAGGGTAGGTGTATTTGGTCTTAACTTGAGGCTTGCATCGCTAATACTTGCGACAATCAATATACTTTTGTTTTGGTTATCCGGGGCTTTAACAGGTTCCGTGTACGCCTTTTCTGGGTATACTAAGAATCGTAGTGTATTGGGTGTGATGTCAAGAAGGAAGTATCACTTCAGTCATATGGAAGATTCACCGATGACGTATGACTCGAACAGAATTAATTTGGGATTAATTAGAAGAGAGAGAAAATTAATCTAAGATTAATTATGGCGAGAATTTATCTGGGATAAAATTCAATTAAAAGAGAGGGAAAGATTAATTTGGAATTAATCGATTAAAATAATGTACTCGATATATTAAACAAAATTAGATTTCATAACGGAATTAAAATTGGATTTTAATTCGGGTGAACGTATTAATTTAGAATTAATTCCCGAGCGACTTTAATAGTAATTTTGGTATGCATAATTATTTAATTAAATTTGATTTAATTAAGTCACAACGGAAAATTCGTTAATTCGGAATTAACGAACTCAAGCCCAGAATGTGTTTGCGGGCCCACTTGGATTTTGAATTAAAGTGGGGCCCACAACAAGTCACATCATTATTTGATTGAAGTTAGTAGAGAGTTTTTTGAGATAACTTGTTATGCACATTATCTTGAAAAGTGAAAGACATTTACCAAACTTTGATGTTTTGGTATATGTTTTGATTTTTTGAAAATCATTTTACATTTTTCACAAAAAACACAAAAATCACTCATTCTCTCTTATCCTCTCATTGCCGTGAATATCATAGCACCAAGGGAAGAATTTTCTTTGCAATTTTCTTCCTAAGCTAGCACTTAAAGAATCATACAAAGGTGATAGGGAAACATCCCTTGAGTTTGGAATCAAACATCAAACTTAGAGCTCAACATACAAATCAAAAAGGAGCTTGGAGCACTTCAAAGGAGCAAAAGTTTTGAACTTTCCACCTACATCCGATCCGTTCAATGTAAGTATTTCTGCTACTTCTTTGTGTATTCACACATCTTTTATGCTTAATGATCTTGGATTTGTTCTTCGAGAACTCAACATTTTTTACTTTCACGATTTATTTTAACGTTCATCTAATAATTGTCATTTGGCAAGTACTAATGATATTATTACTGACCCTTTTTCAGGATCTATAATTTCAGCTCGCCATTCTTCTCTTAGAAACATTCAGATAAAAATTCAGATAAGAGAGAAATAGAAACTACTTCCAAGCGACGAGTTACTCATATCTGTGTGTTTTGTGCATCTAAATTTGGGTCCAAACCATAATTTATGGTGGTCGCAAAAGAATTGGGGAGAGTTATTACAGAATGGAACATGCACTTAGTATATGGCGGTGGTAATCTTGGATTAATGGGATGTGTTTCAAAAGCCGTGCAAGAAGGTGGCAGTCATGTTTTGGGAATCATTACAAAACTACTAGCAGATACAGACCTCATAGGAGACTCAAATGGAGAAGAATGCATTGTCTCAGGCATGTCTAAACAACTTATTGAAATGGTCAATCACGCTGACGCTTTCATTGCTTTACAAGGCGGGCTAGGCACGATGGAAGAAATATTCACAGTTACATCATGGGCAAATTTGAACATCCACCAGAAACCCATTGGAATATTTAATGTGGATGGATTTTTTGATTTTCTTTTTGTATTTCTTACAGATGCTAACAAACTTGGGCATATCTCGAAACAGGTAAAAGACATATTCCTAACTGCGAGAAAGCCGATGAATTATTTGACCAACGTTTAGCCTATGAACCAAAAATCGACCCCATTGTTTCCAAGTTAAACTGGTCTAATAGTGATCGTGCCAAGAAGCGTAAATTGGATTTAGATCTTAATTGGTAATTTTGTATAGCTGTAATTGTCAAATCTGTGGTAACCAGGTGATATCTTCTAAACCCTTATTTTTCTTTTTCAGACATTGGGGACAATGTGTCAATTGGTTTGGGGGAGGGAATATTTCGTAACAAGTTAATTTTTAATTATTTCCTTTTGAATTATTTAAATTTGTGAATTCTCTAAAAAAATTATTAAATTGGATCTTCATATGCTCAGTTGACAGGTATTATCAATATGCATGGTAACATACGGCCATGAGTTGTAAGTGAAAAGTATGTAATATTCAGTGCTCTAGTTTAATTGGAGGAAGCATATAAAAAAGCGATGGAATAAAAAAAATATGAGATCTGAGTAATTAAGTCTGGATGGGTGTTTTTGTTGGGATTTATGTCCTAGAACTTCATGTATTGTAAATGGAATTGATTATTGTAATAATAATAAATGCATTATTCATTTTATCAAAGTTATTTGATTTATATCGCATATTGTCCAATTGTCTTGTTTACCTTGATTATTATTGTACCTTCAGACTTAGTGTATGTTTGATGCACAAAAGGATTTAAGTCTGGAGTTAGTAATCTAAATCGTCTGTAGAGAGCAAACAAAGATGGTACTTTGTTTGCGGTTTATCTATAGTTGTGGTCCATTCTATACTAGTATGATGACCTTGATCTGGGATCGTTCATGTAATGACATGGGAATGGATGCACCTTGTTTGATGAGATCATATAGGACTTGACTCAGATAAATAGGAATTTCTTTTAATATTCGTTAACAGAAGAAATTTATTTTACCTAATAGATGGCCATTAATGGATTCGATCCTAATCCTGAGTGTACTACGAACTCCTGCATGACAGGCTATGTCCTTTGATTTACTATGGTGAGGTTGGTGTTGCATTCCCGGCCAATAACTACATATTTTGGGGATTGTTGGACAAAATGACCCATAGCGTCACTATTTGTACAGATCATTGTGTTGTTGTAACAAATTAACTATGTGAAAAGGAAATTGCACTCTCATCATTTGTGATTAGATCACCATAGATATATAAATGAAGAGAGGTCCATATGATTAGTTCCTGGATTGAGAATGATATGAGACAGTATCAGTCCACGAAGGATTAATCATTAAATATCCCTAGCCGGAGTATTATCGAGAATGGACATCGATAATGCGGAATAGGCTAGTATTGCACTTGTGCGCGTTGTGAGGGCACAACAGCATAGTTCTCATATATATAAGTATTGGATACTTATGCAAGTGCGATATGAGGTCGTGTTTCACCGATGGTATGGGAAACAGCTTCGCTCTGGATAGACCCTTCGGAATCCCATTGGTATTATGACTATGTGTCTATGGGAGTCCGACATCAGGGTAGGTGTATTTGGTCTTAACCTGAGACTTGCACCGCTAATGCTTACGACAATCAATATACTTTAGTTGAGGTCGTCTAGGACTCTAACCGGTTCTGTGTACGCCAATGCTGGGTATATTGAGAATCGTAGAGTATTGGGTGGGATGTCAAGACGGAAGTATCACTCCAGTCATAGTGGAGATGATGTCACGCAGGATACGGTATTAGTGCTCTTAAGTGTTGCGCAACCATCGGGATATTATGACTAGGTCATGCATATCCGATTATAGAGACTAGTTACCAGACATCCGACATGTGTTTCGGACGGGGCAGACACTTATCCAGCCCCAGCCCTAGCACGTGACTATCCGATACTGGGCCGATATACACAATACTTAGTAGACTACGCCTGATATAGATCTTAAATATTCTTATAAGAATATGTTCGGAGAATTGGGTAGACTTCGTGCTTTGCTAGAAGCCGATCTTGTCTCGTAAATCGGTAGAACGTAGTACTTGGTACGTACGTGATTCGGATACTCCGATGACCGTATTTACTGCCGACTTATCCGGGGATCTCATGGGTCGCTTCCCGATAATGCACCGATGACGCATAACTCACACTCATTAATAATCTGGGATTATATAGAAGAGAGAGAAAATTAATCTAGGATTAATTACGGAAATATTTTATCTGGGATAAAATATCGTCTAAAGAGAGAGAATGATTAATTTGGAATTAATCGGTAAATTAATATATTCGATATATTAAATGAAATTAGATTTCGACGCGGAATTAAAATTAGATTTTAATTCGGGCGAACGAATTAATTTAGAATTAATTCGTTAGCGACGTGAATAGTGAATTCGCTAGGCGTAATCATTTAATTACGAAGCAACGGAAAATTCGCTAATTAGGAATTAGCGAAACCGAGCCCGAGTGTGATTGCGAGCGCATTCGTATTTCGAATTCGAGTGCGGCAATGCAAGTCACATCAAGCGTCAAATCATTCGTCACATCAAGCGTCAAATCAAAAGTCACTTTGAGTGATTGATTGATTGATAGATGTGATTGATTGATTGATGGATTGACTTACATCAAGTCACTTTTATAAAGTGACATTGAATAGTGATGGGTGTTGTTGGAATAGTGTTTGGTGATTGATTTCCATTTACTTTATTTGATAATTTTAAATGGTAAATGCTTAGTATTTTTTGGAAAAATATATAAGCATTTGTGTAAATCAATTAACGACTTAACCATTTCACAATTCACCACTTCTTCTCTCTTTGTCACGCCCAAAGGGCTGTTTCTTCTTCTCCAACACAGCTCACTGCCGTGAGCTTTAGGGGAGCAATGAGTGGGTTTCATGGTGAAAACGCAAGTGCTAGCACACTTACGACTATTGCGAAGGTGTTAGGGAGGTTCACCCATGAGGCGGGATCCATTCGTCGAAGTTTGGAGCTTCAAAATGAGATCCGAAACTGCCCAAACCAGTGAAGAATTCTGCACCAGTGGGCGTGACCAAGGCAGTGGGGTTTTGGCTTCATTCGTCTTCAAATCGACTCAACCGATCGATGTGAGTATTCCGCTATCTCCGTCGGTGTATTCACGCATTATTTCATGTCTTGTTTGATCTTGGGACCTAGAATAAACCTAACAATGGCATCAAGAGCTATAGGTTCAAGCATGAAAATGTAGGGCTTAAAATTGGGTATTTTGTATTTGAGCATGATTTAATGAAATTGGATGATTGAGCATGCTTAGTATATGTTATATTGAAGATTGATTTGATCAATTTCAACAAAATGTGATTGGATCAATTTTGCCCAAATTTGTGATGTTGGCCGAATGTAATGTGAATTTTGGATTCTTGGAATTTTTTGATTTTGATTCATTGGATGAGTTAGAATCATGTAGGATGATGTTAATTTGAAACTAATTGGATTGGATTTTGAATTGAACATAAAATCCCCAAAAGTTATCACCTTGGCCGAATCTACATTGCCCTATAAAGTCTTGGATTTTTGATTTTTGAACATTAGATGTATTGGAAATCATTCGGGAAGTTAATTAGATGTCGATTGTGGAATTAATTGGATTAAATTCAAATCGGACAAAAATTACTCCCTTGGCCGAGAGCTTTAAAGCATGTAATGGGTTTGATTTTTTCATTTATGTGTTGGACATGTGATGATGATAATGAACATGATTAATTGGACTAATTTGGTGTTTTAGAAATATTGATTTGGGTGATTAATCATGTAATGCACTTTAGGTAATTAAATTGCGAAATTGGATTTGTGTAATTTAATGAATTAGGCCTTTAAATTGGATTTGGGCTTATTATGTTGTAAATGGGCTTATTGGGCTTTGTTGTACAAAGTTGGATTGGGCAAATTGGATTGGATCCAATTGGGCCCAAAGCCACTTCCGTTAAGCCCAAATGCGACTTAATGAACCTTTAAAGTTTAATTGGGCCTAATGGACCTAAATTGATTTATGGGCTTATGGGGTAAATCCCGGATTGGATTTTGGTTATTCGATTTGACCCGAGTTGACCAAAAGTCCACGCCTTAAGAAATCAATTAAAAGTCCATTGGACTTTAATTGAATTGACGTTGGACGTTAATCGGTCTTTGAGACGCGTTACGATTAAATTTGGAATTTAATCGTAAAAGTTTATTAATTAAGTGTAATGTTTATTTTGGAATTGAACAGTGAATTAGTATTAAATACATGTTAAATTTGATTTAATGATGTAGTTTAATTTAATTCATGAATTCGTACTTTGAGTACTTATTCGCAAAAACGAGTTTGACTCGAGCAAAATCAAATCGTTGTTTGAACATTGGATGATCACATAATTATCAGATTAATTAATTTGATTAGATTGATTGATAGCATGCTTATGTGTGAATATGGTTGTGATGAATGAATAATGTATATCGGATGGATATTAGTCGGGTGGGGCAATTTTGGAATTTTTGTAATAAATTCGATTTATTAAATTGGACCTGCGTGTCCAGCCTTATCACCTCTATTCTCTTTGTATTCTCTTCTCACCTATTCCCCTCAATGTAAATGAGGTTTCTTTAGAAGTGTAGTGTAACGGGTAGAAGTAGTACAAGTGCTAGCTTGAGTGAGAAATGGAGAGATTTGATCTAGGATCAATGTAAAGTATCCATCCGCATATCATTATTATTTATTTTCATACTCGCTTTATTATGTATTTAGAATGCATGTTTAAGGGTGTATGTTGATGAGACCTTAACAAAGATAATGAAATTGGTAGCCAATTTGCACGCGAAAAGCCCTCATCAAATATCATGCGTCTTTTCCTTCCATTGAGTGATTCTTGCTCAAGATCCTAGATTGGCATGGGTTGTTGGCCAAAGTCAAGCCCTTGTCCGTCGAAGATGTGTTTGAATCACGAGTCTTTGTTCCATATTGGTGTCTTGTCCAAGTTGTGGTTTGGTTGGCCAAAGTCAAGACCACTTCTTGTCCAACGACATTGATTACGAAGCTTCCATGGTCAATGGGTCCACGCTTGACTGGGATCACTAGGTTTGTTGTGCCAAATCCAAGGCCTAGTTGATTCAGAGGAAATAGGTTAGGGTATATATTGGATATATAGGCATATATATGATATATGTTTAGGACTTGGATGTCCACCTACTGGATCTAGGAATTGGATTGGATCCAATTGATCTTAGAGATCTACCTAGTTAATTATCATACAATTTGTTGGCCAAAGTCAAGATTGTGTGATATTTAACGGGATCCTAGCCCACTAGGAAACATGGTTTCCCGAGTACTCGACAGAGGGTTAGAGGCTCGACGAACAATAGTAGGAGGCAAGTATTGAATTTGCAACATTCGTTCAATTACTCGCCATACGCGCTCATTCAAATTATTTCATCGTAATATTAAATGTTAGTTGGACTAATATTTAAATTGTTGTTTTATTAAACAGTTGAACTGTATTATACTTGATTATATATAATTGGATTATATTAATCAATATATTTGAATTAATTAATTTCAGTTTACAGTTGATTTTATAATTGGATTATAGTAATCAATGTAATTGAGGTTAATTAATTTGGATTATATTTGATTATATAGTTGGACTATTATAATCATTATAATATATATAGTACCACTAATCGTTGATTAAATAGTTGGACTATTGTAATCAAGATAAAATTGAAAAGTTGGATATTTAAAATATAATCTGGGATTAAAATATTTTAAATGATTTAATTTTCAAATTGGGAATAAATAATAGGTTACTTTATTTGATAAAATAACTTATTATACCTTACGCCCAAAATTAAGCAAAATAAGTAGAGCATAAAATCTTTGGAAGATTTATGTGATGATGACTTTAATGCTTAATTTAATTTACTTGTCATAAATCTAATTTTAGATTTAAGAAGTATTAAAATTGCAATTTATAATTCTTGGAGAATTAATTGACTATTCTATAGGAGATAAAGTCAAAGTTTGCAATTGGGCATGTAGCACGAGGTGCACATCGTTTCGATATTCTAAAAACCCAAGGCTTGGCCTAAGGTTCCTAAAATATTGAAAAGGATAATTGACATATACCAAAGTGACTACCATTTGGATATGGCAGACACGAAGGAATTAAAGAAAGGGCAAGGCTCTGACTTTAAAAATGTTTGTTAAAGTTATGATCACAACTAGTATTGAAATTAGATTTTAAATACTTAATGTGGTACATAAAATATATGTATTGATGTTCAGAATCTGCTTTGAGCAGGATACTGACTTCAAGCTGAGATTGCTCTGCGAATCGGAAACGGGACGAAAGTCGCTGTTTCGACCGTAGATACCTAAGTTTAGGAACTACCCTTTGGGTGTGTACTTAAATTAGGAACTGTTATAATGTAACTAGTTTGACTAGAGACATTATCTCTATATCAGTGTTTAATCCATTGTGGATAAACCTTTATATTCTAGAACACTAAGTGTTTCATTATATAAAGATGATACTGAGATAAACACATTAGATGTAAATAACATAATTTATATTTTGAATATAATTAAAATCTCAAACATATAAAATGACAAATAAATAGCTCAAATTGATTTGATCAATAGAGACTTATTTGTGGCATTGTTGTCTAGGACACAATTGAACAAGACTCGTATATCCACACTTTTGAAGAGTGGGTACTAGGACTGATTTGACTATTCAAATTAAGTCTGCGAATCTAGTTTATTAGGTAAAGTACATAAAACACTATTTACTTGGTAATAGTGAAAGTGCCACCGATCTGTTAGCCCTATTCATGGTGAAGTTAGTGGGCCCATATCTAGTTAGGCTAGATTTGAACATGAATGTTTCGTGACCTTAACGGATGTGGCATCACGTTATGGTTATGTGTTTCTTTTGAAGAACACAGATCGGAAACTTTTATAGTTTCGACACGAAGTAGAAAAACAGATCGGCTATAGTATTATGCCGCCATGGTAAGACCGTAATGGAAAATACTTAAGCAGTAAGTTTCATACGTACATGAAAGAGTACGGTTATTCTTTCAGATGAGGACATGATAAGGTTTATCACAAGTCGCTCTGAGCTACTATCTCCTTCAACCGGATATGTATTAACAGTGCAAAACTTATTTAGAATGAGGTCCCATAAATATGTTTGACAGATATCATATAGGATATGAACAGGAAAGAAACGGGGTTTCTCACTCTAATAATTTGGGTATGCCAGGCATAACGTTTGGATGATACCAAACTAAGAACCCAAATTGGATAAGTGCCAATATAGGTTATCCTAAGGGAAACCTTAAGTATAGTACTTATAAATCTCACATGAGAACAATATGATTGTTGCTCACCATGCGGTTTTCCTGAGAGGAATACCGATATGCAGTGGTCAGTGGGAGGATAGTGATACTCGATGAAAATCAGAGTAATAGTATTCAAGGCACGAAGTCCTTAATGGAACACAAACAGTTCATCAATGATGAATCTGTACCATTAATCTTCGAATACACAAGAACTGGGTAGATCGGATAGAGTCAGAAAACAACCTAGGGTATGGGTTTCTGATCTAACCTCATAAAGATGTCAATCTTATGAGGGTATATCATCCGACTACGTTTTGAGGAAATGATACAAGGTATCAACTCCCTTTCATGGCAAAGTGCCATGAGTCCGAAATGGATTCCATGTATAACAACTATGTTTGGATACTAGTTGTTGTACCACAAGGCATTGTGCCTATTGGTACCGTAAACGTCTTCAAGGAAGACATATATGGATGGCAACATACCAACGTACAAAGCTAGGCTTGTGACTGAAAGGTATCGTTATCAACATTGTGTTAATAATGGTTCAACCTTTTACCTGTTGCCATGCAAATCCATTTTGAAGATGCTTGTAGATAACTGCATATTTCATTTATGAAATATGTCAGTTGTAGATCAAAATCGCTTTCCTGAAAAGGAAACCTCTAGGAGGATTCTTACAACATCCTAACGATTTTGTATAACCGACAAACAAGGTTTGCGGGTTATTCGATCCATGTTGGATTAAGCAAGCATAAGGTTCTTGGAACTGTCGTTTTGAAATAATCATAATGGTTTATGATTTGACTCAAAACGAAATGATTCTTGTGTATATAAGGAGGTTAGTGGGAGCGCACTGACAGTGAAATCCCAATAAAGCAATTGGTGAAAGCTTGGCTTTCATAGATATTCTTCATAGAAATTCTCCGTAGAATTCTTGGGAGTAACAACCTTTATTCAAGGAATAAAGATCTATTGGGCTAGATTTGGAGTTGTTAACACTCTCTGAGAAATTGTACATTGAATAATGTACGTAACTGGTGTCTCATACGCTTTGAGCATATGGAGTCACAATCAGGACAATCCAAGTGATAGTCACTGGATTGAAGTTAAGAACATTTGTTAGTATCTTAGAGAACAAAAGATGATGTCTTAAATTATGGAGTAGGAGAACTTGAAGTGACTAAGATCACTGCTGCAAGTTTCAAACGGTAAATACTGCGGTACTATAAAGTTTGAATAACGGGACAGTGAGCTGGAAATATTCCGAGCAAGATAATTGTTGCCGAATAAACAACAAATGCGGATTATTGCTGCAGCTGAGGCAGCAATAGAAGCCATTTGGATCGATAATAAATCTAATTAGATTAGATATAGTTCTGTTAGCGACTAAGCTAGGCGTCAGCACAGGCTAAAGAATTAATGGTCTCATCGACGATCCAGATATATACTTCTATATCATCTGATTCGTTCGGATCATACATCGTGGCGATGTGATGATCGTATAAATCGCGTCAGACGATTATCAAACAAATCCGCTGACGAAAACTTTTCCTCAGCAATTTGAGCGAAGCGTACATAGTTCGGGTGTGGGACACTTGAGTGACTGGCTATGTGCCAAGTGGGAGATTGTTGGACAAAATGACCCATAGTGTCACTATTTGTACAGATCATTGTGTTGTTGTAACATTAACTATGTGACAAGGAAATTGCACTCTCATCATTTGTGATTAGATCACCATAGATATATAAATGAAGAGAGGTCCCTATGATTAGTTCCTGGATTGAGAATGATATGAGACAGTATCAGTCCAAGAAATTAATCATTAAATATCCCTAGCCGGAGTATTATCGAGACTGGACATCGATAATGCGGAATAGGCTAGTATTGTACTTGTGCGCGTTGTGAGGGCACAACGGCATAGTTCTCATATATATAAGTATTGGATACTTATGCAAGTGCGATAGGAGGTCGTGTTTCACCGATGGTACGGGAAACAGCTTCGATCTGGATAGACCCCTCGGAATCCCATTGGTATTATGACTATGTGTCTATGGGAGTCCGACATCAGGGTAGGTGTATTTGGTCTTAACCTGAGACTTGCACCGCTAATGCTTACGACAATCAATATACTTTAGTTGAGGTCGTCTAGGACTCTAACCGGTTCTGTGTACGCCAATGCTGGGTATATTGAGAATCATAGAGTATTGGGTGTGATGTCAAGACGGAAGTATCACTCCAGTCATAGAAGAGATGATGTCACGCAGGATACGGTATTAGTGCTCTTAAGTGTTGCGCAACCATCGGGATATTATGACTAGGTCATGCATATCCGATTATAGAGACTAGTTACCAGACATCCGACATGTGCTTCGGACGGGGCTGACACTTATCCAGCCCCAGCCCTAGCACGTGACTTTCCGATACTGGGCTGATATACACAATACTTAGTAGACTACGCCTGATATAGATCTTAAATATTCTTATAAGAATATGTCCGGAGAATGTTAGGTTTGTTTCTAGGTCCCAAGATCAAACAAGCAATGAAATACATGTGTGAACACATCAAAAGAGGTAGCGGAATACTCACATCGATCGGTTGAGACGATTTGAAGACGAATGAAGCCACTTTGCTCACTGCCAATGACTCCCACTGCTGGCAGTTCACTGCCCTCCATTTCAGAATTTTGAGCTGCGAAACGGAGCTCCAAGCTTCGTCGGACGGATCCCGGCTCATGGGTGAACCTCCCTACCACCTTCGCAAGTCTCGTAAGTGTGCTAGCACTTGTGATTTTACCATAAAATCACACTCTTGCTTCCTCCAATGCTCGGCAGTTTCATGAAACCAGTGAGCAGAATTTGCCCCTCCATTGGCGTGAACAAGAGAGAAAGAGAGATGAAGATTGTTGATTAGTTAGTAAAACAATTTCCAAAATTGTTTATATATTTTCCAACCAAAAATATAAAAGATTTACCAAATAATCTATTAAAAAATCAAATGGTAAATGCTTCCACCAACTAACACTATTCCACCTAAAACCATCAACTATTCATTTCACTTTATCAAAGTGACATGTAGTCTTTCAATCAATCAATCACATCAATCAATCACATCACTCAAAGTGACATTTGATTTGACGTTTGATGTGACGAATGATTTGACGTTTGATGTGACTTGCGTTGCCGCACTCGAATTCAAAATACGAATGCGCTCGCAATCACACTCGGGCTCGGGTTCGCTAATTCCCAATTAGCGATTTTTCCGTCGCGTCATAATTAAGTGATTACGTCTAGCGAATTCACTATTCATGTCGCTAACGAATTAATTCTAAATTAATTCGTTCGCCCGAATTAAAATCTAATTTTAATTCCGCGTCGAAATCTAATTTCATTTAATATATCGAATATATTAATTTACCGATTAATTCCAAATCAATCATTATCTCTCTCTAGACGATATTTTATCCTAGATAAAATATCTCCGTAATTAATCCTAGATTAATTTCTCTCTCTTCTATATAATCCCAGATTATTTAAGAGTGCGAGTTATGCGTCATCGGTGGATTATCGGGAAGCGACCCATGAGATCCCCGATAAGTCGGCAGTAAATACGGTCGTCGGAGTATCCGAATCACGTATGTACCAAGTACTACGTTCTACCGATTTACGATTTACGAGACAAGATCGGCTTCTAGCAAAGCACGAAGTCTACCCAATTCTCAAGTCATATTCATCTAAGAATATTTAAGATCTATATCAAGCGTAGTATACCAAGTATCGTGTATATCGGCCCAGTATCGGATAGTCACGTGCTAGGGCTGGGGCTGGATAAGTGTCTGCCCCGTCGAAGCAATATCGGATGTCTGGTAACTAGTCTCTATAATCGGATATACATGACCTTGTCATAATATCACGATGCCGGCCAGCACTTAAGAGCACTAATACCGTATCCTGCGTGACATCATCTCCACTATGACTGGAGTGATACTTCCGTCTTGACATCACACCCATACTCTACGATTCTCAATATACCAGCATTGGCGTACACAGAACCGGTTAGAGTCCTAGACGACCTCAACTAAATTATATTGATTGTCGTAAGCATTAGCGTGCAAGTCTCAGTTAAGACCATACACACCTACCATGATGTCGGACTCCCATAGACACATAGTCATAATACCAATGGGATTCCGAGGGGTCTATCCAGAGCGAAGCTGTTTCCCGTACCATCGGTGAAACACAACCTCCTATCGCACTTGCATGAGTATCCAATACCCAAATATATGAGAACTATGTTGTTGTGCCCTCACAACGCGCACAAGTGCAATACTAGCCTATTCCGCATTATCGATGTCCAGTCTCGATAATACTACGACTAGGGATATTTAATGATTAATCCTTCGTGGACTGATACTGTCTCATATCATCTCAATCCAGGAACTAATCATATGGACCTCTCTTCATTTATATATCTAATGTGATCTAATCACAAATGATGAGAGTGCAATTTCCTTGTCACATAGTTATTTGTACAACAACACTATGATCTGTACAAATAGTGACGCTATGGGTCATATTATCCAACAATCTCCCACTTGGCACATAGCCAGTCACTCAAGTGTCCACACCCGAACTATGTACGGTTCGCTCAAATTTGCTGAGGAAAGGTTTTTGTCAGCGGATTTCCATGATTATCGTCTGACGCGATTTATACGATCACCACATCGCCACGATGTATGATCCGAACGAATCAGATGAATTAGAAGTATATATCTGGATCGTCGATGAGACCTTTAATTATTCTTTAGCCTTGTGCTGACGCCTAGCTCAGCTGCTAACAGAACTATATCTAATCTAATTAGATTTATTTCGACCCAAATGGCTTCTATTGCTTGCTGCCTCAGCCGCAGCTATAATCCGCATTTGTTGTTTATTCGGCACACGTATCTTGCTCGGAAGATTTCCAGCTCACTGTCCCGTTATTCAAACTTTAGTACCGTACATTATTTAACTGTTTGGAAACTTGCGGCAGTGATCCCAGTCACTTCAAGTTCTCTTCTCCATAGTTTTAGAGACAGCATCTTTAGTTCTCTAAGATACTAATAGATGTCCTTAACTTCAATCCAGTGACTATGACTTGGATTGTCCTGATTGTGACTCCTTATGCTCAAAGCGTATGAGACACCATATCAAGTAGATTTTAAATGTACAATTTCCCAGAGAGTGTTAACAACTCCAAATCTATCCCAGTAGATCTTTATTCCTTGAATAAAGGTTGTTACTCCCCAGAATTCTACGGAGAATTTCTATGAAAGCCAAGCTTTCACCAATTGCTTTATGGGAATTTCATTATCAGTGCTCTCCCCACTAACCTCCTTATACACAAGAATCATTTCGTTTTGAGTCAAATCATAAACCATTATGATTATTTCAAAACGACAGTTCCAAGAACCTTATGCTTGCTTTAATCCAAACATGGATCGAATAACCCGCAAACCTGTTTGTCGGTTATACAAAATCGTCAGGATGTTGTAAGTATCCTCCAAGAGGTTTCCTTTTCAGGAAAGCGATTTTGATCTACACTGACACATTTCATAAATGAAATATGCAGTATCAACAAGCATCATCAAAATGGATTTACTATGGCAACAGATAAAAGGTTGAACCATTATTAACACAATGTTGATAACGATACCTTTCCGTCACAAGCCTAGCTTTGTACGTTGGTTTGTTGCCATCCATGTATGTCTTCTTGAAGACGATTACAGTACCAATAGGCATAATGCCTTGCGGTACATCAACTAGTATCCAAACATAGTTGTTATATATGGAATCCATTTCGGACTCATGGCACTTTGCCATAATAGGGAGTCGATACCTCGTATCACTTCCTCAAAACGTAGTCGGATGGTATACCCTCATAAGATTAACATCTTTATGAGGTGAGATCAGAAACCCATACCCCAGGTTGTTTTCTGACTCTCTCCGATCTACGAGGTTCTTATGTATTCGAAGATTAATGGTTTAGTTTCATCCTTGATGAACTATTTATGTTCCATTATGGACTTCGTGCCTAGAATAGTATTACTCCGATTTTCATCGAGTATCACTATCCTCCAACTGACCACTGCATATCGGTGTTCCTCTTAGGAAAACCGCATGGTGAGCAACAATTATATTGTTCTCATGTGAGATTTATAAGTACTATACTTATGGTTTCCCTTAGGATAACCTACATTAGCACTTATCCAATTTGGGTCCTTAGTTTGGTATCATCCAAACTTTTATGCCTGGCATACCCAAATTATTAGGAATGAGAAACCCTGTTTCTTTCCTGTTCATATCCTATATGATATCTGTCAAACAAATTTATATGGAACCTTATTCTTAATAAGTTTTGCACTGTTAATACATATCATGCTGAAGGAAATGATAGCTCAGAGCGACTCGTGATAAACCTTATCATGTCCAACAAAATTCGGTTTTTAGTTCGGACACACCGTCTAACTGACGTGTCTCGGGAGGAGTCCTCATCTGAAAGAATACCATACTCTTTCATGTATGTCTGAAACTTACTGCTTAAGTATTTTCCATTACGGTCTTACCGTGACGGCATAATACTATAGTCGATCTGTTTATCTACTTCGTGTCGAAACTCTAATAGTTTACGATCTGTGTTTCTTCAAAAGAACACATAACCATAACGTGATGCCACATCCGTTAAGGTCACGAAATATTCATGTTCACATCTAGCCTAGCTAGATATGGCCCACTAACTTCACCATGAATAGGGCTAACAGATCGGTGACACTTACACTATTACCAAGTAAATAGTGTTTTAGGGTACTTTACCTAACAAACTAGATTCGTAGACTTTATTTGAATAGTCAAATCAGTCCTAGTACCCACTCTTCAAAAGAGTGCGGATATACGAGTCTTGTTTAATTTTGTCCTAGACTACAATGCCACATATAAGTCTCTACTTGATCAAATCAATTTGAGCTATTTATTTGTCATTCTATATGTTTGAGATTTTAATTATATTCAAAATATAAATTCTGTTATTCACATCTAATGTGTTTATCTTAATATCATATTTATATAATGAAACACTTTAGTGTTCTAAAATATAAAGGTTTATCCACAATGGATTAAACACTGATATAGAGATAATGTCTCTAGTCAAACTAGTTACATTATAACAGTTCCTAATTTAAGTACATACACCCGAAGGGTAGTTCCTAAACTTAGGTATCTACGGTCGGTCGAGCAGCGACTTTCGTCCTGTTTCCGATTCGTAGAGTAATCTCAGCTTGAAGTCAGCATCCTACTCAAAGCAGATTCTGAACATCAATACATATATTTTATGTACCACACTAAGTATTTAAAATCTAATTTCAATACAGTAGTGAACATAACTTTGACAACATTTTTAAAGTAAGAGCCTTGCCCTTTCTTTAATTCCGCGTGTCTGCCATATCCAAATGGTAGTCACTTTGGGATATGTCAATTATCCTTTTCAATATTTTAGGAACCTTAGGCCAAGCCTTGGGTTTTTAGAATATCGAAACGATGTGCACCTCGTGCTACATGCCCAATTGCAAACTTTGACTTTATCTCCTCTAGAATAGTCAATTAATTCTCCAAGAATTATAAATTGCAATTTTAATACTTCTTAAATCTAAAATTAGATTTATGACAAGTATATTAAATTAAGCATTAAAGTCATCATCACATAAATCTTCCAAAGATATTATGCTCTACTTATTTTGCTTAATTTTGGGCTTAAGTATAATAAGTTTATTTTATCAAATAAAGTACCTATTATTTATTCCCAATTTGAAAATTAAATCATTTAAAACATTTAATCCAAGATTATATTTAAATATTCAACTTTTCAATTTTATCTTGATTACAATAGTCCAACTATTTAATCAACGATTAGTGGTACTATATATATTATAATGATTATAATAGTCCAACTATATAATCAAATATAATCCAAATTAATTAACCTCAATTACATTGATTACTATAATCCAATTATAAAATCAACTGTAAACTGAAATTAATTAATTCAAATATATGATTAATATAATCCAATTATATATAATCAACTATAATACAGTCCAACTGTTTATTAAAACAACAATTTAAATATTAGTCCAACTAACATTTAATATATTACGACGAAATAATTTGAATGAGCGCGTATGGCGAGTAATTGAACGAATATTGCAAATTCAATTCTTGCCTCCCACTATTTTTCGTCGAGCCTCTAACCCTCTGTCGAGTACTCGGGAAACCGTGTTTCCTAGTGGGCTAGGATCCCGTTAAATATCACACAATCTTGACTTTGGCCAACAAATTGTATGATAATTAACTAGGTAGATCTCTAAGATCAATTGGATCCATCCAAATCCTAGATCCAGTAGGTGGACATCCAAGTCCGAACATATATCTTATATATGCCTATATATCTAATATATCCCTAACCTTTTCCTCTGAATCAACTAGGCCTTGGCTTTTCCACAACAAACCTAATGATCCCAGTCAAGCGCGGACCCATTGACCATGGAAGCTTCGTAATCAATGTCGATGGACAAGAAGTGGTCTTGACTTTGGCCAACAAACCACAACTTGGACAAGACACCAATATGGAACAAAGCCTCGTAATTCAAACACATCTTCGACGGACAAGGGCTTGACTTTGGCCAACAACCCATGCCAATCTAGGATCTTGAGTAAGAATCACTCAATGGAAGGAAAAGACGCATGATATTTGAATGAGGGCTTTTCGCGTGCAAATTGGCTACCAATTTCATTATCTTTGTTAAGGTCTCATCATCATACACCCTTAAACATGCATTCTAAATACATAATAAAGCGAGTATGAAATAAAGTAATAATGATATGCAATGGATACTTAACATTTGATCCTAGATCAAATCTCTCCCTTTCTCACTCAAGCTAGCACTTGTATTACTTCTCTCACCCGTACACTACACTTCTAAAGAAACCTCATTTACATTGAGGGGAATAGGTGAGAAGAGAATACAAAGAGAATAGAGGTGATAAGGCTGGACACGCAGGTCCAATTTAATAAATCGAATTTATTACAACAATTTCCAAAATTGCCCCCACCCGACTAATATCCATCCGATATACATTATTCATTCATCACAACCACGTATTCACACATAAGCATGCTATCAATCAATCTAATCAAATTAATTAATCTGATAATTATGTGATCATCCAATGTTCAACAACGATTTGATTTTGGTCGAGTCAAACTCGTTTTTGCGAATAAATACTCAAAGTACGAATTCTTGAATTAAATTAAACTACATAATTAAATCCAATTTAACATGTATTTAATACTAATTCACTATTCAATTCCAAATTAAATATTACACTTTATTTAATAAACCTTTCGACTTAAATTCCAAATTTAATCGCGTCGGGACTCAAAGCCCGATTAACGTCCAACGTCAATTCAATTCAAGTCTAATGGGCTTTAATAATTTCTTTAAGGCGTGGGCTTCGGCAACCAAAGCCCAATCAAGGAGTAACCCCATAAGCCCAGAAATCAATTTAGGCCCATTAGGCCCAATTAAACTTTTAAGGTTTATAAGTCGCATTTGGGCTTTATGGTAGTGGTTTTGGGCCCAATTGGATCCAATCCATTTCGCCTAAACCCAACTTGATAAAATCAAGCCCAATAAGCCCAACTACAACTTAATAAGCCCAAATCCAATTTAAAGGCCTAATTCATTAATTACACAAATCCAATTTCCTAATTTAATTACCTAAAGTGCATTACATGATTAATCACCCAAATCAATATTTCCAAATAATGAAATTAGTCCAATTAATCATGTTCATTATCATCATCACATGTCCAACACATAAATGAAAATCAAACCCATTTTACATGCTTCTAAGTCTCGGCCAAGGGAGTAATTTTTGTCCGATTTGAATTTAATCCAATTAATTCCACAATCGACATCAAATCACCATCCTAAATGATTTCCAATACATCCAATGTTCAAAAATCAAAATACCAAGACATTTAAGGGCATCATCCAATTCGGCCAACATAAGGAATTTGGGATTTTTATCCAATTCAAAATTAAATCCAATTCAATCTCAAATCAACATCATCCTACATCATTATAACTCATCCAATGAATTAAAAAAAAATCCAAGATTTCCAAATATCCATCACATTCGGCCATGGTCACAAATTTGGGGAAAAATTATTCCAAATCAATTTTCAACAAATTGGTCCAACCAAAATGCAATTAGACATGTATAAGCATACTTAAACAATCAATTCATTCAAATCATGCTCAAAACAAATATACCCAAATTTTAAGCCCTACATTTTCATGCTTGAACCTATAGCTCTTGATGCCATTGTTAGGTTTGTTTCTAGGTCCCAAGATCAAACAAGCAATGAAATACATGTGTGAACACATCAAAGGAGGTAGCGGAATACTCACATCGATCGGTTGAGACGATTTGAAGACGAATGAAGCCACTTTGCTCACTGCCAAGGACGCCCACTGCTGGCAGTTCACTGCCCTCCATTTCAGAATTTTGAGCTGCGAAACGGAGCTCCAAGCTTCGTCGAACCGATCCCGGCTCATGGGTGAACCTCCCTACCACCTTCGCAAGTCTCGTAAGTGTGCTAGCACTTGTGATTTTACCATAAAATCACACTCTTGCTTCCTCCAATGCTCGGCAGTTTCAGTGAAACAGTGAGCAGAATTTGCCCCTCCATGGGCGTGAACAAGAGAGAAAGAGAGATGAAGATGTGTTGATTAGTTAGTAAAACATTTCCAAAATTGTTTATATATTTTTTCCAACCAAAAATATAAAAGATTTACCAAATAATCTATTAAAAAATCAAATGGTAAATGCTTCCACCAACTAACACTATTCCACCTAAAACCATCAACTATTCATTTCACTTTATCAAAGTGACATGTAGTCTTTCAATCAATCAATCACATCAATCAATCACATCACTCGAAGTGACATTTGATTTGACGCTTGATGTGACGAATGATTTGACGCTTGATGTGACTTGCGTTGCCGCACTCGAATTCGAAATACGAATACGCTCGCAATCACACTCGGGCTCGGGTTCGCTAATTCCCAATTAGCGATTTTTCCGTCGCGTCATAATTAAGTGATTACGCCTAACAATTAGCGAATTAATTCTAAATTAATTCGTTCGCCTGAATTAAAATCTAATTTTAATTCCGCCTCGAAATCTAATTTTATTTAATATATCGAATATATTAATTTACCGATTAATTCCAAATTAATCATTATCTCTCTCTAGACGATATTTTATCCTAGATAAAATATCTCCGTAATTAATCCTAGATTAATTTTCTCTCTTCTATATAATCCCAGATTATTTAAGAGTGCGAGTTATGCGTCATCGGTGGATTATCGGGAAGCGACCCATGAGATCCCCGGATAAGTCGGCAGTAAATACGGTCGTCGGAGTATCCGAATCACGTATGTACCAAGTACTACGTTCTACCGATTTACGAGACAAGATCGGCTTCTAGCAAAGCACGAAGTCTACCCAATTCTCCGGTCATATTCATCTAAGAATATTTAAGATCTATATCAAGCGTAGTATACCAAGTATCTTGTATATCGGCCCAGTATCGGATAGTCACGTGCTAGGGCTGGGGCTGGATAAGTGTCTGCCCCGTCCGAAGCAATATCGGATGTCTGGTAACTAGTCTCTATAATCGGATATACATGACCTTGTCATAATATCCCGATGGCCGGCCAACACTTAAGAGCACTAATACCATATCCTGCGTGACATCATCTCCACTATGACTGGAGTGATACTTCCGTCTTGACATCACACCCAATACTCTACGATTCTCAATATACCCAGCATTGGCGTACACAGAACCGGTTACAGTCCTAGACGACCTCAACTAAAGTATATTGATTGTCGTAAGCATTAGCAGTGCAAGTCTCAGGTTAAGACCATACACACCTACCCTGATGTCGGACTCCCATAGACACATAGTCATAATACCAATGGGATTCCGAGGGGTCTATCCAGAGCGAAGCTGTTTCCCGTACTATCGGTGAAACACAACCTCCTACCGCACTTGCATGAGTATCCAATACCCAAATATATGAGAACAATGCTGTTGTGCCCTCACAACGCGCACAAGTGCAATACTAGCCTATTCCGCATTATCGATGTCCAGTCTCGATAATACTACGACTAGGGATATTTAATGATTAATCCTTCGTGGACTGATACTGTCTCATATCATCTCAATCCAAGAACTAATCATATGGACCTCTCTTCATTTATATATCTAATGTGATCTAATCACAAATGATGAGAGTGCAATTTCCTTGTCACATAGTTAATTTGTACAACAACACTATGATCTGTACAAATAGTGACGCTATGGGTCATATTATCCAACAGAGAATTGGGTAGACTTCGTGCTTTGCTAGAAGCCGATCTTGTCTCGTAAATCGGTAGAACGTAGTACTTGGTACGTACGTGATTCGGATACTCCGACGACCGTATTTACTGCCGACTTATCCGGGGATCTCATGGGTCGCTTCCCGATAATGCACCGATGACGCATAACTCGCACTCATTAATAATCTGGGATTATATAGAAGAGAGAGAAAATTAATCTAGGATTAATTACGGAAATATTTTATCTGGGATAAAATATCATCTAAAGAGAGAGAATGATTAATTTGGAATTAATCGGTAAATTAATATATTCGATATATTAAATGAAATTAGATTTCGACGCGGAATTAAAATTAGATTTTAATTCGGGCGAACGAATTAATTTAGAATTAATTCGTTAGCCACGTGAATAGTGAATTCGCTAGGCGTAATCATTTAATTACGATGCAATGGAAAATTCGCTAATTAGGAATTAGCGAAACCGAGCCCGAGTGTGATTGCGAGCGCATTCGTATTTCGAATTCGAGTGCGGCAATGCAAGTCACATCAAGCGTCAAATCATTCGTCACATCAAGCGTCAAATCAAAAGTCACTTTGAGTGATTGATTGATTGATGGATGTGATTGATTGATTGATGGATTGACTTACATCAAGTCACTTTTATAAAGTGACATTGAATAGTGATGGGTGTTGTTGGAATAGTGTTTGGTGATTGATTTCCATTTACTTTATTTGATAATTTTAAATGGTAAATGCTTAGTATTTTTTGGAAAAATATATAAAGCATTTGTGTAAATCAATTAACGACTTAACCATTTCACTATCCACCACTTCTTCTCTCTTTCTCACGCCCAAAGGGCTGTTTCTTTCTCCTCCAACACAGCTCACTGCCGTGAGCTTTAGGGGAGCAATGAGTGGTTTTCATGGTGAAAACGCAAGTGCTAGCACACTTACGACTATTGCGAAGGTGTTAGGGAGGTTCACCCATGAGGCGGGATCCATTCGTCGAAGTTTGGAGCTTCAAAATGAGATCCGAAACTGCCCAAACCAGTGAAGAATTCTGCACCAGTGGGCGTGACCAAGGCAGTGGGGTTTTGGCTTCATTCGTCTTCAAATCGACTCAACCGATCGATGTGAGTATTCCGCTATCTCCGTCGGTGTATTCACGCATTATTTCATGTCTTGTTTGATCTTGGGACCTAGAATAAACCTAATAGGGATATGGTTTGATGTGTTGGGAAGCGGCCGCGAGTGCGCAGCAGAAAATAAAAATTATTATGCCGTTTTCCCTTTGCCCAATACCCATTTATTTTGATTATTCTACAAGCCTAGGCATGTTAGTATATATTCTTAGCATAAAAACTCATAAAACATGCAAAGAACATAAACCTAAACATGCTAACTATCAAAAGAACTCTAATTAAAACAAAGAAAGAAAAAGACTTACTTGAACCGAAAACTCCTACAGTCCTCCCTCCAATCTACAAGCTTTTCTCGAACTCAGCAAGCTCTTCCACGTTCCAAAGAGCCACCCAAGTGTGTGGCCTCCAAAGATGCACACACCAAAGCCAAAACTCAACGACAAGACTACACCTTGAGTGCACGGGTATTTTGCCCTTGGTGCTAGCCAAGGCAAATACCTCAAAACTTTTAACTCGAGGTTCCTCTAGTCAATTAGACTTAAAGATCCTCAAAATCAGTGGCTTACTCTTAAACTTTAGAGTTGCTCACTTATATAAACCCAAGATATGAAAGGTTTTGGTGTAAAAATTCGTGAAGAATTCTTTAGGTTTATATAGTGCTCCAAAGACAATAAAATTAATTAAGAATCCGATGTGGGATAAAAGCTAATTTAATCTTAGCAATTGGATCTTAATTTAGTGGTTTAATGTGATTATAAAACCCTAATAAGAGTTTGGGCCGAAATGGAATTCAAAACAAATAAATTTTTTTTTTATTATTCACATGAATAGTAAATTTTTTTTATTCCAATTCCCAAACTGCCCCTATCGTCATTCACCAATCCCTAAGCCACTATGGAACCTCATAAATGATCCTTTCAATAATTAAAAACCTTGAACCATTTATGAACAATTCCTACAGCAATCATATATGCTGTTATATTTGTACTAGTGCACTGTTAACCATTGATTTCGACTTTGTTGTGTGTGACCTTTTGGGTTCCCCTCAAGTTGGACATGAAATGAATCGTGATAATTTAATCGAATATAAATTATCCTCCGATCAGATGGTCGTTCAATTTCAATGACCAAGGTTGACATCTAGCAACATGTCAAGGCCCCCAAATGAGAAGGAAAGATATATATACCCATTCTATATGCGATTTATATATGATACGGTCATTTGCCTCACTGTATCCCCACCTATTGACCTAGGGTACAGAAAGTGTCTACCCATATGGTCAAATGTATGATGTTGATAGTGTCATGAATCGTGCTAACATAAGAATCTCACATGATTCTTCCGTTGTGGCCACAGTCTCAAGCACTGATCACACATATCAACCCGCGAACTAGAATACTACTCCTATAAGAAAATATTATCCGAGAGAGTGGTGATTCTCTGTTGTATCTTTACAAACTTCATGAGTTTCAACAAATGACCCAATCATACCCTTATGTCCGGATCTTTTGAATCGGGGAAGGAGAATGTCAAAGTTATTTGATCCACACATAAGATTGTAAAGACCTCAAGTCTAAGGACTAGTCATATAATCGATATATGAAAGTTCTCACCGACACATGGGATAAACACTACATATGAAAACTTTCGGCGGTCAGTTCAATGGACACGAGCAACTCATACATCCATGTGATACACCAAGCGGACGGATCTCCGCTAGTAGCCTATGAGATCGACTACCCGAATTAATGGCGGATCATATCATCATGCTAGTCTCTCCGCTTTGTGAATGCCCAGATTTTTCACAAGACTATGACTAGGAACATTTAAGAGTAATGATTCTCATAAGGCGTGGAAGCCATCGTCTTATTACTCCAATGGCTTTATTACAGTGCTGATGATTAATATAAGTTATGTAAGACACGTATAATAAAGATTTCCATTTTATTAATTAATGAAAATATTACAAATACATGTACATATAGCCCATCCACAAGTTGGGTATAGGGCATATCCTTAACAATCTCCCACTTGCACTATAGCCAACTAGTATGAATCGGAACACCATACTCTCGGGTGTGCCTATCATGATTTTGTTGAGTCAGCCCTTTAGTTAGAGAATCTGCAAGATTATCTTCTGTGGGTATTTTCTCTATAATAACTTCTTTTCTCTCAGCAATCTCCCGGATGAGATGAAATCACCTAAGTAGATGCTTGGATTTCTGGTGGGACCTTGGTTCATTTGATTGAGCAATAACGCCCGTGTTGTCACAGTATATCATGACACCATTCTTTATCGCAGGAACCACTTCCAGTTCCGTGATGAACTTCTTTATCCAGACTGCTTCTTTAGCCGCCTCAGATGCTGTAATATACTCGGCTATAGTGGCGAAGTCTGCTGTAGTTGACGCTTTAAGCTTTTCCAACTTACAGCACCGCCATTTAAAGTAAACAGATATCATGTTTGTGATCTGTTGTCATCCCTATCGGTCTGAAATCTCGCATCACAGTAACCAATGACTTTCATCTCAGAACAATCTCCATATGTCAAAAACACATCCTTAGTTCTTCTCAGATACTTGAGGATTATTTTGACAGCTGCCCAATGTTGCTCACCAGGATTTGCCTGATACCTGCTCGTTATGCTAAAAGCATAAGATACATCGGGTCTTGTACATAGCATGGCGTACATGATTGATCCTATTGCTGAAGCATAAGAGATCCTACTCATACGCTCTCTATCTGAAGGAGTATGTGGACATTGATCCTTAGATAATTTGATTCCATGACAAGTAGGTAAATTACCTCTTTTGGAATCTTCCATTTTGAATCTTTTCAAAACTTTATCTATGTACGTAGATTGAGAAAGTCCTAACAACCTATTAGATCTATTGCGGTAGATCTTAATGCCGAGGATGTAGGCTGCTTCTCCCAAATCTTTCGAGGAGAAATTCTAAGATAACCATTGCTTGGTGGCTTGCATTATGGGAATATCATTCCCGATGATTAATATATCATCGACATATAGTACAAGAAATACAACAGAACCCCCAATACTTTTCCTGTAAACACAAGGCTCGTCTACATTTTTGATGAAGTCAAATTCTTTGATTATCTCATCAAATCGTATATTCCAACTTCTGGAGGCTTGCTTGAGTCCATAAATGAATCGTTTAAGCTTGCATACTTTATTATGATCATCCTTAGATGCAAACCCCTCAGATTGTGTCATATAGATTTCCTCTACGAGGTTCCCATTAAGGAAAGTTGTTTTGACATCCATCTGCCAAATCTTATAATCAAAGTGTGCAGCTAGTGCCAGTAAAATTCGAATGGACTTTATCATTGCAACAGGCGAGAAGGTTTCGTCATAGTCAATTCCTTGGATTTGTCTATAACCTTTCACCATCAACCTAGCCTTATAGGTTTGGATGTTGCCTTCTGCATCAGTTTTACGCTTGTAAATCCACTTGTAGCCTATTGGTTTTATCCCTTCAGGTGCATCTACCAAGTCCCAGACTTGATTCTGATACATAGAGTCTATTTCGGATTTCATCGCCTCAAGCCACTTTACTGAATCAATGTCACACATTCCTTCGTCATAACTGGTGGGATCGTCATTATCAATGACCTGATCATGTTCCTCATCAACATGGAAACCATATCTTTCAGGCTCATGTCTTTCCCGACCAGACCTTCTGAGTTCATAACCTTGTGGTTGTTATGTCGCTACCCTTTTGAGGGGCCTGGGGTTTAGTTCTATGTTAGTTTTTTCTTCTCGTACCTCATCGAGGTCAAGTCTACTCCCACTATATTTCTTGAGAAGGAATTCATTCTCTATAAATTTAGCATTTCGTGAGACAAATGTTCTTTGTTCATTTGGGACGTAGAACACGTATGCTCTTGAGTTCAAGGTGTAGGCACTGCATTTTTGCATATAAATCCTGATGATGAGTCTCATTTGAAGGCACTACCTTTTAATTCGCGGAAGCCGCGGGAAACGGACGTCGGAAGGAAAAGATGGAAATTAGTACTTTGTCGAATTTGACTCGCTTGTTTAGCTTCGGGCTCGCTGGTGGACCTCTTTTTAAAAGCATATTTACCCTAAAAAAATCCGCAAACCACTTAACCTCAGCCCAAAAAATCCGCAAACCCCTTGGCATTGACCTAAAACCCCTCCAAGCCCACACACCTAGCCCACACAAACCAAACCCACCAAGCAAAGCCCAATCACGCCCAAGGGAAGCCCACACGCCTAAGGCCCTCAAAATACAACCCAAATTAAATAAAATAATTAATTAAGTATGTATTTAACACATGTGTAATTAAATAAAACAAATAAAATCTAAATAATCACCTACCAAAATAATAAAATACTTACACAAATTAAAGAAATTGCATGCCTAATAAAGATAAATCAAATATATTATATACCTAACTTAACAAATATCATGCCTAATTAAAATCAATCATAACAAATTAAATATATTGTATTCCTAATCTAACCAATTTTGTCCCCCCTCAATCCATTGATTTCCTTATCCAACACCAAATCAAATCCTCTCTTTAATGCCAAAATCCATTCCTTGTGAGACAAGGAGAAACCCTACCCTCTCTCTATAAATATAACACAAAATCCAACCCTTCAAGGACTTCACTCTCTTGGCACTTCAACCAAAAATAATACAAACCCAAAACACTTTTCTCTCTCCTATCTCTCACGAAAACAACTAAATAATAAACCATCATCAGCCACGCCCAAAAATTGTCCACAAAACCAATAGCCTTCAACGCCCTACACTCCCCCTCTAACGCCTTACGTAACCCTCAGCCAACCCACTGACCAGCAAACAAGCAAGAAATCATCACGCAACCCTCACTCCTCACGCCTAAAGACACATAAACCCTCACAAATCAAACGCATCAACCCAAAGCCGTGAGCCCTGAAAACCAACAAACCACCAGTCCACGTGAAGACCTAAGCTACACTCACGCCACATGCCTCTCCTTTCAATTAGCTTCACGCACAAGTCCACGATGCCACCTGCCTCTCCTTTTAATTAGCCTTAAAACACGCCAAAACAGTAGCCTAAATTACCAAAAAAGTGACCAACATACGGCAGCGAAACGACAGCAAAACAACAGAAAAACGGAGTCAAAACATTAGCTTGAGCAGCGAAACAGCGAGGTAAAATACGAACAAGTGAACCAGAAAAGTTGCGGTGTGATATCCCTTCCGACGGCCGTGAAACGCGAGTTCGAAAGTCGACATAAAAGGTTAGACCTGAGGGTATTTTTCACATCCATTTTCAGTTATATGTTTATTATTTATTGAGTTTCATTCGCATGATTATTGTGTTAAAGTGCATGTTGTGGCCCTTGAATAGATAGAAAATGCATGTATTATGAAATGATGTATGTTGTGGCCCTTTGAATAAAATGAAAAATCTGTCGCCTCTCGTGGTATATCGGATGGAAACCCGGACATAAATTTCATAGCCGATTCCGAATGGACGGTAGTATGATCTGTACTCGGGATACAACTCCACGTACCACTTGAGTAAAACGACGCATTTTTTTGTTTTATGTTGTTTTGATTTGTTTATTATTCGTTACTTGATTTCCACATGTTTTTTTTATATGTAATGATGTGATCGAGCGCATGGGCTTAGTAAGTTGGATTAAAGGTCCCCTATTTTGAGGGGTTAAAATCCTTTATCACAATGCTTTGCCGTGCCGATTGATGTATATTCGGTTGAATGTAAGATGTGTTCAACCGGGTATACGAAGACAATATTATTGTCTTTATTTTTCATATGTAATGATGTGATCGAGCGCACGGGCTTAGTAAGTTGGATTAAAGGTCCCTTATTTTGAGGGGTTAAAACCATTTACCACGATGCTTTGCCGCGCCGATTGATGTATATTCGGTTGAATGTAAGATGTGTTCAATCGGGTATACGAAGCCAATATTATTGTCTTTATTTTTTATATGTAATGATGTGATCGAGCGCATGGGCTTAGTAAGTTGGATTAAAGGTCCCCTATTTTGAGGGGTTAAAAACCTTTACCACGATGTTTTTCCGCGCCGATTGATGAAAATTCGGTTGAATGTAAGATGTGTTCAATCGGGTATACGAAGTCCGATATCATTGTCTTTACTTTTTATATACGTATTGTGTTGATTGCGCATGGGCTTAGTAAGTGTGATTAAAGGTCCTCTACTTTGAGAGGTTAAAATCCTTTACCACGATGCTTTGCCGCGCTTTTAGCCCGTTATTATTTATTAGGTGTCATCTATTCATCCGTTCATGTATGTGTCTTGTTGTTCATTGCATTTTGGAGGTCACTACTGTAACCCCATTCGAACGCCTTTCGGAACACCACACGAACGCATGTTTTCTGTCTGGTCCCGTTCGAACGCGTTATCAAATGCTATACGAATACAAACCTTATGTTTACCGTTCGAACGCATTTACGAACGCTACATGAACGCGAATACACTGAATTGAGTCATTTTCATCACATGTCATGTAAAATTGTTTCTTAGGTGATTTCTCTTATATCTTGTAATCAATCATGTTATTTGTATCCCTGCGTCTATCTGTTTGATGTGTTCATAAGATGGTATTCAAGCATGATTAGGTCTTAGTATGTTACTTGGTTCTTAGGCATGATTTAGCCTATTTGGTTGTTTATTTTCAAGCATGAATAATCGTTTTGTTTTGCGTTTGGAATTTGCATTATGTTTAGGTTGTTCTTTGTTTTCCACATTATATGATCGAAGCATGTTCTTGCTTAGGCTCGGTTAGATTATTGCACAAATCATTTTATTACAAGTGGCATGAGTAAGGGACCATTCCGAACCCAACGGTCTGAGGTCTTCCCTTGCGAGGGGTGAGTGCGGCCTTAAAACTTTGTCCTGGTTTACACCGGGTGGCGACTCCATTATTTCTCCGGTTTAGTCCCCTGCGGGCTACTCCGTACTCCCAACCGGGCCGCGAGCTCGAGACAGCATGCGTCGCCCAGTTTCTGTGTCCTACAGTCTGGCGACTCCACTGGGGATAGAGAATAGGCCCCGAAATAATGTCTTGTAATATTATGATTTGTGCTTTAATTAACTGTGTCTACTGTGAGTTAAAAGGGGTTTAATCAAAGGCATATTGTTTTCACTCACTACCTTTCTAGAAGGAAAAGCTGTGAAGGCACCTAGATGATCATCTACAGGTGCCCCCTCGAGTGACATCCCGTTGTTTATTCCTGTCACCAAGCGATAAGAGCCTAAGAGGCTAGGGTACTTAAGAGAGCCTCGCTCCACCCTCCCTCTGGGGAATCTACAACGGAAAATCCATCTGACAGTCAGTCACACACCATAACCCGTTGGCACGTACTATAAGCTATAAAAAAGGTGCGCTCACTTGGTCGCTCGAACCCTTGAGTGGGGAGACCTAGTTGTGGGTAATCCTTCACCAGCGAGAGTCTTTGTCTACACTCCCGCAAACCCACACGTAGACCGGAATTGTATGGCCTATATCAACTATTTCCTTGTGCTTGTGGACCATCCTCATTTGGATGCAGTTGGGCTTCTTGTCAGAAATGCGAACTTGTTGGGCCATTTAAACTGGGACGAGTTCGTATCCTATGACAATTGGGCCAAAAGATTCTGAAATGTCGATGGGCCGCTCTGTAGAAATTGTTGCTTTATGACTGGATTATCTATTATATGCTTGTGTTTGGGAACGTTGTCATTTGGATCCATTCAGACCTTTTGTCATGAGATATGGGCTTGTTGGGCCATTTAAACTGGGAAAAGAACGTATCTTATGATGATCGGGCCAAAAGCCTCCAAAACGCCAATGGGCCATTGTATGTTTTTGTTTGGGAGCATTATCATTTGGATACGGTTGGACTTCTTGCCATGAGATGTGAACTTGTTGGGCCATTTAAACTGGGACGAGTTCACTCATATGACAGTTAGCCCAAAAGCTTCTAAAATGATGATGAGCCGATTTATGTGAAAATTTTAATAAGTTGATATATTCCATGTATCACATGCATCTCATTCATTTCAAGCATACACGCATCATGTTAATCCTTGTGTCTAAAAGCCATCATAGATTCCCATTGGGTTTGGGAAGAGTGAAGACTCACCAAAAGACTAATAACAAATATGAGTGGATCAGAAAACGAAATATCTCGCGTGGATCAGTTGGAAATTGGTTTTGCCAAAATGACTGAACAACTGCAAGCTTTGACTGCTGCCATGTCTAATATGGCTGTACCCCGTGGTGGGGGAAGTTCTGAAAATGTGAGGCGCGAGAAGCCTCCGAATGGGTTGGGGGAAGATATCCCCGTTTTTGATGACGACATGGCAGAGTATACAACAAGCAGAGTGATTGGGTCTCAGGCATAATTTCAGAAGCTTCGGGATCAGGTTGAAACAGTTACCCACAAAATGAGGGGTAAACATGAAGAGTTATTAGATTATGAGGCAATGACCTTCGAAGAACAGTTGCCAGCTCAGTTCAAGATGCCGGATATGGCTAAGTTCAACGAAAATGGGGATCCGAGTGTCCATCTGCGGCAATATGTCTCAGTGATGAGTTCAGTGGGCCTATCACAATGCCAAGTCCAAAAGATGTTTGGGATGTCACTCGAGGGGGCACCTGTAGTGTGGTATCACAGCCTTGAGAAAAAGGTTAGAGAAGATTGGAGGGAATTGGCAGATGGATTTCTAAAACAGTATGTTACGGACTTGGAGATTGATTTGTCACTCCGAGATCTGGAGAACACTAAGCAGAAGCCGGAGGAGAGCTTTAAGGAGTATGTAGACCGCTGGAGAGGTCAACTTTTGAAAATGCAGACTCGGCCTTCAGAGAAAGACCAAATTAAGATGATTATCAAGGGTACTAAGCCCTCCATCTATGGTAAGGTGAGGAGGATGACCTCCATGATTGCGGATTTTCGATAGTTGAGGGAAACTGTCATGGACATTGAAGAAGAATATGAGGACTTTTGGGGGGGATTCTGAGACCAAACCCGCTGCTGCCGAGATTACTGCCATCAAGAACCGGCGTTTCACCAACTTGGGAAGACCTTTGTCCAAGGTACTTAAGAAGTTGACAAGGCAAGGGATCTTAAAACCTTTGGAGCCTAAACCACTTCCAAATCCCCCACCACCACATCTAAAAATAGACCGCTACTGTCACTTCCACCAGCAACACGGCCATGATACTGACAGCTGTTCCCACCTCCGGTATGAAATTCAGGACCTCATTGATGCCCACAAAATACCCGATCCTGAAAAAGAACAGCCTAGCACACATATCAACCCTCTGCCAGATTATCACTATGTTCCCCCACCGACTTACATGATCAACTCCGGCCTACCCGAAACTTTTGTCCTCCAAACTCTCAATCACCAGGCTTCTTCCATTGAGATAAAGGATAACAGTAGTAAAGAACCGTAGGCCAAGTGAAAAGGCAATGAAACTGCTCTTTCTGGTGTATTTTCTGCATTTTTAATAAAGACATCAACTTCGTCTACTTATTTGAACCTTTTCCTGAATAATAATAAAGACATCCATTTCGCCTACTTGCCTGAGTCCTTTCCTTTCAACCTGCATGACATGAGTATGTTTGACAAAAGCATTCAACCCTGATACCATGATATTCAGCGGCACTCAGAACACGGGGGATTCCCAAAAGAAGCAAGCAAAAACGACATAATAACCGTTCAGTAATGGGAAATGGGGCAGTGAGGTTATCGGACTTGGAAGGAAATGAGTTCACCGAGCCGATCAATGTGGATAGATTGCAGCAGCACTTTGTCAAAGAAAGAGAAAACCGAGCAGTCACCAAGGGAATTGGTGGACGACCTAACCCAACGGGATATGAAACTCATTCATGCATGCATGCATACACGTAACATATTTGTATCCTTTTTGTGTTTGTTCTGTTTTGTAATAAAAGGTTTCAAAGGAGAAAAAGAGAAAGCGTCAAATGCAAGACAACCAGAAGCAGCAACAGTACAATGTCAGCGGTCTTCAGGAATGAATCACAGGGGTGAGGCCCATATCAGTATCAGTTGGGGGCGGGGCCCATATCAGTATCAGTCTGGGGGCGAGGCCCATATCAGCAGTATCAGTCTGGGGGCGAGGCCCACATTAGTATCAGTTTGGGGTGAGGCCCATATCAGTATCAGTCTGGCGGCGAGGCCCATATCAGTATCAGTCTGGGGGCGAGGCCCATATCAGTATCAGTCTGGGGGCGAGGTCCACATCAGTATCAGTTGGGGGCGAGGCCCATATCAGTATCAATTTGGTCCGAGACCCACATCAGCATCAGTTTGGGAATGAGTCATAGGGCCGAGGCCCACATCAGTATCAGTTTGGGGATGAGTCCCAGGGCCGAGGCCCACATCAGTATAAGTTTGGGGATGAGTCCCGAGGGTCGAGGCCCACATCAGTATCAGTTTAGGGGCGAGGCCCACATCCGCATCAGTTTGGGGGCGAGGCCCATATCAGTGTCAGTTTAGGGGCGAGGCCCACATCGGTATCGGTTTGGGGGCGAGGCCCACATCAGCATCATGCATCCATACATACATGTATACATATCATATACATACAATTTTTGTTTTGTATTCGCAGGATTGTAGTGGTAAAGACCACCTCATCAAGTAAAGGCTCAAAAATGAGCCACATTCTCAGACATCACGGTTCAGAAATGGACCGCTACCACAACAGAGGCCGAAAATGGCACTCCAAAATGGAGCACACACAACAAATGCCGAAAATGGCGCTCCAAAATGGAGCACACTCATGCATGCATGCATACACGTAACACATTTTGGCATTCGTTTTTTGTTTGTTTTGTATTCGCAGGTTTTGAAGAAGAAAAGAGAAAGCGGCAAAGAATAAGCTGATCAAAAACGGTTAAAAGCACAGTATCAGATTTGGGTAATAATCCTAGGGTTGAGGCCCATTTGAGTCTGGCCGAGTATGGCACTCTGGGGGCGAGGCCCACATCATTATCAACATCAGTTTTTCCGGGTACGACACTCCGGGTATGGAGATACAGAATCAGTTTTGCTGGGTACGGCACTCCGGGTTTGGAGACATCAGATCAATTTTGCCAGGTACGGCACTCTGGGTATGGAGACATCAGTTTAGCACGCCAGGTACGGCACTCCGGGTATGGAGATATTACTGCGACGCCTTGGGTATGAGGTTTAGTACGCTAGGTACGGCACTCTGGGTATGGAGATATTACTGCGACGTCTTGGGTATGAGGTTTAGCACGCCAAGTACGGCACTTCGAGTATGGAGATATTACTGCTACGCCTTGGGTATGAGGTTTAGCACGCCAGGTATGGCACTCCGGGTATGGAGATATTACTACGACGCCTTAGGTATGAAGTTTAGCACGCCAGGTACGGCACTCCGGGTATGGAGATATTATTACGATGCCTTGGGTATGAGGTTTAGCACGCCAGGTATGGCACTCCGGGTATGGAGATATTACTACGACGCCTTAGGTATGAGGTTTAGCACGCCAGGTACGGCACTCCGGGTATGGAGATATTACTGCGACGCCTTGGGTATGAGGTTTAGTATGCCAGGTACGGCACAACATCAACTCCATGCAACAAATGGCAAGTCAAGTGGCAGCTAGCGAGCCAGGTAAGTGAAAATGCATTGCATAACTTTGATAGATTGTCACTGTTACACGTTACACAAGTCCTATCAAAGTGGGGGCGACTGTAGGCACTGAATTTTTGCATATAAATCCCGATGATGAGTCTCATTTGGAGGCACTACCTTTTAAGTCGCGGGAAATGGACGTCGGAAGGGAAAAGATGGAAATCAGTACTATGTCGAATTTGACTCGCTTGTTTAGCTTCGGGCTCGCTGGTGGACCTCTGTTTTAAAGCACATTTAGCCTAAAAAAATCCGCAAACCACTTAACCTCGGCCCAAAAAATCCGTAAACCCCTTGGCCTTAACCTAAAACCCCCGCAAGCCCACACACCTAGCCCACACAAACCAAACCCACCAAGCCAAGCCCACTCACGCCCAAGGGAAGCCCACACGCCCAAGGCCCTCAAAATACAACCCAAATTAAATAAAATAATTAATTAAGTATATATTTAACACATGTGTAATTAAATAAAAAAAAATAAAATCTAAATAATCACCTACCAAAATAATAAAATACTTACACAAATTAAAGAAATTGCATGCCTAATAAAGATAAATCAAATATATTATATACCTAACTTAACAAATATCATGCCTAATTAAAATCAATCATAACAAATTAAATATATTATATTCCTAATCTAACCAATTTTGTCCCCCCTCAATCCATTGATTTCCTTATCCAACACCAAATCAAATCCTCTCTTTAATGCCAAAATCCCTTCCTTGTGAGACAAGGAGAAACCCTACCCTCTCTCTATAAATATAACACAAAATCCAACCCTTCAAGGACTTCACTCTCTCGGCACTTCAACCAAAAATAATACAAACCCAAAACACTTTTCTCTCTCCTATCTCTCACGAAAACAACTAAATAATAAACCCTCATCAGCCACGCCCAAAAATTGTCCACAAAACTAATAGCCTTCAACGCCCTACACTCCCTCTCTAATGCCTTACGTAAGCCTCAGCCAACCCACTGACCAACAAACAAGCAAGAAATCATCACGCAACCATCACTCATCATGCCTAAAGACACATAAACCCTCACAAATCAAACACATCAACCCAAAGCCGTGAGGCCTTAAAACCAACAAACCACCAGTCCACGTGAAGACCTAAGCTACACTTACGCCACTTGCCTCTCCTTTCAATTAGCTTCACGCACAAGTCCACAATGCCACCTGCCTTTCTTTTTAATTAGCCTTAAAACACGCCAAAATAGTAGCCTAAATTACCAAAAACAGTGACCAACATACGGCAGCGAAACGGCAGCAAAACAGTAGAAAAACGGAGTCAAAATAGTAGCTTGAGCAGTGAAACAGCGAGGTAAAACATTGCGGTGTGATAGCCCTTCCTGTTAGACATTATGACCCATAGCGTCACTGTTTTGTAAATGATATTGTATTATTGTACAAAATTAACTATGTGATAATGAAATTGCCTTTTGCCGTTTTGTAAAATTATTTACTTTGATATATTAATGGCAAAAGTCCGTATGATTAGTTCCGTATTGAGATGATATGAGACAGTATCAATATAAAAGGTTTAATCATTAAATATCCCTAGTCGGAGTATTATCGAGATCGGACATCGATAATGCGGAATAGACTAGTATTGCATTTGTGCATGTTGTGAGGGCACAACGGCATAGTTCTCATATATTTAAGTATTGGATACTTATGCAAGTGCGATAGGAGGTTGTGTTTTACCGATGGTACGGAAAACAGCTTCGCTCTGGATAGACCCCGCGGAATCCCATTGGTAGTATGTCTGCGTGTCTATGGGAGGCCGCATCAGGGTAGGTGTATATGGTCTTAACCTGAGACTTGCATCGCTAGTACTTGCGACAATCGGTAAACTTTGGTTTTGGTGGTTGGGGACTTTAACCGGTTCTGTGTTCACCACTTCTGGGTTTATCAGGAATCGTAGTGTACTGGGTGTGATGTCAAGATGGAAGTATCACTTCAGACATATGGAGTTGATGATCGCGCAGGACACAGAACAAGTACTCTATAAAAGGTTGCAACTGTCGGGACAATATGACTAGGTCAGGATTGTCCGATTTAAAGAGACTAGTTGTTTGATGTCCAATATATGTTTCGTACGGGGCAGACACACTTCCAGCCCCAGGCCTAACATGTGATCGTTCGATACTGGATCGATGTACGCGATACTACGGTATACTACGCTTGATATAGATCTAATATTCCAGTAAGAATATTTCTGGAGAATTGGGTAGGCATGGCGCTTTGCTAGAAGCCAACCTTGTCTTGTAAATCGGTAAAAATGTAGTACGAGGTACGTACGTGTTTGGATTATCCAACGACCGTATTTACTGCCAACATATCCGGAGATCTCTTGGGTCGCTTCCTGAAGATTCACCTATGATGTTTGATTCGAACTTTATTAATCTTGGATTAATAACGGAGAAACTTTATCTTGGATAAAATGCCTTATTAGGAGAGAGAGAGAGATCGATTAATTTGGAATTAATCGATAAAATAATATATTCGATATATTATTAAACGAAATTAGATTTCGACGCGGAATTAAAATCGGATTTTAATTCGGGCAAACGAATTAATTTAGAATTAATTCATTAGCGAACTGAATAGTAATTTCGCAAGGCGTAATTATTTAATTCACGTCGCGACGGAAATTCGTTAATTCGGAATTAACGAAACCGAGCCCGAAAGTGTTTGCGGACACATTCGTATTTTGAATCGAGTGATATCCGCAAATCACATCGCGATATCTCATTACTTAACGAATAGATGGTGGATGTATCTAGTCACCTTTGAGGGATGATACATTGTCTCTAATCTCAAAGTGTGGTAATGATGGCAAATGATGGATTTCATTTTGGAGGGAAAACCATGCACGGTTTTGAAGGATTTTTTGCATTAAAAAAATTCTTTTGGTATTAGATATCATATCACTTTTCATTTCCTTTGTCTCTCACGGTTTTTGGCATGCAAAGGGAACAAAATTAAAAGTGAAAACACTCTCCTCTTCTTTCTCTCTTGCTCACGCCGTGAGCTGCACATACAAAGGCAGAAAATTGTTTTCTCATTCTCCATTTTTGCTAGCACAAGCAAGGAACAAAAGAGGTGATAGGGAAACGCATTTGGAGCTTGGAATACTCAAAGATTTGAAGCTTCTCTCCATCTTCTTGCTTGGCCGAAACTTCATCCTTGGAGGCTCAAGGATCCTCATCACCATTTTCGTCACATAGCTTTGTAAGTATGTTTCCGCCATCCTTCAAGCTTTGCATGTATGATTATTGTATTTCTATTGCTTAATCTTTCCTTGGGACTAATTATAGAAACCAACAATGGTATCATTGAGCTAGGTTTAAGCATGAAATACATTAGGGTTAATTTGGGAAAATTGATTGAAGCATGTTCTTGTGAAATTGGATGCTAAGTATGCTTATATGTATGTTATTTGATATATTACATGATCAATTTTAACAAAAATGCATTGGATGATTTTTTCCCCAAAATGTGTGTCTTGGCCGAATGTGGAGGCACTTCCATTAAGTTGAATTTTTGCATGCACAAGTTCATTGGATGATTTGAGTGTGCTTAAATGTAGTAATATGAAGTAATACATGATCAATTTTGAGAAAATTGTATTGGATATTTTTTCCCCAAAATTGATGCATTGGCCGAATGTGTAGGTCATTTGAAGATTTGGAATTTTTCATGCACAAGTTTATTGGATAACTTAAGCATGATTAAATGTATGATATTTGATGTAATACATGTTCAATTTTGAGAAAAATACATTGGATGATTTTTTCCCTAAAGTTGATGCTTGACCGAAAATTGAGGTCTTTTCACTATTATTGAATTTTTGCTTTCTAGTTCATTGGATGACCTAAAATCTATATGTATGTTAGATTAGTGATTCAATTGGATTGAAAAACAAATCGAACCGCAAAAATCTCTCTTGGCCGAATACAACATGACATGTTAAAGGACTTGATTTTGTTCAAATAAATGTTAGACAAGTGTTTTGAACAATTGATGAATAATAAATTAAATTGGTATTTTTGAAATATTTGATTTAATGAATTAATCATGCAATTACACTTTAATCAATTGAATTTTAAAATTTGGAATATTAAAATTTAATTAATGGGCTTTTATGTTTAATTGGGCCTTATGGGCTTGAAATTGATTTTGTGGCACTTAAGGGTGATTCCTTATTTGGGCTTGGTAATTGGGTTTGACCCACATTGACCAAAGCCCAAGCCTTTATAAATCAATTGAAAGCCCATCGGACTTTAATTAAACAAACATTGGATGTTAGTTGGGCTTGGAGACCCAATTTGATAAGATTTAGAATCTAATCTTTAAAAGCACATTAAAAGTGTAAACATTTAATTTGGAATTAAATAAATTGAATTAATATTGAATACCGCTTAAATTGGATTTAACGAGTAGTTCGATATAATTCATGAATTCGTACCTTATGTACTTATTCTCAAACGAGTTGGACTCGCGCAAAATCAAACCGTTGATTGAACATTGGATGATCATATAAATAAAGACTAATTAATTGGATTTGATTGGTTGTATAGCATGTCTTGAATGAATATACATGTATGTGATGAATGAATAGTGTATAGCGGATGGATATTAGAAGGGAAAGGGTAATTTTAGAAATTATTGTAAATTTAGAATTTATAAATTGGACCTGCGTGTCCAGCCTTATCTCTTTTATCTCTTTGTATTCTCTTCTCACCTAATTCCCCTCAATGTAAATGAGGTTTCTCTTATTGTATTATGTAATTGGGTAGAAGTAGTATATTGCTAGCGGGGAGTGGAAAGGGAGTGATTTGTTCTAGGAACAAATTGTTTTATATATCCATCCGTATATCACTATTAATTTATTTTATGCACTTTATGATGTTTTAGAAGCATGCTTAAGGGTGTATGATGATGAGACCTAACAAAGATAATAAATTATTTGCAATTTACGCATAAAACCCTCAATTTATATTAAGCGATTATCCTTCCATTGAATGATTCTTGTTCAAGATCCAATTGGCATTGGTTTGTTGGCCAAAGTCAAGACCTTGTCAATTAGGATGTACTTGAATCATGAGAGTTTGTTTCACATCGGTGTCTTGTCCAAGTTGTGATTTGTTGGCCAAAGTCAAGATCACTTCTTGTCCAACGACATTGATTACGAAACTATCCTTGTCAATGGGTCCCGCTTAACTGGAATCATTAGGTTTGTTGTGCCAAAGCCAAGGCCTAGATGATTCGGAGGATATGGTTAGAAAAATGTATAAGATACATTGGCATATGCAATATGTTTAGGACTTGGATGTCCACCTAACCGGATCTAGGAATTGGATTGGATCCAATTGATCTGTGAGATCTACCTAGTTAAATAGCATACAGCTTGTTGGCCAAAGTCAAGGTTGTGTGTTATTTAACGGGATCCTAGCCCACTAGGAAATAGGATTTCCCGAGTTCTCAACAGAGGGTTAGAGACTTGATAAAAATAGTGGGAGGCTAGTATTGAATTTGCAATTTCGTTCAAATACTTAGCCTTACGCGTCTTTCAAAATTATTTCGTTTAATTAATTAAAATTAGTTGGACTAATTCATTGTTATTTTTTTGTAACAGTTTGACTGTACCCATTTTTTCGTTAACTAGATAGTTGGACTATCGTAGTTGAGATGGCAAGCAAGTTAAGTGTCCGAGACATCATCATGGGTGACAATGTCTTCAAGGGCACAAACTTCGCTGATTGGGAATGAACCTAAGGATAGTCCTTGGGGCTGAGAGGATGCTGTACACTATACAAACACCTCTCCCGCCTAAGCCCACTGATCCACTTGAGCTGGAGTTATGGAAAACTCACAGCAGTGATTGTGACACAGCTCAGGCTATTATGTTAGCTTCGATGACTCAGCACTTTCGTCGCCAAAATAGGGACTTGGATCCTTATAATATGATGGCTAGACTGCGAGATCTCCACCGCTCCAATAAGCGGATGGAGAGGTATGAGTTAGTGAAGAAACTCTTCCGCGCCCGAATGACTGAAGGCGCATCAGTTGAGGCCCACGGGACTCAAATGATCGCCGATATTGATGAGTTGGCCAATATGGGAATAGTCTTGGAGGCTGAGCTGACTATAGATATGATCTTGCAGTCACTTCCTGATACTTGGAAACAAATCATAATCAACTACAAGTTGATGGATACAGATGACACTCTTGGAGAGTTGTTATCCATTTTGAAGGAGTCTGAAAAAGAACTCCAAAAAGGGGGCAAGCGCGAGGCGCACTTTACATCGACCTCTCAGAGGCCAAAGGCTGGGCCCAAAGCTACTGGAGGGGTGAGGAAGAAGAAACATAAGAAAAAGGCTAAAGGCAAGTCGACAAAAGCTTATGGGAAGCCAAGGGACAAATCTCAAGATGTCTGCCTCAACTGCGGCAAGAAGGGTCACTGGAAACGTGACTGCCGAATGGGCAAAGGACACAAGGAGGATATCAAGGCAGGCAAGGCACTAGCCTCTGGTATGTTTGTTATTGAGATAAATATGACTACTTCTAGTTTTAAAAATTGGATTTTTGATTCTGGTTGTGCTGCTCATATTTGTACTGATTTGCAGGATCTGCAGGATAGCAGGATGCTGACTTCAGGGGAGATTGACCTACGAGTCGGAAACGGAACTCCAGTTGCTGTTTTGGCTGTAGGGACTTTTGTTTTGGAATTGCCCTCGGGGCATATGCTTAAACTTTTGAATTGTTATTATATACCTAGTTTGACTAGGAATATCATATCTGTATCTTTGTTAACCCAGCATGGGTACACTTTTGTATTTAGAAACACTGGGTGTTATTTATATAAAAATGATGCAGAAATTTGCACTGCTGTTGCAAACAATGGCCTTTATATTTTGAATATAAATGAATCTCCTAAACATAAAATAACAAACAAAAGGCTCAAAAGGAGTAATCTAAAAGATGAAGCTTACATGTGGCATTATCGTCTATGACACATCAACAAGACTCGCATATCCAATATATGTTTCGTACGGGGGAGACACACTTCCAGCCCCAGGCCTAACATGTGATCGTTCGATACTGGATCGATGTACGCGATACTACGGTATACTACGCTTGATATAGATCTAATATTCCAGTAAGAATATTTCTGGAGAATTGGGTAGGCATGGCGCTTTGCTAGAAGCCAACCTTGTCTTGTAAATCGGTAAAAATGTAGTACGAGGTACGTACGTGTTTGGATTATCCAACGACCGTATTTACTGCCAACATATCCGGAGATCTCTTGGGTCGCTTCCTGAAGATTCACCTATGATGTTTGATTCGAACTTTATTAATCTTGGATTAATAACGGAGAAACTTTATCTTGGATAAAATGCCTTATTAGGAGAGAGAGAGAGATCGATTAATTTGGAATTAATCGATAAAATAATATATTCGATATATTATTAAACGAAATTAGATTTCGACGCGGAATTAAAATCGGATTTTAATTCGGGCAAACGAATTAATTTAGAATTAATTCATTAGCGAACTGAATAGTAATTTCGCAAGGCGTAATTATTTAATTCACGTCGCGACGGAAATTCGTTAATTCGAATTTACGAAACCGAGCCCGAAAGTGTTTGCGGACACATTCGTATTTTCAATCGAGTGATATCCGCAAATCACATCGCGATATCTCATTACTTAATACGAATAGATGGTGGATGTATCTAGTCACCTTTGAGGGATGATACATTGTCTCTAATCTCAAAGTGTGGTAATGATGGCAAATGATGGATTTCATTTTGGAGGGAAAGCCATGCACGGTTTTGAAGGATTTTTTGCATTAAAAAAAATTCTTTTGGTATTAGATATCATATCACTTTTCATTTCCTTTGTCTCTCACGGTTTTTGGCATGCAAAGGGAACAAAATTAAAAGTGAAACACTCTCATCTTCTTTCTCTCTTGCTCACGCCGTGAGCTGCACATACAAAGGCAGAAAATTGTTTTCTCATTCTCCATTTTTGCTAGCACAAGCAAGGAACAAAAGAGGTGATAGGGAAACGCATTTGGAGCTTGGAATACTCAAAGATTTGAAGCTTCTCTCCATCTTCTTGCTTGGCCGAAACTTCATCCTTGGAGGCTCAAGGATCCTCATCACCATTTTCGTCACATAGCTTTGTAAGTATGTTTCCGCCATCCTTCAAACTTTGCATGTATGATTATTGTATTTCTATTGCTTAATCTTTCCTTGGGACTAATTATAGAAACCAACACTTCCGACGGCCGTGAATCGCGAGTTCGAAAGTCAACATAAAAGGTTAGACCTGAGGGTATTTTTCACATCCGTTATCAGTTATATGTTTATTATTTATTGAGTTTCGTTCGCATGATTATTGTGTTAAAGTGCATGTTGTGGCCCTTGAATAGATAGAAAATGCATGTATTATGAAATGATGTATGTTGTGGCCCTTTGAATAAAATGAAAAATATGTCGCCTATCGTGGTATATCGGATGGAAACCCTGACATAAATTTCATAGTCGATTCCGAATGGACGGTAGTATGATCTGTACTCGGGATACAACTCCACGTACCACTTGAGTAAACGGCGCATTTTTTTGTTTTATGTTGTTTTGATTTATTTATTTTTCGTTACTTGATTTCCGCATGTTTTTTTATATGTAATGATGTGATCGAGCGCATGGGCTTAGTAAGTTGGATTAAAGGTCCCCTATTTTGAGGGGTTAAAATCCTTTACCACAATGTTTTGCCGCGCCGGTTGATGTATATTCGGTTGAATGTAAGATGTGTTCAATCGGGTGTACGAAGCCAATATTATTGTCTTTATTTTTTATATGTAATGATGTGATCGAGCGCACGGGCTTAGTAAGTTGGATTAAAGGTCCCCTATTTTTAGGGGTTAAAACCCTTTACCACGATGTTTTGCTGCGCCAATTGATGTATATTCGGTTGAATGTAAGATGTGTTCAATCGGGTATACGAAGCCAATATTATTGTCTTTATTTTTTATATGTAATGATGTGATCGAGCGCATGGGCTTAGTAACTTGGATTAAAGGTCACCTATTTTGAGGGGTTAAAACCATTTTACCACGATGCTTTTCCGCGCCGGTTGATGAATATTCGGTTGAATGTAAGATGTGTTCAATCGGGTATACGAAGTCCGATATCATTGTCTTTACTTTTTATATACGTATTGTGTTGATTGCGCATGGGCTTAGTAAGTTCGATTAAAGGTCCTCTACTTTGAGAGGTTAAAATCCTTTACCATGATGCTTTGCCGCGCTTTTAGCCCGTTATTATTTATTAGGTGTCATCTATTCATCCGTTCATGTATGTGTCATGTTGTTCACTATATTTTGGAGGTCATTGCTGTAACCCCATTCGAACGCATTTCGGAACGCCGCACGAACGCATGTTTTCTGTCTGGTCATGTTCGAACGCGTTATCAAACGCTATACGAACACGAACCTTCTGTTTACCGTTCGAACGGGTTTACGAACCCTACACGAACGCGAATACACTGAATTGAGTCATTTTCATCACATGTCATGTATATTTGTTTCTTAGGTGATTTCTCTTATATCATGTAATCAATCATATTATTTGTATCCCTGCGTCTATCTGTTTGATGTGTTCATAAGATGGTATTCAAGCATGATTAGGTCATTAGTATGTTACTTGGTTCTTAGGCATGATTTAGCCTATTTGGTTGTTTATTTTCAAGCATGATTAATCGTTTTGTTTTGCGTTTGGAATTTGCATCATGTTTAGGTTGTTCTTTGTTTTCCACATTATATGATCGAAACATGTTCATGAGATTTTCGTGTGCTATTGCATGTTTGTCGTTGTGATGATTACTTTCATGCATGTGAACTTAGAAGCATAATTATCCTTGGAAATATGTTGCTTAGGCTTGGTTAGATTATTGCACAAATCATTTTATTACAAGTGGCATGAGTAAGTGACCATTCCGAACCCAACGGTTTGAGGTCTTCCCTTGCGTGGGGTGAGTGCGGCCTTAAATCTTTGTCCCGGTTCACACCGGTGGCGACTCCATTATTTCTCCGGTTTAGTCCCCTGCGGGCTACTCCGTACTCCCAACCGGGCCGCGAGCCCGGGACAGCATGTGTCACCCAGTTTCTGTGTCCTACACAAGGCATATCTTACAAACTTATCTTTAACCGCCTTATCATCCAATTTGTTAGTTTGGGTGAGCTTGACATATGCGTCACATCCCAAAACTCTTAGATAACTAAAACTATGACGTTTCCCAGACCATAACTCATATGATGTTTGACTAACCGTCTTGGAAGGAACTTGGTTTAGTAGTAGTGTTGCAGTTTCTAAAGCAAGACCCCAAAATGGAAGAGGTAGATCCGTGTCTAGCATCATTGATCGGACCATATCTAATAATGTCTGATTTCTCCTTTCGGAGACCCCATTATGTTATGGAGTTCCCGAAGGAGTCCACTGGGAAACAATGCCATTTTCTCTCAAGTAATCTTGAAATTCATTGCTTAAGTATTCACCACCTCGGTCAGACTTTAGTGACTTAATACTTTTATTAAGCTTGTTTTCTACTTCATCCTTGAAGTCTTTGAATTTCTCAAAGGCTTCAGATTCGTACCGCATAAAGTACACATACCAATATCGCGAATGATCATCGATAAAGGTAATGAAGTAGGAGAATCCACCTCTAGCGGTGACTGACATTGGTCCGCATACATCAGAGTGTATGAGTTCTATATCTTTGTTGCATGCTGTCTTTTACCTTTGAAGGGTAATTTGGTCATTTTACCAAGTAAACAAGACTCACAAGTTCCATAAGTTTTATATTTGAAGGGTTTGAAATACCCATCCTTATGTAGCTTAGTTAATCTTGTTTCATTGATATGACTTAAGCGACTGTGCCATAGAAATGATTCATTGAGATTATTCGAGTTAACGTTGTATATATTATAGGTTGAACATTCTTTGTTAGTTTGTAAGACATAGATACCATTATTCAAAATACCATCTCCATATTTTATTTCATTAAAATAAATAGAACATTCATTACAACTTATTAGGCATGAAAAGCCTTTATTACATAAAGAAGAAATTGAAATGATGTTCTTTACTATAGAATGCACATAAACACAATCTTCTAAGTCTAAAACTAAACCATTCGGCAAAACTAATGAATAAGTCCCCACGCACAATGCAGTCAGTTTTGCTCCATTACCCATGCGTAAGTCAACCTCCCCATGACGGAGTCTCCTACTGTTTCTCAGGCCCTGCACATTGTTACATAAGTGAGTCCCACAACCGGTGTCAAGCACCCAAGTAGAAGGTTCAGAGTTTTGAGAATATAGTTCAATCATATACAACATACCTGAAGCATTGGGCTTCTTGGCCTCTTGGGCTTCCCTAGCTTCATTGGCTTTCAAGGATCTGCAGTCTTTCTTCCAATGACCATTCTTTCCACAAAATAAACATTTCCTCTTTCCTTTTTTCTTCTCCACCTTACCATTGGGCTTTAGGTGATCTGGAGCCTTGGCCTTGCCCTTATTTTTCTTTGGGCCTCGTGGCTTCAGGTCCGTACCCGTAAGCATGATGGAGGTTTTAAGCTCCGGTTTCAAGTCCTTCACTGCTTGTTTTATCAGATTGTGCAATTCTGCTAAAGTAGCTTCTTTATCAGAAAGATGAAACTGCATAATAAAGTTAGAGAATTCTTTTGGTAAGGACTGAAGAATTAGATCGTGACCTATCTCATGATCCATGATGAACCCGAGGTTGGCCAGTTTTTCAATGTGGCCAATTATCTGAAACCCATTTCCACTAACAGATCATTCCTTATACCTTGTTTGGAATAAGGCACATGACACTTGGAATCTCACGGTATGAATGGAAGTTGCATACAACTCCTTCAAGTGAAAGATGATGGTTTGAGCATCCATATCTTCGTGAGCTTTCCGAAGTTCGTCCGACATAGAGCCAAGCATTATGAAAATAGAAAATGTATCTTGGTCTGCATCTTCTGCGGGTTCAGGGGGAAATGGTCTTTCAAGAACATAGAAAATATTTTCTTGTCGTAAGACAATTTTAAGGTTTCTAAAACAATCATTGTAGTTGTCCCCTTTGAGATTATGCTCATCAAGGATGGAACGAATTGATACTTTGTTTGCCATTTGAATGTTTGTGAAATATTTTAACCCACCTGTTAAGAGAAAATGTTAAAATTAGGAATATGTTTTCATTAATGTTTCATAACAACATTGGCTTTTAATATTATGAAGTTGCTCCCACTCAATTGTTTTAAAATTTTAAGCAAATCGCATCAACCCCAATATGATGGATTTATTGTGGGCAAGGATCCCATTATCATCATTTCATAACTTCGACTAGGGCCGGTCGTTATAAAATATGATAATTAGGTAGGTTCTCAACCAATTCATGATATAAATCACAATTTCTTGATCATTGGGTTGGGCAATCAAACATGTCATAGCTTATGCTAGTCCTTGTGGACACCTAATCTTTGCCACTAAGTTATAAGACCACGCCTAAGGGTCGCTGCATCTTATGACTCGGAAAAGTCAAACCATTGTCAATAGTACGATTTAGGGATAAATTGTTATTGGTCAGTCTGGTAAAGCCTAGTTCTGCCAATACGGTTTAAGCCATTTGGGTCTATACTTTACAATGGGAGGCAAATTTTAGACTTAAATTATTATTGAGGATTTTAGCAAAATAACTGTCAAATGGATTCCCCCATTGAAAATTCCCCAGAGGGAGGGTGAAGCGAACTCTCTTAAATACCCTTACCTTTTAGGCTCTTATTGCCTTGGTGACAGGAAATAACAATAGATCCTTTAAATTAGTCCAACACTTTAAATATGATTTAAGGTAAGCTTTGAGTAAATGATTATCTAGATGTCTTCACAGCTTTTCCTTTTGGCTATAAAAAGGTAGTGAGTGAAGGAAGACACCAAATCATTATCTAACTCTAGTAATACCTTTGGTTAAATTAACTTTAATTTGGAAAGTTTTATTAACCCCTAGGTCCCAACCCACTTGTATCTTTTATAATGTCTTTTATTATAAACAAGTGATTTATAATACATGCAAAGAACATAAACCTAAACATGCTAACTATCAAAAGAACTCTAATTAAAACAAAGAAAGAAAAAGACTTACTTGAACCGAAGACTCCTACAGTCCTCCCTCCAATCTACAAGCTTTTCTCGAACTCAGTAAGCTCTTCCACGTTCCAAACAGCCACCCAAGTGTGTGGCCTCCAAAGATGCACACACCAATGCCAAAACTCAACGGCAAGACTACGCCTTGAGTGCACAAGTATTTTGCCCTTGGTGCTAGCCTAGGCAAATACCTCAAAACTTTTAACTCGAGGTTCCTCTAGTCAATTAGACTTAAGGATCCTCAAAATCAGTAGCTTACTCTTAAACTTTAGAGTTTCTCACTTATATAAACCCAAGATATGAAAGGTTTTGGTGTAAAAATTTGTAAAGAATTATTTGGGTTTATATAGTGCTCCAAAGACAACAAAATTAATTAAGAATCCGATGTGGAATAAAAGCTAATTTAATCTTAGCCATTGGATCTTAATTTAGTGTTTTAATGAGATTATAAAACCCTAATAAGAGTTTGGATCGAATTGGAATTCAAAACAAATAATTTTTTTTTTACTATTCATGTGAATAATAATTTTTTTTATTCCAATTCCCAAAGTGCCCCTATCGTCATTCACCAATCCCTAAGCCACTATGGAACCTCATAAATGATCTGTTCAATAATTAAACACATTGAACCATTTATGAACAATTCCTACAGCAATCATATATGTTGTTATATTTGTACTGTGCGCTGTTAACCATTGATTTATACTTTGTTAAGTGTGACCTTTTGGGTTCCCCTCAAGTTGGACATGAAATGAACCGTGATAATTTAATCGAACATAAATTATATTCTGATCAGATGGTCATTCAATTTCAATGACCAAGGTTGACATCTAGCAACATGCCAAGGCCCCCAAATGAAAATGAAATATATATATACCCATTATGTATGCGATTTACATATGATATGGTCATTCACCTCACTGTATCCCCACCTATTGACCTAGGGCACGGAAAGTGTCTACCCATATGGTCAAAGGTATGATGTTGATACTGTCATGAATCGTGCTAACCCAAGAATCTCACATGATTCTTCCGATGTGGCCACAGTCTCAATCACTGATCACACATATCAACCCGCGAACTGGAATACTACTCTTATAAGAGAATATTATCCGAGAGTGGTGATTCTCTGTTGTATCTTTACAGAATTCATGTGTTTCAAAAAATGACCCAATCATACCCTTATGACCGGATCTTTTGAACCGGGGAAGGAGAATGTCAAAGTTATTTGATCCACAAATAAGATTGTAAAGACCTCAAGTCTAAGGACTAGTCATATAATCGATACATTAAAGTTCTCACAGACACATGGGATAAACACTTCATATGAAAACTTTCAGTGGTCAGTTCGATGGACACGAGCAACTCATGCATCCATGTGATACACCAAGCGGACGGATCTCCGCTAGTAGCCTATGAGATCGGCTACCCAACTTAAGGTCGGATCATATCATCATGCTAGTCTCTCCGCTTTGTGAACGCCCAGATTATTCACAGAACTATGATAATGAACATTTAAGAGTAATGATTCTCATAAGGCGTGGAAGCCATCGTCTTATTACTCCAATGGCTTTATTACAGTTTTGATGATTGATATAAGTTATGTAAGACACGTATAATAAAGATTTCCATTTTATTAATTAATGAAAATATTACAAATACATGTACATATAGCCCATCCACAAGTTGGTATAGGGCATATCCCTAACATGTTGTGTAGCTGGGAACGTTTTACATAGATATGGAATTCACTTCTTCTCATGAGAAGCAGAAGAATATCTTTTTTAAGAGTTGATTCGGGACTTGAACAATTTGAGCGCTCAACTTTTCTATTACGAATAGAAAGTTTTTATATTCAGAATTGTTATGAATTAATTTTTCATTATAGAATCAATGATGCTTAAGAGACAAAATATTTAGAAGGGTTTAACGGACTTTTTACCCCGGCTATATTTTTGAGATATTCGTGAAGGGCTATATCCATATGTAATGACTATATTGATGGACACCGAAGATGTTTGGTTTTATTTTATCCATCTACGGTAATGGGAGTTCAAATTTGAGTTTTTAGTGGAATAACGCAGAGTTAATAATTCGTAATATTTAATTAAAGAGTTTAATTAATATTTTGGAATTATTGGACCTCGGAACCGTAGGTCCATTTAGTCTCGGTGCTAGCTCGATTAACTGTAGCAAACCTAATATAATTAGATTGTCCTATCATATGCTCACTTTATATTTATATATTATTAATGAAATTAATAATATTTATTGTCACAAATGAAAACTATGTTAAATTAGTTTAACTTGATGTTTTCTAAAATTCTTTGATTATGAGATAATCAAGTTAGTAATAATTATGAGATAATTAGTACAACATAATTGAAAGTAAATAAATCATTATTTAGATATTGATTTTTTTTTACCATTGGAGACAAAGCCATATGGCTTACCATGTCATCCAAGCAATTATGTCTATTAGGTGGCATGTATACACCTAATATATATGCATTTTATGCTTTGGTATGGCCTCCACATTTATGTGTTTGCCATTGAAAGAAAGTATTAGATGCGTAATGACAAAGTCATTGTCTTTAACTTATCATTTCTTATGCTTTGGTATAGCATTCATATTTTTGTGTTGGCCATTGCAAGAAAGCATTAGATGCTTAATGACAAGGTTAGTTGGCTTGTGTAAGAGCATATAATCTCTACCATTTCTCTCAGTTCCTAAGGTTAACATTTTGCAAACATTCACACAAGTGTTGTGAGAAAGATTTGAGAGAAAATAGAGAGATTTCAAACATTCACAAGTGTTGTGAGAGTGTTTGAAATTCCTAAAGTCAAACACCAATTGTGACATCTTAATTCTCTAAATCGTTTAGAGTTTAATCTTTGTGAGTGAAGCCCATACTCCGGTTTGTTAGTTTCGAGTCATAGTTCTGAAGATCGAGTGGTTGATCCAAGTGTGGGACAACAAAGGATTGATTTCGGCTACTACAACAAAGGGAGAAGGCATAGAAAATTTTAAAGATCCATATTGGACCCGGTGCCACCACAAGCAACTTCCACCGCGCTAAGAAAGTCGTTTCCTACAATTGGCATCGAGAGCTTTACATTGAAAAGTTTTCTTAACCCTTCTCATTTTAGTTTTAATAATTTAAATGATATATAGATTATTAAAAATGCATGTTGTGATGAGTAGGCATAATTTGATTCATGAGATGAATGGTTTTAATATTCATGTGATGAATGTTTTACTTTTGATTCATGTGATGAATGTATTGCGTTGATCATTAATTTTTCCGGCACTTATTTTTAACATTGGAAATGTAATTCCATAATGTCGTATTCTTTCAAGTGTTGTAAGTTCATTTCCTTTATAATAAGTTCATTATGTAACCCTATTTGTAACTTGGAGGAGCCGATGCCACAAAGGACTTTTGACAAAGAAATTCTGCAAAGAACTCAACAACACTCCATGGAATAAGATTTTAAGACCAATGGATGCCTTGGATTTATTGTACTAATTAGATTAGTATAGAAAAATAAGAGTCTGGTCAACATAATTTGATATATGTTTGATTTTGCCATTTCCAGCCCCTAGAAACTGGGTTGCGTCATGACGCAACCCCTTTGCGCGACGCTACAGGCCCACCAAAACTGAATAGAGGATACTGCCTCAGTTGCGTCGTGACGCAAGCCCCTTTGTGTCAGGACGCAACATTGACCTGAAGCATTTTTATTTTCTGGTCTTCTGGGCATCGCGACGCCCACCAGTTCACGTCGTGATGCCCAGACCTAGGTTAATATGTATGTTTAAATTGTTTAATAACATGTCATATAGCCTAGGGTGCCTACTCTTGCATTTTCACATGCCATAACATGTAGATATGCATGATATTCTAGTAATAAAATATGATTTTATGTAATTTAAATGTTAAATAAGAATATAAGATGCATGTAAACGGATTAATAAGATTAATTGGTTTAAAGGTTTAAAAATTACGAATTCAAGTTTAAGAAACAAACGGACCTTATTAGTACATTATTTTCCTTCGTATATCGGATGGAAACCCGAACGTAAATTCCATAGCCGATTCCGAATGGACGGTAATATGGTCTGCACTCGGGATACAATACCATGTACCTTTGGAATAGATAATGTGCTTTTATCAATTAAATGGTTTAATGACTTTTGGTCCGTTCGTTGAATTCTAAATTTTAAACCATATTAGTGGGATAATAATTTAAGAGTTAAATTGATTTGATCACTAAAAAAACTTGATTAAATTAGTTTAATTAAGTTAATTGGTTACTAGAGACTAATCGGGATTAGTGAATAAAATTTTAAGAGTTAAAATTGGTTAGATCACAAATAATTATCAACTAGTATAAATAAGGCTATGACTTTAGCTGAGCATAATTCATAAAATACTAGTGAGATAAAAACCTTACACTTCTAAATAGTGAGTGGGAGACAGTTATACAACAATATATCCCGTGATCTCCATTGTTATCCAGAAACATGAGATTCAATAGGCGCCTCGAGACGGCATTGCTTTCATCCCCTACGGATGGTGTCCTTTTTGGGTAAATATCAAGTTTGGATTCCGAAAGGATAGGGACTCTATATGTATCTGGTGATTTGACCTACCCTACGGTGGCGCTTCACTAGTTAAGTCCAAGGGTTCCGAAATGATGGGCCACACTCACAAAGGAATGATTAAATTACTAATCAAAACTTCATTGATCAAAATAACGGTAGTTGATTAATATAGGAGTAAGATTTATTTCAGATATATTAATCAAATGAGAATGTCTCAGTCTATCATGCGAATACTTGACCTACCCTACGGTGGCACTTATTTGTGGGATGATAGATAACTGTGGCATAGTAATTCTTTTAGGTTTCTAATTCATTATACATTGATCATACATCATGTTTAATTTTATGCCTAAATGTTTGACAATTTTAATATGCGATTAATGGATGTTGAATGCGCGTTTATTATTTTTTATTTTTTCAGCCATGGTATCTACAATAATCTCAATTCTCAAACAACAAGAAAAAATAACCTGGGATAATTATGTTAAATGGAAAAGTGACATGAATGTTATTTTGGTCTGCGAAGACCTTAAATTTGTCCTAATGAAGGAATGTCCTCCTGAGCCAGAACCAAATGCTGGCAGAGCTGAACGTAATGCCTATAATAATTGGATTAAAACTGATGAGAAAGTCCATAGCTATTTGATAGCATCCATGTCTGAGGTTCTTGCTGCACAGCATGGGCCTATGGCGACAACATCAATGATTAAACAGTCATTACATAACATGTTTGGGCAACCTATAGACCGGCAAAAACATGAGGTAATAGTCTCTATATTGACTGCTAGAATGAAGGAGGGCAAATCAGTCCGAGACCATGTGTTGAGGATGATGTCTCATCTTAATATGGCTAAAACCCTTGGTGCACGTATCAATGTGCAAAGCCAGGTGACAATGATTATGGAAACACTTCTGAATAGTTTCCTACAGTTTAAAAGCAATTGTTCTATGAATAAGTTGACTTTTACGTTGACTGAACTGATAAATGAGCTCACCAATTACGAGTCTGTTATGAATGGTCCTCGTAGGTCCAATGCTGAGGCAAATTTTACCGAATCTTCTAAATCTGCAAAGAAGAAGAAGAAAAGAAATTGGAAGGCAAAGGCAAAACCAATGAATAAGAATAACAACAAAGGCTCTAAAGGAACCAATGCCAAAGGAAAATGTTTCCATTGTGAACAACAAGGGCATTGGAAAAGGAATTGTCCGAAACACCTTGCTGAGCTTAAAGAGAAAAAAAATACAGGTAAATACGATTTACTTGTCATTGAGTCTCTTTTGGTGGAGGATGATAAATCCATATGGATTATTGATTCTAGTGCCATTAACCATGTTTGTTGTTCTTTGCAGCTACTTGACTCATTGAGGGACCTTACTGAAGGTAGCTTCACCATGAGAGTTGGGACAGGGGATGCTGTTTCAGAAAAGCAGTGAGAGTTTCAAATTTGAATCTTAATAAGATTTATTTATGTTTGAATGGTGTACTATATATTCCTAGTTTTCGCAGGAATTTGAACTCTGTAACAAAACTTATGGAATGTGGTTTTTTCTATTTCATTTAATAATAAGTCAGTTATTATTAGTAGAAATGGATTAAATATATGCACGTGAAACTCCGGATATACTCTATATGTATTAAGGCCGTTAACGCATGAATCACTGCTTAATACTGAAGTGTTTAAGATTGAAAGATCTAAAACTAAACGGCAAAAGATTTCTTATGATGATACATATTTATAGCACCTTAGACTTGGTCACATTAACCTTGACCGGATAGATATACTAATTAAGAATTGAGTTTTAAATCAGTTAAAACTCGATACTTTACCTGTCTGTGAATCTTGTCTAGAAGGCAAAATGACCAATATACCTTTTACTGGAAAAGGGATAAGAGCCAAAGAAACACTTGAGCTAATACATTTAGATGTTTGCGGACCGATAAATGTAAATTCCTGAGGTGATTTTGAATACTTCATCACTTTCATTGACGATTATTCCATATATGGGTATGTTTACCTAATGCAGCACAAGTCAGATACATTTGAAAAGTTCAAAGAGTACCGTGATGAGGTTGAGAACTAGTTAGGTAAAAGCATCAAAATTCTACGATCATATCGTGGAAGAGAATACCTTGATAGAGATTTTGAAGAATTCTTAGTTGAGCATGGAATTCTTTCACAGCTCACAGCACCTGGAACACCACAATAAAATGGTGTTGCAAAAATGAGAAATTGCACCCTACTAGACATGATGAGATCGATGTTTAGTTATAGTATTCTACCAAGTTCATTTTGGGGGTATGCATTGCAAACTGCAATGTATATCCTGAATGTAGTTCCTTCTAAGTCTATTCCTTATACTCCTTAGAGTTGTGGAATGGTCGTAAAACTAGTTTATGAAATTTCCGCATATGGGGGTGTCTAGCACATGTGCTAAAGAACAAGACTACAAAGTTGCAACTGCGTTCACATGTGTGCCTATTTGTAGGCTATCCTATGGAAACTATGGGTGGATTCTTTTATAGTCCAGAAGATAATAAAGTATTTGTGTCGACAAATGCTACATTTCTTGAGGAGGACTATATGAGAGAGTTCAAACCTCGAAGTAAAGTGTTACTTGAGGAGTTACTTGCTGGTACGACCAGTACACCATTGTCAAATATAAATAAAGACATAACACCTTCTACATCTGAAAGTCAGATGCAAGTTTATCAGGATACCATACCACCTAGAAATAGTGGGACGGTTGTAAGATAACCTATATGCTATCTAAAAAATGGTGAGGTGCAAGTTGTTGCATCTTGTGATGGTATAGATGATCCATTGACCTATCGTAGTGTAATGGAAGATATTTATAAAGAGGAATGACTCAAAGCCATGAACCTCAAGATGGAGTCTATGTACTCTAACTCAGTCTGGGAACATGTAGACCAACCTGATGGAGTAAAACCCATAGGTTACAAGTGGATCTACAAGAGAAAAAGAGGAATCGATGGGAAAGTACAAACTTTCAAGGCTAGGCTAGTGGCAAAAGGTTATACCCCAGAAAGAGGGAGTTGACTATGAAGAAACTTTCTCGCCAGTAGCCATGCTTAAATCTATCAGGTTTCTTCTTTCCATTGCCGCATATTATGACTATGAGATTTGGCAAATGGACGTCAAGACTGCATTCGTGAATGGCAATATTGATGAGAGTATCTATATGGTACAACCAGAAGGGTTCATTACCCAAGGTCAATAGCAAAAAGTTTGCAAGTTGTAAAGGTCCATTTATGGACTTAAGCAAACATCTAGATCTTGGAACATAAGATTTGATACTACGATCAAGTCTTATAACTTTGAGCAGAACATCGATGAGTGACCGGCGTAAACACACACGTATAACGCAAGCGCACATATCGTTCAAGTAGTATAAAAATATCGATCCCCCGAGGACTTAATATCTAATTTATTAATTTTATGAGGTCAAATGATTACTAGTATCTAACAGGTTGATTGATTGATTTGAAATGGTGATGATTCTAAATTTAAAAGCAAGTAAATAAAATTGTCGAAAATAGGTTTTAAGAAAATTCAATATTAAAAACTATCTAGGGTTGTGATTTCTTCCAATATCATTTTAAAGATGAAGTGGTTATCTTAAAGTTGGATAATATATTGATTTATTAACCTGGAACATTAAATTATGTGTAAGCCTCTGTCGATGGTCAGACATAAATACCCAGTTTAACCCAATTGAACCATATGTCTATGTCAATCAAATTATCTGGATTCATTAAGTTTAAGTTCCAATTATGGCTACCCCCGCCCGACAAGTAAATGTCTATCTTGTAAGGAAATCTATTAAAGGGTTATCTATCCTCAAGGAAGATCGTGGACTATTGAGTCTAAGGTCTTAAACTTAAAATCCCTATGTCTAGTTCATTTTATGTTTCCCAGTTCAATTTTATTAATGGCCAGTTAAAGAAAAAGCATTAAGATTAAGACTCAATAAATAAATCTTTATATTACCCAAGCTATAATCTAACCCCTTATAAACCGGTGATATTAAAAGTCATCACAACCCCAGATAACTAATTTAGTTACAACACATAACTAGGGCTAGTAAAAACTTGAAAATAAAAGACATAAAGTAAAAATGCGGTAACGTAAATAATGGAAAGTAAATTACAATAAAATAAAATGCTAAGGTAAAAGGAATTACTTTTACTACTACTAATTTAGATATCTCCCATAATATAATATATAAACTTGTGATAACATTACCAACCAGCCATATAGGTGGTATCCTGATTAAGTCAAATTAAGTCCAACCAGCCATTACGGCGGTAAAAAGATTTGTCCATGAACCTGCCATATAGGCGGTAAGAAAGTTTAATTACCAACCGACCAATCTGACGGTATCCTTTTTAAGTCAATATTTTAAATAGTGAATATATTATATTTAAGGGAGATTAATCTAAATAGCAATAGTAAAATAATTACCTTTCACCCTAGCTGGGGAAGTTACCTCCTCATGGTAAATAGTAAAAACTGTAAAAAGTAAAAAAAAAAAAGTAAATTACTATTATTACAAAACGTAATTAAAATTAATTACAAAACTAAAAAAAAACTAAAAAAACTAAAACTTAAAAGAAAGTAGAGAGAGAAACTCTCTCTTTACATCAAAGAGATGAGAGAGAGTGGTGCAACTAAAACTGAAATTTGAAGCTCTATTTATAGGCCTCGGTAGGCTTCCAGCGTCGCGACGCCAGGTCCTTCGGCGTCGCTACACCAGATTCTGTCGACGTGGCACGCTCTGGTTCGTCGGTTTGCAGATTCTGGATAAGCTGATAAGGTGACACGTGGTGAGGTGGTTGGGCGATGAGATTCTTATCCGCCACGTATTAAATAAGGAGTAGATACTCAATGATTGACGCTAACGTGGCGCTGACATGGCGGTGACGTGGCGATGATGTGGCGACACGTGGGAAAGAGACTGTCGGCACCATAGGATGCTGACATGTGGCACTTCCTGATTGGCTGATGATGATGTGGCGGTGAGGTGGCAGTTTGACTTGGTCAACCTGGTGATGTGGCTGATGATGCGGATGTGACGTGGAGTGACACGTGGCACACGTGGCGATGATGACTATCGGCACCGTAGGATACTGACACGTGGTACGGCGCATGTTAGCAGATCGGATGTGATGGTGACACGTGGCACGACGCACGTTAGCAAAGTCAAACTTTTCTCAGATTCTGATTTGTGGACCCGGTGCACGTTAGCACTGTTCGGCGCATGTTAGGCGTCGCGACGCGGGAAATTTACTGATTTGCCATTTTGTCATTTTTTCTCTATTTTGGCCCCAAATTGCTTCCAATGTTTTCCCAACTTTATTTATCTGCAAAATAACACAAAACACATCAAAATATTCACAAAACTCAAGAAACTATACAAAATATTAGGTTAAATGAGTGGGAAATAGTGATAGATTTACAACTCATCACACCCCCAAACTTAACATTTTGCTAGTCCTCGAGTAAAACATAAAATAACATAAATTAATTAATTAAGCCACTTTCGTAGGGATCACGGTTGCATTTAGCGTATGCAACAAGCCTTTAAACCCCTAGGTGTCCCTAGTGGATGAGCTAGGCTTACAGCAACGATACCCACAAATGTTTTACAAATGTAAAAGGTAGTGAAACTAATGCACACAAAAGAAAAAAAAGACAAGAGAAAAGAGAATAAAGAAGTTAGTGACTAATCAGGTGAAACTTCTACTCAAAATCAATAGTTGTTTTGTTTCATTCTAAATTACCGAATAAATAAATTCTCCGATTATTTTTACCATTCTCCATATACACAGTCGACAAAATATTAATCAACTCATTTATCCCACAACAGTCATAAGTGCAGTTGATAAGAGAGTAATATTTTTGTCCTAAAGTTCTATCAGATTTCACACCTTTTTGTAGTAATGGAATAATTTTTCTCATTTTTCTGATTTTTTTTCTTTGATTTTTCTTTTCTAATTTTTATTTATATACAATATCTTCCATCTATGTAGCGAGTGTTGGGTCGGTGGCTCCCAAACCAGTTGGATTTAGGGCACCAGGTGTTAAGACACCCCTACGAACTTAATTACTCAGACTTCAGATATATATATTTTTGCAACATCTTTGATCCATGTAACGAGCTTTGGGCCAGTGACTCCCAAACCAGTTGGCTTTAGGGCACTAGGTGTTAAAACAACCTTACATACTTAATAACTCGGATCTCATAATGTTTTTTTTTTTACTCCACTGCTTTTTGAGATGCTTCCTCCGATTAAACTAGAGCACTGAATATTACAAACTTTTCAATTTTAGCTCATGTCCGTATGTTACTATATATGTTGATAATACCTCCTAACTGAACATATGAAGATCCATTTTAGTCAGTTTTATGGAGAATTCACAAATTAAATAATTTAAAAGGAAATAAACAAAGATTAACTTGTTTCGAAATAGGTTTGAGATACGTCTCAGGAGTGGAAACTCCTTACTCGGCTATCTTTTACCAATTTCACCTTTTTAGTCAAATAATAATGCAAAATATTTTTGTAATTTTTGAAAATTTTCCAATTGTTTTTGTATTTTTCGAAAAATTTTGGACTAAAAATAAAAATAACACACAAACTAAAAAAAAAGTATTGATCAACTAATTCCCTCCCCCAAACCTAAATGAGACATTGTCCCCAATGTCTTAAACAGTAAAAGAATAGTTAAGAAGGTCGTACCTAGTTAGCTGAAATCTACAGGAAATTAAAGGTTAAGATCCAGATTAATGCGACGACTCTTACCACGATCGTCCTCGGACCAATTTATCTTTGAAAGGATAGGGTCAACTTGTGGTTCATAGGCTAAGAGTTGGTCTATTAGATCCGGAGCAGTTCTGGCAGTAAAGAGGAGTTCTTTTAAAGGTTTTGACACGAACCCATTTCTCCGAGCATCATCAAGAAACACACAAAGAAAATCATAAAATCCATCAACGTTAAACAGCCCAATTGGTTTCTGGTGTATGTTCAGGTTCGCCCAAGATAGTACTATAAAAATTTCCTCCAATGTGCCCAAGCCACCTGGCAAAACGATAAAAACATCAACACGGTTAATCATTTCTACCAATCATTCAGACATACCTGGCACGACCAGTTCCTCTCCGTTTGATGATCCAATAAGATTTGCCTCGACCAAGGGTTTTGGAATGATTCCCAAAACGTGACTGCCTCCTTCCTGTACAGCCTTTGAAACGATCCCCATAAGTCCAAGATTTCCTCCGCCATATATTAAGTGCATATTCCTTGCAGCTAATACTCGACCCAATTCCTGTGCTGCTTCTACGTATTGTGGTTTAGTTCCAACACTACTACCGCAAAACACACAGATGTTTTCAACTCGTCTTCTTGAAGTGGCTTCCATTTTTTTATGTATTTCTTTCTCAACTCTGGATACCTTCAAAAGTGCAATGACGGGCTGAATTTATAGTACCTGAAAAGGGTGAGTAAAAATAGCACAAGTATCTTCCAGAGGACGATTAGTAGTGAATTAATATCGTGATAGTCAAAAAGGTTTGGATCATGTCCCAGAAAATTAAAAGAAAACAACAAAACAAATCACAATTATTAAGAAAAGACAAAGAGATATAATATTTACAAGAAAAGTAACGACTTCATTGACGTCTATGCGTCAGGGACAAGCTTCCCATCCAATTTTCTTATAAATTGGCAAACAGGGTCTTTTTTAGTCAGATTCCCGAGACTTAACAGTTGTCTTTCCTTTTGGAATTGTGCATATAACATGCGAATTTCATGATACACACATCCACTGGGATGCGTCTCAAGAGTTTTAGATATGCTATCCAAAGACTCCTTACTCAAGCCATCCCTAATGAAGTTAATCTTATCTTCGCGGTTATCGGACACCATTCCTAAAGAACGACAACGAGTATTACAAAATATGCGAGCACATTTATAACAATCACATATTCTTTTGGCTCTTCTCTTTTTAGCATATGTGCTCTTTCCTAAGCCAGGCAGATGTGAAATAAAAGAGTCAGAAGACTCACCTGCCAATCGAACCCGTGCTTCAATTAACCAACGAATGTCAGTAGGAATACCTTTGATCATCAGTAGTCTCATCCGTTCTAAGCGAGCTTTGTAAACTTTCATCAGAGATTTTTGAGGGAGAGAAGGAAATTGCTTGTGAAGATTTGCGAGAGCATCTTCCATCTTGAAATGACTAAACCTGCAAAAATTAAACACAAAAAAATAAAACACACCAAATCACAATATATACACAAATTGCATGGGTTGCCTCCCTGCTAGCGCTAAGTTTAAAGTCGTCAGCCAGACTTGACTTCTCGAACGTTAAGCTAGATCTGAAAGTGTAACACTTTCTTTTTGTCGCTCAAATGATTCTCCCCAGTAGTGTATGACACGCTTGTTTTTAACCTTGAAAGTTTTGTTAGCGTCAGGATCATGTATCTCAACAGCTCTTTTTGGTAAAACTTTGGTGATCACAAATGGACTTGACCACCGTGATTTTGGCTTCCATGGGAAGAATTTCAACCTTGATTTGTTTAACAGTACCTTCTGCCCTGGTTCCAGTTGTATGCGCACTAACTTCTCATCATATCTTTTCTTGCCATTTTCTTTGTACAATTTGGCATCATCAAAGGGCTGATTGTGAAATTCCTCCAATTCGTTGAGCTGGTGGAACTTTTTCTCTTATGTTGCTTGTAGTGCAAGAATTGGCTCCTTCAGTACAAATGACGCTTTATCTTTAGGCTCCACAGGTAATTGACATGTTTTAAGTTTGTCAGTAGAACTTTGCATTGCATTGGAGTTCTGAATGGTACTGTGTATCACATCGAGTTTGAAACATTCCTCCTTCTTTTCATCATCTGGGAAATTCATGGCCTTGAAAACATTGAATGTTACTTCTTCTTGGTCCGTACCCTCATGGTTAATTCTCCTTTTTGTACATCAATAATGGTTCGACACTGTAGCCAATAATGGTCTCCCAATGATGATTGGCACGTCTGCGTCTTCCTCCATATCAAGGACAATAAAATCTGCTGGGAAAATGAATTTGTCAACCTTGACCAGCACATCCTCAACTACGCCTCTTGGAAATACGAGCGTTCTATCAGCAAGTTGCAGTGAGACTGAAGTTGGCATTGTTTCTCCAATCTGTAATTTCCTGAAAATAGAAAAAGGCATCAAGTTAACACTCGCACCTAAATCACACAAAGCCTTACCAAAGTTATGTTCTCCTATGACGTAAGGAACAGTGAAACTGCCAGGATCTTTCAACTTCGGGGGAAGTTTCCTTTGAATGATGGCACTGCATTCTTCTGTTAATTCTACTGTCTCGTAATCTCCCAATCTCTATTTTCGTGAAAGAATATCTTTCATGAATTTTTCATAGGTGGGCATTTGTTCCAACGCTTCTACAAATGGAATGTTGATGTGCAGCTTTTTGAAGATCTCCAAGAACCGAGAAAACTGCTTGTCCAATTTGTTCTTCTGAAGACGTTGAGGAAAAGGTGGAGGTGGAATGATCTGTTCTTTTTCCTTTGCTTCTTTTTCCTCCATCTGTTGCTTTGTTTCTTTTGGAACTCCCTCAGCAGTTGTTTTGGCTCCAACATCTTTGTTGATTTTAGTACCGCTTTTTAACATGATGGCATGACATTGATCCTTCCCATGTTCCTTGGATTTGGCTTTGTGTTGCTAGGAAGGGTAGCTGGCGGTCTGTAACTCTGAGCATTTGCCAGTTGTCCCATTTGATTCTCCAGTGCTTTAATAGAAGCAGATTGACTTTGAATTAATGTTGCTTGGGATTGAAACATAGCATCATATCTTGCTGCTTGAGAGTCGTGTTTTGCTTCTATCTTTTTCAAGTGGGTCAATACTTCTGTTATTCCTGATTCATTTGCCTGCTCCTGGATTTTTTTCTGTTGCTGGAATTCAAGTGGTGGATAGTTCTGTTGTTGGCCTGAATTGTTGCTCCATGAAAAATTGGGATGATTCCTCCACCCTGGGTTGTAAGTGTTGGAATAAGGATTATTCCCCTATCTGTTGAAATTGTTGACATAATTCACCGTTTCTTTAAGTTGGTTCGACTCTGGTGCTCCTCCATATGGTGAACTTATGGATCCAGTTGTAAGAGTCTCCATAAATTTGCATATATGATCTAGCTTTGTGTTGACTGCTGTATTGGCTCCACTTTCATAAATTCCTGTAATTCTTTGGATCATGCTCCTTTCTGTTGGCCACAAAGAATTGTTGTTGGCCATTTCTTCAATTAGGTCCCAGGCTTGATCTTCCCCTTTTGCCATTAAAGCTCCTCCAGCAGCAGCATCGATTGTGGTTCTCATTATTCCAAAAAGTCCATTATATAATGTTTGGACTTGAAGCCATTTTGGAATCTCATGGTGAGGACATTTCCGGAGTAAATCTTTGTACCTTTCCGAAGCTTCGCAGAGGGATTCTGAATCTTGTTGTACAAAGGATGTGATGTCATTCCTCAGCTTTCCGGTTCTGGCTGGTGGAAAGTATTTTGCAAGAAATTTGGTGGCTAAAGTGTTCCAAGTTGTGATAGAACCTGCTGGTAGTGAATGTAGCCAAGCTTTAGCTCTGTCTTTCAGGGAATATGGAAAAACTCGTAGTCTCATTGCTTCTTTTGATGCTCTGTTGTAGTTAAAAGTGCCACAAACTTCCAGGAAGTTACTGATGTGGGCATTAGGATCTTCAGTTGCATTCCCCCCGAACTGAACTGACTGTTGAATCATCTGAATACATGTTTTGATGTCACACGCATTTGCTGGTAAGAGAGGAAGTACAATACATGAAATGAGTCTGTCAACCACCGGAATGGTTCTGTCTCGAATGGGAATTGGTGGTGCAACCTCCAAAGGTTCAGGTTCCATGTTGACTAAAGCTTCTTGGCCTTCTCGCCTTTCTCTTCTCAACTGTCTGATGGTTCTTTCAATTTCTGGGTCAAGCGGTCGGAGTTCAAAGCTTCTAGTTCGTCTCATGAAGTTTCTAAAAACCTGAATCACAAGAAAACAAAAACAATAAGTAAAAAGAAATTAGATACAAGTAAAGGTATCTAACCCCTAAACTAATAGTAAAAGATAAATAAGTCCCCGGCAACGGCGCCAAAAACTTGACCGGCGTAAACACACACGTATAACGCAAGCGCACGTATCGTTCAAGTAGTATAAAAATATCGATCCCACGAGGACTTAATATCTATCTATTAATTTTATGAGGTCAAATGATTACTAGTATCTAACAGGTTGATTGATTGATTTGAAATGGTGACGATTCTAAATTTAAAAGCAAGTAAATAAAATTGTCGAAAATAGGTTTTAAGAAAATTCAATATTAAAAACTATCTAGGGTTGTGATTTCTTCCAATATCATTTTAAAGATGAAGTGGTTATCTTAAAGTTGGGTAATATATTGATTTATTAACCTGGAACACTAAATTATGTGTAAGCCTCTGTCGATGGTTAGACACAAATACCCAGTTTAACCCAATTGAACCATATTTCTATGTCAACCAAATTATCTGGATTCATTAAGTTTAAGTTCCAATTATGGCTACCCCTGCCCGACAGGTATATGTCTATCCTGTAAGGAAATCTATTAAAGGGTTATCTATCCTCAAGGAAGATCGTGGACTATTGAGTCTAAGGTCTTAGACTTAAAATCCCTATGTCTAGTTCATTTTAAGTTTCCCAGTTCAATTTTATTAATGGCCAGTTAATGAAAAAGCATTAAGATTAAGACTCAATAAATAAATCTTTATATTACCCAAGCTATAATCTAACCCTTATAAACCGGTGATATTAAAAGTCATCACAACCCCAGATAACTAATTTAGTTACAACACATAACTAGGGCTAGTAAAAACTTGAAAATAAAAGACATAAAGTACAAATGCGGTAACGTAAATACTGAAAAGTAAATTACAATAAAATAAAATGCTAAGGTAAAATGAATTACTTTTACTACTACTAATTTAGATATCTCTCATAATATAATATATAAACTTGTGATAACATTACCAACCAGCCATATAGGCGGTATCCTGATTAAGTCAAATTAAGTCCAACCATCCATTAAGGCGGTAAAAAGATTTGTCCATGAACCTGCCATATAGGCTGTAAGAAAGTTTAATTACCAACCGACCAATCTGGCGGTATCCTTTTTAAGTCAATATTTTAAATAGTGAATATATTATATTTAAGGGAGATTAATCTAAATAGCAATAGTAAAATAATTACCTTTCACCATAGCTGGGGAAGTTACCTCCTCATGGTAAATAGTAAAAAATGTAAAAAGTAAAAAAAAAAGTAAATTACTATTATTACAAAACGTAATTAAAATTAATTACAAAACTAAAAAAAAACTAAAAAAACTAAAAATTAAAAGAAAGTAGAGAGGGAAACTCTCTCTTTACATCAAAGAGATGAGAGAGAGTGGTGCAACTAAAACTGAAATTTGAAGCTCTATTTATAGGCCTCGGTAGGCTTCCAGCGTCGCGACGCCAGGGCCTTTGGCGTCGCTATGCCAGATTCTGTCGACGTGGCATGCTCTGGTTCATCGGTTTGCAGATTCTGGATAAGCTGATAAGGTGACACGTGGCGAGGTGGTTGGGCGATGAGATTCTTATCTGCCACGTGTCAGATAAGGATTAGATACTCAATGATTGATGATGACGTGGTGGTGATGTGGCGATGACGTGGCGACACATGGGAAAGAAACTGTCGGCACCGTAGGATGCTGACACGTGGCACTTCCTGATTGGCTGATGATGACGTGGCGGTGAGGTGGCAGTTTGACTTGGTCAACCTGGTGATGTGGCTGATGACGCGGCAATGACGTGGAGTGACACGTGGCACATGTGGCGATGATGACTGTCGGCACCGTAGGATGGTGACACGTGGCACGGCGCACGTTAGCAAAGTCAAACTTTTCTCAGATTCTGATTTGTGGACCCGGCGCACGTTAGCACTATTCATCGCACGTTAGGCGTCGCGACGCGGGAAATTTACTGATTTGCCATTTTGTCAATTTTTCTCTATTTTGGCCCCAAATTGCTTCCAATGCTTTCCCAACTTTATTTATCTGCAAAATAACACAAAACACATCAAAATATTCACAAAACTCAAGAAACTATAAAAAATATTAGGTTAAATGAGTGGGAAATAGTGATAGATTTACCACTCATCAATGAGCCTTATGTCTATAAACACATCATTGATGGGACTATGGTTTTCCTTGTGTTATACGTCGATGATATTTTACTCATTGGGAATGATGTAAAGATATTATTGGACGTGAAAATCTGGCTAGCTAACCAATTTCAAATGAAAGATTTAGGAGAGGTAAGTTATGTACTTGGGATCCAGATCATTCGGGATTGCAAGAAATAACTGTTAGCAATGTCTCAAGCAATCTATATCGACAAGATTCTTGTGCGATTTGGTATGCAGAATTCCAAGAGAGGTAATTTACCTTTCAGGCATGGAATTCATTTTTCTACGGAACAGTCTCATAAGACACCTCAAGGAGTTGAGAAGATGAGACATATACCATATGCTTCAGCAGTTGGAAGTCTTATATATGTTATGTTATGCACGAGATCAGAAATTTGTTTTGCAGTGGGAGTAGTCAGTGTTAGTGTCCTAGACATGCCAAGGATCTATAAACAAGATTATTGTGTGAATAAAACAAAGTAATTTGCGGAAAATTACTTACAATGAAAGGATGAGAATTTGAAATTCTTTGATGTTTGTGGAGAGCTCCAAGCTTTGTGTTTAATCTTTTCAATCCAATGGTGAGTATCCCTATCACCTCACAAGACTCCTTAAGTGCTAGATTGCTTGATTTTTGAAGCAAAAATCAATGGAGAATAGAATGAAGTTCACGACCAAGCAAAAGAGAGAAGAGAGAGTTGTGTTTTTGATATTTTTTATTTCAAAAACCTAATACCAAAGTAAACTTACAAAAGTTATGTATATGGTTTTCTAAAAACCAAAACAAATGTGTTGAGAGAAAAAATTCATTTAATGCTCTCATCCACTTCCATCACCAAAAAGGTGATTTGACTTCCATCACCAAAAATTGACTAGTGATGTAAGTGAAGTGGGTCCCACTTTAAATTCAAAATTTGATTGGGTTACGCAACACACTTGGGGCCCGGATTCATTTAATCCGATTAAATGAATATTTCCGTTGCGACTTAATTAAATCCAAATTTATTAAATAATAGTGCCTAGCAAAATTATTATGAAAGTCGCTTGTGAATTAATTCCAAATTAATTTGTTCGCCCGAATTAAAATCCAATTTTAATTATGCATTGAAATCCGATTTCAATTAATATATCCAATATATTATTTAATCGATTAATTCCAAATTAATTGCATTCTTTCTTCTATTGGAATTTTATCCCAGATAAATTCTTGCCGTAATTAATCCAAGATTAATTTTCTCTCTCATAATTAATCCCAGATTAATTTCGTTCGAGTCAAATGTCATCGGTGAATCTTTGGGAAGCAACCCAAGATATCCTTGGATATGTTAGCAGAAAATTCGATTGTCGGACTATCCGACACGTGCGTACCGCGTACCACGTTCTCACTGATTTACAAGACATGGTTGGCTTCTAGCAAAGCACCGTGCCTACCTAATTCTCCAGAAATATTCAATGAAGAATATATAATCTATATCAGGCATAGTATACTATGTATTGCGTATTACGATCCAGTATCGGATGTCACATGCTAGGCCTAGGGCTGGAATTGTGTCTGCCCCATATGAAGCATATAACGGATCACTAGCAACTAGTCTGTTTAATCGGATAATCATGACCTAGTCATATTATCCTGATAGCTGCAGCATATTAGAGTACTAGTTTTGTATCCATGCATGATCATCTTCTCCATATGACTGAAGTGATACTTCCATCTTGACATCACACCCAATACACTACGATTCTCAGTAAACCCAGAAGAGGCGTACACAGAACCTGTTAAAGCTCTGGATGACCAAAACCAAAGCGTACTGATTCTTGCAAGTATTAGCGATGCAAGTCTCAGGTTAAGACCACATACACCTACCCTGATGTGGATTCACATAGACACATAGTCAACTACAAATGGGATTCTGAAAGGTCTATCCAGAGCGAAGCTGTTCCCGATCCAATGGCTAACAGAACCTCTTATCACACTTGCATAAGTATCCACTACTTAAATATATGAGAACTATGTCTTTAAGCTTCCATAACGTGCACAAGTGTAATACTAGTTTATTCTGCATTATCGATGTCCAGTCTCGATAATACTACGACTAGGGATATTTAATGATTAAACCGTTCGTGGATTAATATTGTCTCATATCTTATTAATCTGGAACTAATCAAAAGGACTTTTATCATTTATATATATTCAAGTAATCCAATTACAAAATGATAAAATAACAATTTCCTTTGTCACATAGTTAATTTGTACAAAAACCACAATGTCTTTTACAAATAGTGATGCTATGGGTAATAATTGTCCAACAATCTTCCACTTGGCTCATAGCCAATCACTCAAGTATCTAACACCTAAACTATGTACATGTCGCTCAAACTTTTGCTGAGAAATAGCTTTCGTCAGCGGATCTGCAATGTTGTCATCTGAAGTGATCTTTTCGATCTTCACATCGCCACGATGTATGATCTCATGAATCAGATGGAAACGTCGAAGTACATGCTTGGATCTTTGATGAGACCACGGTTCGTTAGCCTGCGCTATAGTCCCATTATTGTCACAATACAAATGAACGGGCTCAGATTCTAACGGAACTACTCCTAATCCAATTAGGAATTTATGGATCCAAACTGCTTCTTTTGCTGCCTCAAGTGTAGCGATATATTCCGCTTCTGTTGTTGAATCAACAACAGTCTCTTGCTTGGAAGATTTCCAGCTCACTGCTCCATTGTTCAAACAAAATATATACCCAGATTGCGATTTAGAGTCGTCTTTATCGGTTTGGAAACTTGCATCGGTGAACCCAGTCACCTCAAGTTCTCCATCTCCATAGACTAAGAAAGCATCCTTAGTTCGTCTAAGATACTTAAGGATGTTCTTAACAGCAATCCAGTAACCATCACCTGGATCGGCCTGATAGCGACTGCACATGCTCAAAGCATACGAGACATCAAGTCACGTACATATCATGGCATACATGATCGATCTAACTGCAGAAGTAAATGGGATCTGACTCATGTTATCTCTCTCATCTCGAGTTTTAGGACACATGTCGTTAGATAGAGAGATGCCATGTGACACTAGAAGCAGTCCCCTCTTAGACTGATCCATGTTGAATCTCTTCAACACTTTGTCAATGTACGAGCTCTAAGAGAGTCCAAGTAGCTTTCTAGATCTATCCCGATAGATCCTTATTCCCATAATAAAGGTTGCTTCTCCTAGAACTTTCATGGAGAATTTTAATGAAAGTCAAGCTTTCACCGATTGTAACATCGGAATGTCATTGCCTATAAGCAATACATCATCAACGTAAAGACAATGAATGTCAGGGCGCTCCCACTAACCTTCTTATATACACAAGAATCATCTTCGTTTTGAATGAAATCATATTCTTTTATGATTTCATCAAAATGTTGGTTCCAAGAACGCGATGGTTACTTCAATCAATAAATGGACCGATTTAACTTGCAAACCTTGTTTGCATGTTTTGGTAGGACAAAACCGTCAGGCTTTTGGATATAAACATACTCCAAAAGGTTTCCGTTAAGAAAAGCGGTTTTGACGTCCATCTGCCATATTTCATAATCGAAATATGCAGCAATATCAAGCATTATCCGAATGGATTTAATCATGGCAACAGGTGAAAAAGTTTCATCGTAATCGACACCATGTCATTGACGATACCCTTTTTCGCTACAAGCCTAGCTTTGTACGTTTGTATGTTGCCATACATGTCCGTCTTCTTCTTGAAGACCCATTTACAACCAATCGGCTTAACGCCTTCTGGTACATCAACCAGTGTCCAAACATGGTTTGTATACATGGAATCCATTTCGGAGTTCATGGCATCTTGCCATAAAGTGGAGTCGATACCTTGTATCGCTTCCTCATACGTAGTCGGCTCATTATCCTCAATAAGATTAGGTGAGATCAAAAACCCCTACCTCTCTGGTTGTTTTCAGTCTCTCTTTGATCTACACGATTCTTGTGTATTAGAAGATTGTGGTACAGTCTTATCCCTGATGAACTGTTCGTGTTCTGTGAGGGAGTCTGTGCTAGGAACAGTATCACTACGATTTTCATCGAGTTCTACTTTCCTCCCACTTACCACTATATTTAGGAATTTCTTTTCAAGGAAAACCGCATGGGGAGTTATCCGATTTGGGTTGTAGAAGTAAAACCGCAACAAAAACTACAAGAAAAAAGGCTTTTACTGATACTAAATTAGTGTCAGTAAAGGGTTTTACTGACACTATATAAATGTGTCAGTGTTGCCGCAGCAGCAGAAATCACTGACACTAGTTTCTAGTGTCAGTGATTCTTAGTGTCAGTAAACGTTAATACTGTAGTATCAGAAAATTATTGACACTATGGTATCAGTAATCTCTCACACTATTTTAGTGTCAGTAAATTATTGACACTATATCATCAGTATTTAGTGATACTATAGTGTCAGTAAATTTTGTTACTGCAGTATCAGTATATCGCATATATTTGATTTTTAGTGTCAGTAATTATTGTTACTATAGTATCAATATCCGTCAATATCTTTTAAAATTTAAAAATCGTATTATTTCACAATTATATTTCTTATTTTTTGTAATTAAATTAATCATAAAATATATATATATATATATATACCAACTCAACGAAATGAAAAACTAAAAAATTACATTTATATAAAATTCGCAATATAATAGATTAATCGTATTAATCAATTCAACAGTATCACATGATGAATACAAAAACTCCATAGACAATCTTTAAAAACATATATATATTTCAAAAACTACTCTTAAAGTCCCATCAAAATGTCATGCCCCCACCAAAATTCATGATACTTGTTGAGAAGCCTGCAACAATCCCCCAACAATATGATATCTGGCACAAAATCTGAAATTATAAACCAAATGTTAAGAATTAGATGGACTTCCAAAAAAAATCGATATCTTCATAAATAAAAACATTAAATACATCCAAATAAAAGTACAAAATATAACCCTAATCTAATTTTTGTCACATAAAGCACTTATTGACAATAACCATACCAACAACCTAAGAGCATGCATATAAAAAACCAAATGGCATCCATAATAACAAGTTGTATCTTTCATACCGCTACATAATCACCAAAACAAACAAATCAATAACACAACACACACACACACACATATATTATATATATAGACGGACATAAAACTGAAATAAAAGGATCTCATGAACCAGATGAAGTTTATCAGATGACATGATCTAATACTGTTTCCAAATGCAGGAAGCAAATCAAGATGACAAGATAGTTGTTCATTATGGAATTCCTGGAAACTAAAAGTTCAAAGCTCAAAATGTACTAGAATGTAACATTCCAGGTAATTGCCATAAAAATAGATGAGATAAACATGTTAGATCTCAATATATCAAATACTGCTTCCATAGCATTCATGCTGCACCTCAAAGCACATCAGATGACAGGTGCCATATCCCCCAAAGGTTTCAACAAGTATCAATCAGAACATGGCAAAACTTCATCAGGTAAAAAACTATCTCCAAGTTCATGTCTGACATAGAGAACATCGAGACACTGTTAATAGAATATTTTACATCATGATTGTTTTAACTTTCAAGTCTCAAAGCAATCTTACCCACTAGCAAAACTCACAATAAAACAAATTAACCCACCAAATTAACCCATCAGGGCATAAAACTGAAATAAAAGATATGATTCATATTGCTTTCACTGAAGTAAAAAATCTGGGGAAAAAATTCTAAGCTAAAAGTAGAAACAAGAATGTATTAATTTACAGAAAAGAGAAATACCATACTACTTCATTAACTCAACGAACAATAGCTATGTTGTCCTTGTCATTTGTATTCTGCAAGAATAGAGGATTTCCCAATATGTCATGAATTAAAGTGAAAATAGGAAGTAATAATCACCTCTGTAAAACATGTCTTTGTAATTACCTCTTCATTATACTATGTGATTATATGTGCAATATATTGCCCAATCATCACGGAGTTGCGTTATATCTTCCAGAGTGTACTCATTAATCCCCTTGAACTTTAAAATATTTATAAGTTAGAATTTTAAACAGTAAGATATCTTAATTGACTAGTGATAAAACTTAACTATTGTTAACTTACATTGTCTTTTAGAATGTTCACATTGGTTACAATTTGCTGCATGTATTTCATCACATAATAACCGCATTCAAAACTTCCAGGCTGCATTGGACACTATAAAAAAGAATTATCATATCAATATAGTTCATTTAGACATATTCTAAATATTCTCATTGATGCATATCACCAAAATATATATATATATCATAACTTTGTAACTCTGCTAAAAATAGTTTCTTAGCTCACAGAGACACTTACTCTAGTGCTTAATAACAGTCATGCTCAGTCTTCCAACAAATATACTATCTCAATTCACTCACATTTTAAGATTTCAATCAAAGGCGTATCTTTTCCAACAGTAAACCAGAAAAACAAGTAAGGAGATCCAATCATCAAGCATTAAAGATAAGTGTTAAAATCACCTTAGGATCATCGGGCTTCTTCTCTAACAGCTGTTTGAGCAAATCGAGGCACTCATCGAACTTACGAGACTGAAAGTAGAGAGCGGCTTCTTTAGCAAGAGTGGCAGTGACGGATAAAACGCCGCCGTCGTCTTCAATGGAGTTATTAACAGAGGCCGTCGATTGCGCTGAATCACGAGAATCCATGACCAGATCGACCAATCAGATGCTCGAATCAGGCACAACACAACTTGAATCTCGATTACAAAACGTATCGGATCGAGTAAAATGGAAAATAAAACCCTAGGTTTTTACTAAAGTCTTGAGGGGAGATTTTAATTTCATTTGCATTCAATTTGGGGGTTTTGTTTCATTGTCTTTTCTTAGGAACCCTGAGGATATTTATTTAGAATTTTGCAAAGAATGACAGATCAATTAGAGCGTGTAAATGCGTACGATTTGCAGAGGTAGAAAACCTACACGACCGATGGGAATGAGAGGAACCCTAAATTACTAAGATTGATTTGGTAACTACGGTTCAGGTTTTGACCCGACAAATACATATATATTTTTATAAACCGCGGTTTAAGGAACAAAAGTCACGATTTGGCCCAGTGGTAAAGCCTTACAATAAAAAAAAAATTTATATCAATGGTTACAATTTCGAGTCCCAGCAGACTTAAGGAAATAATTTTTTTTTTTAATTTTTTTACTGATACTAAGGTATCATTAATTACTGACACTAAATTTACTGATACTCTAGTGTCAGTAATATATGCGAAAAACGTCACTTCCGCGAGGTGTTGGTTCGACTCCAGACGACTACGCGTTTTTTTTTTTTTTTTTATTTCTTACTGATACTATTGTAATAGTAATTACTGACACTAAAATCGATGATACCATAGTGTCAGTAATTATTGATATTTAAGTGAAAAACACGGAAATAGGCCCATTTACACGTCGTTTCTGACACTTTTAGCCTAGTGTCACTAACCTTAGTGTCAGTAAAGGCCTTTTTTCTTGTAGTGAAATACCTTGTTCTCTTGTAGGTTGTAGAAGTAATATCCTTTGGTTTCTCTAGGATAACCTACAAATAGGCACTTATCCGATTTGGGTTCTAATTTGGTACCATCCGATTCAGGAATAAGAAAATCGGTTTCTTTCCTGTCCATATTTCATATGGAGTCTGTTCGATAGACTTTAACTAAACCTTATTCAAAATAAGTATTGCACTGTTCAATGCGTATCCCCAGAAGGAAATTGGTAGCTCAGTGCGACTCATCATAGACCTTAACATGTCTAACAAAGTTCGGTTTCTCCGTTCGGACACACTGTTTAATTAAGGTGTTCCGGGAGGAGTCCATTGTGAAAGAATACCATATTATTTCAAGTAATCGAGAAACTCGTTCTTCAAGTATTCTCCACCATGGTCCGACCGTAATGTTTTAATTTTTTTATCGGTATGTTTTTCTACTTCGTGTCGAAACTCTTTGAATTTCTCAAAAGTTTCTGACTTGTCTCATAAGATACATATAACCATAATGCTATGCATCATCTGTAAAAGTCACAAAGTATTCATATCCACCTCTAGCCTTGCTAGACATGGGCCCACATACGTCACTATGAAAGAGGGCTAACAGTTCGGTGGCACGGACACCTTTACCGCTAAAAGGCGTTTTAGGTATTTTGCCTAATAAACAAGATTTGCATACGTCATATGAATTAGGATCAAATCCGTCCAAGTATCCACTCTTCAAAAGCGTGGATATACGAGTCTTGTTAATGTGTCCCATACGACAATGCCACAGATAAGTTTCATCTGTTTTACTCATTTTGAGCCTTTTGTTTGTCATGTTATATGTTTGAGATTCATTTATATTCAAAATATAAAGACCATTATTAGCATCAGCAGTACATATCTCAAAATCATTTTTATAAACAAAACACCTAGTGTTTCAGAATACAAAAGTATACCCACATTGGGTCAAACAAGATATAGAGATAATGTTTCTAGTCAAACTAGGTACATAATAACAGTATGATAATGAAAGTACATGCCCCGAGGGCAGTTCCAAAATATAGGTCCCTACAGCTAAAACAGTGACTCCGGTCCCGTTTCCAACTCGTAGGTCAATCTCGCATGAGGCCAGTCTCTTGCTAATCTGCAGATCCTGCACATCAGTACATATATTAGTACCACATCCAGAATCAAAAATCCAATTTTTAAAACTAGAAGTAGACATGTTTATTTCAATAACAAACATACCTGGAGCCGGAGCCTTGCCCGCTTTCACTTCCTTCATGCGCGCTTTGTTCTCACGGCAATCACGCTTCCAGTGACCCTGTTTGCCACACTGTAGGTAGAGATCTTGGGATTTGTCATTTTCCTTCCCAGAAGTCTTTGATGATTTGGCCTTGCCCTTTCTTTTCTTCTTTTTCCACACCTCCAAAAGCCTTCGGCCAAGCCTTGGCCTTCTGAGATGTCGAAGTGAAATGCGCCTCGCGCTTCTTGCCCTTCAAAAGCTCTGCCTCTGCCTCTTTCAGCATCGTCATCAACTCTCCAAGTGTCTTCTCTTGGTTCATCATATTGTAGTTCATGATGAACACGCCCCAGCAGTCAGGCAGAGACTGTAAGATCAATTCTATGGAAGTCTCAGCCTCAAAGGTTATGCCCAGCTGACCTAGCTGTTCAATGTCAGCAATCATCTATGACACATAGTGCTCGACAGATGTACCTTCTGACATACGAGAGCGAAATAGGTTATTCTGCAATTCACACTTCTGAGATCTAAGATTAGATCTATGAAGGTCCTTCAATTTAAACATCATATTGTAGGGATCCAATCACTTGTTTTGACGACGAAATTGAGGGGTCATTGCGGCAAGCATGACAAACTGAACAGTTGAGTTGTCATTACTATAAGTCTTCCAAAGCTCATGATCAACAACCCGCTCATGTCCAGGCTCAGGCCCGAGAGGTCTGTCTATGACATAAAGCAACTTCTCGGCTCCCAGGACAATCTTGAGATTCATCTCCCAGTCTGGAAAATTGGTGCCGGTAAAAACATTATCGCCCATGATGATCTCTCTAACGCTAATCTTTCCAGTCATCTTGATTGCAATAGTCTAACTATTCAATCAACGATATCAGGTATAGTCAAATGTAATGATTACTATAAGCCAACTATATAATCAACTACAAATAAAGTTATAGTACAATCCAACTGTTCAAAGAAAATAATAAAATATTAGTCCAACTAATATTAATATATAATTACGAAAATAATTTAAAATCGTGTATTTGGCAAGTATTAAATGAAATTGCAAATCTAATACTGGCCTCCCACTATTTTTCGGCGAGCCTCTAACACTCTGTTGAGTACTCAGGAAATCTAGTTTCCTAGTGGGCTAGGATCCCGTTAAATAACACACATCCTTGACTTTGGCCAACAAGCTGTATGAAACTTAACTAGGTAGATCTCTAAGATCAATTGGATCTCATCCAATTCCTAGATCCGGTAGGTGGACCTCCAAGTCCAAGATATATATCCAATATATATTTCCTAACCCTTTTCCTTTGAATCAACTAAGCCTTGGCTTTGGCTCAACAAGGTTAATGATTCCAGTTAAGCGCGACCCATTAACAGTGGGAAAGCTTCGTAATCCACGTCGATGTACAAAAATGACCTTGAATTTGGCCAACAAGTCACAACTTCCCAAGACATACGATATATAACAAAGCCTTCTGTAGGCACTGCATTTTTGCATATAAGTCCGGATGATGAGTCTCGCATGGAGACACTACCTCTTTAATCATGGAAGCCGCGGGAAACGGACGTTGGAAGGGAAGAGTCAAGAATTGACACATTGTTGGATTTAATTCGCTGGAGTAGCTGCGGGTTCGCTTGTTAGACCTCCGTTTTACAACACACCCTTAGCACAAAACCCTGCAAGACACACATCAAGCCCACTAAATGACCAAACCTAACAAAAGCCCATTAAATCACTTCCCAAAAAAATCCACACATGTTGAAATCAAACCAAATCACCTTCCCAAATTAAATAAATCACATACCAAAATTAAATAAAGTCAAATAAAATCCCATCAAAAGCTTTCCTAATTCACTTAAATTACAATCACTAATTAAAAGATACAAATCAAATCATATCCCTAATCAAAAGAGAACAAATCAAATCAAATCACTTCCCTAATTAAAAGATTTTTCCTTATCATATTTTAATTAAAAAGATATCTCATTAATGCACAAATCATTCTCCTTCTCAAACAAGGAAAGACCTCATCCTTTACCTATAAAAAGAACCCTTCACCAACACATTAAACCCTGGCCGATTCACACAAATAACCAAAAACAGAATTCATTCAACCCATTCGACTTCTCAATCCCCCACAATTCATCTCCTTCTCTCTCTAAACATAAAACCCGCGGCCCCTCTCTTACTCTAAAACCTCACGGCAGTAAGAAACAAGAAAAGAAATAAACCCTGGAACAACACTCACGCCCAAACTCATTCTCATGAAAACACAAAGAATAAACCCTCACAAATAGCCTCCAACTCACGTCACACACACAAACCAATTACTGCCTCCATTCACGTCACAAACCCTAACCCAACACCATTCACGACACTCCACTCACACATTGCCCTTAACTTCATCAGCCCTTCACACTCCACTACACGTACTGCCTTCATCTCACACATTAAAGCCAACAGTACGATAAACCCTTCAACAATTAAACCTAAGCCTACGCTCTCTTCACGCAAAACGCCAACCAGCCACCCTTCTCGGCCCATGACGTAAACAAACAACGAATAAACACCCCACTCGCAAGAACCAACCCTCTCTCACCAAACAAACCTACGCTGACCAGCAAGCTCCTTCACGCCCATCACACAGCACCCCCAAAACTGCCTCAATACAGCCCGTTTAACTGCCGCAAAAAGCCTTCACTGCACTGCCCCAAAACTGCATCAATACAGCCCCCTCTAACTGCCGCATAACCGTTCAATGTACTGCTCAGTTTTTAGCCTTAAAACCGTACAAAATAGCAGCCCAATGCCCCTTAAAAAACTGCACAAACAGTCCCTAAGTTGCCTTAAAACAGTGACCCGAAAATACAACAAAACAGTAGCGAAACAGAGTGAAAACAGCACTCCAAACAGCGAAACAGCGAGGAAAAACATTGGATTAGAGAACCAGAAAAGTTGTGGAACATCAACCCTTCCGACGGCCGTGTAACGCGCTTTCGAGAGACTACAAAAGAGGTTAGACCTGAGGGCACCCTCTTTATTTATTATCTTTCATTTCTTTTATTTATTTTAATATATAACGTGTTTTCTTTTGTAGTATATCGGATGGAAACCCGGACGTAAATTCAGTAGCCGAATCCGAATGGACGGTAGTGCGGTTTGCACTCGGGATACAATGCCACGTACTACTTAAGAGACACACGTATTTCATTTCATCCAAACATGTATACGAGAATGATTTAGTCTAGTATGTTATTTATTTTTTTAAGCATGATTTAGTTGTTTATTTTTAAGCATGAGTAGTTATTTGTTTTGCGTTTGGAATTTGAATTAGGTTTATGTTGTTGTTTGCGTTTCGCATTATGTAATTGAAATATGCTCATGATATTGTCGTATGTTGTCATGTGTTATGAGGACTTACTTTCCAAGCATGCAAACTTAGACATAGGATTTATCTTTATGAACATGAGCTAGATATAGGTTGTTCTTGAGCATGTTGCGTAGATTCGGTTAAGATATTGCACAAATCACATCATTACAAGTTGCATAAGTAAAGAACTATTCCGAACCCAATGGTTTGAGGTCTTCCCTTGCGAGGGGTGAGTACGGCCTTAAATCATATTTTTCCGATTCACACTGGGTGGCGACTCCATGTTATTTCTCCGGTTTAGTTCCCCCGCGGGCTATTCCGTACTCCCAACTAGGTCGTGAGCCTAGAACAACGTCGCTGATTTCTGTGTCCTATAGTTTGGCGACTCCACTGGGGATATAGAATTGGCCCCGAAATAATGTCTTGTAATGATTGTGATTTGTGCTCTAGTTAACCGTTTTTTCCGTGGGTTGAAAGGGGTTTAATCAAAGGCACTTTTTAAAGCTAGGTAATGGTTTGGTGTCTTCCTTTATTCACTACATTTCGATAAGGAAAAGCTGTGAAGGCACCTAGATAATCATCTACTCGTAGCTTACTGTGATGGACTAATTTGGAGGACTCGTTGTTTATTCTTGTCACCAAGCGATAAGAGCCTAAGAGGCTTGGGTTTTTAAGAGAGTTCGCTCTGCCCTCCCTCTGGGGAATCTACAACGGGAAATCCATTTGATAGTCAGTCACGCACCGTAACTCGCTGGCACGTACGGTATGGTATAAAAAATGTGCGCTCACTTGGTCGCTTGAACCCTTGAGTGAGGAGTCCTAGTTGTGGGTAATCCTTCGTCAGCGGGAGCCTTTGTCTACGTCCCTGTAGACCCGCGTGTGAATTGTAGTTGTAGGACTAATAGAGACTATTCTTTTATGTTTGTATTTAGGACCATCGTCATTTGGATTCGGTTGGACTTTTTGTCATGAGGTATGGGCTTGTTGGGCCATTTAAACTGGGACGAGTCTGTGCTTTATGGCAATTGGGCCAAAAGCTTCTAAAATGCCAATGGGACATTTTGTGTTTAGGCCTTTTATCATTTGAAGTTGTTTAGCCATGTTATCGCAAAAGTATAAACCTGTTGGGCCTTTTCAACTGGGACATGTTTGCACCGCGCAATAGTATGGTTGAATGCTTTAAAATGGTAATGGGCCGACTTATATATTCCATACATCGCACGCATCTCATGCATCTCATGCATTCACGCATCATGTTAACCCCCGTGTCTTAAAAGCCATCATAGATATCGTTGGGTTAGAAAATAAAAAGTTTGTCAATAAGAGTTTAGCAAACATGGATATCGGGAAAAAGGAAGTCGAGAAACAGAAAATTTTACGACAATGATAGAAAGACCATGGTGGGAAAAAAAATTAAAAAAAAAGGAAAAAAAAATAAAAAAAAGGGAAAAAAGAAAAAATGTTTGTTTTTAGTCATTGATAGTTAGGCATAAGTCCAATGATGAAATCGTTTGCTTTAGGATGAAATCTTAGAAACGATAATCTCTTGATGTGCTTTTATCCGATACTTTGAGTAATTGATCTATGTTAGACTCGTAAGCACTTGATTATGGTTCTTAGCAGTGAAAACCTGAGTAGTTAGCAAAGTGAGTAGTTGAAGAAATTGTAGGTCGGTGAATGACCGTTTGCTTATATGTCTATCCTGATTTGCTTGTGTTATGATGTGTGGTATGGTTGAAAATGAAAGAAAATTCTCTAAAGAAAAAAATTAAACCACCTATAACCGATAAGCGTGAAACTACCTATGGTCGAGTATTAGGACCACCATGAGGAGAAATGCTACCTTAAAGGGTAGGTGTGTTGAAAAAAAAAAGAAAAAGAGAGAAAAAAAAAAAAGAAAAAGAGAATAAAAGAAAAGAAAAAAAAAGAAGTTCAAAATGAAAAAAAAAAAAAGAAGAAAGAGACAAAAGAGAAAGAAAACCGTACCACATTGAACACAGAAAAGCAACTGTAGGCATGATTGAGACATCTTGGTTGGTTTGACTCATCGATCCCAATTTTTTGACGAAATCATTGAGTTGGCTTACTTGGGGATGAATTTGCAAAGGAACCTTGTGCACACACACTTTGAGTCTGGCTTAGATCATTTATTCAAAGACTTGGATTTGAGTTACATTGAATGTTTTGAAGGTTCTCTAGTTTCAATACTGAACATTCTTTGAGGGCAATAATATGTGTATCTATTTGGACTTTTTTGTAGCATGTGATATAATATGATGATATAGAATGCGATATCATGTGGTCCACCTTGACCTAATTCAAGCAGCGGAAAACAGAAAGCTAAATCAAGACCGGGGGTGACCAGTCTACCACCCCGTAAATAAGGGACACAACAAGAAATTGAGCCATGAGACCAGATAGAACTGAGCAAATTATCGGAAGAGAACGAGCAGAAGGAAATTGTAAGCAGACCTAGGAGGCGACCGAAGACATTTGAAGGCAGGAAGGACCAATGAGCACAAGGAAGACCTAACCCATCGGGATAGGAAACACATTCATGCATGCATACACGACATATACACGCAATCTTTGTCTTGTTTTTGTTCGCAGGTTTTAAAGAAAATGAGAAAGCGGCAAATGCAAGCCAACCATAAACATCAACATAGCATCATCAGCTTCGGGAATGAATCTCAGGGTCGAGGCCCACATCGTCAGAATTTTGGAATGAATCCGGGAATAAATCCTAGGGTCGAGGCCCACATCATCAGAGTTTTGGAATGAATCCGGGAATGAATCCCAAGGTCGAGGCCCACATCGTCAGAATTTTGAAATGAATCCTAGGGTCGAAGCCCACATCATCAAAGTTTTGGAATGAATTCGGGAATGAATCCCAGGGTCGAGGCCCACATTGTAAGAGTTTTGGAATGAATCCCAGGGTCGAGGCGCACATCGTCAGAGTTTTGGAAGGAATCCGGGAATGAATCACAGGGTCGAGGCCCACATCAGCAGACATTTGGAATGAATCCGGGAATGAATCTCAAGGTCGAGGCCCATATCAGTATCAGTTTGGGGTGAGGCCTACATCAGTATCAGTTTGGGGCGAGGCCCACATTAGTATCACTTTGGGGCGAGGCCCATATCAATCTGGGGCGAGGCGCACATCAGTATTAGTTTGGGGGCGAGGCACACATCAGTATCAGTTTGGGGCGAGGCCCACATCGGTATCAATCTGGGGCGAGGCCCACATCAGTATCAGTTTGGGGGCGAGGCCCACATCAGTATCAGTTTGGTTCGAGGCCCACATCAGTATCAGTTTGGGACGAGGACCACATCAGTTTGGGGTGAGGCCCACGTCAGTATCAGTTTGGGGCGAGGCGCACATTAGTATCAGTTTGGGGCGAGACCCATATCAGTTTGGGGTGAGGCCCATATCAGTATCATTTTGGGGCGAAGCCCACATTAGTATTAGTTTGGGCGAGGCCCACGTCAGTATCAGTTTGGGGCGAGGCCCACATTAGTATCAGTTTGGGGCGAGGCCCATATCAGTTTGGGGTGAGGCCTACATCAGTGTCAGTCTGGGGGCGAGGCCCACATCGGTATCAGTTTGAGGGCGAGGCCCACATTTTCAGGGATATTGGGATGCGTCCCAGGGTCGAGGGCCCACTGCATCAACAGTTGTAGTTTCGGGATGCGTCCCAGGGTCGAGGACCCACTACATCATTACTTTTAGGATGTGTTTCAGGGTCGAGGGCCCACACATCAGTTGCAATTCCGGGATGCGTCCCAGGGTCGAGGGCCCACTGCCTTATCAGCACTCCGGGTATGGAGACACACACTCAGTACAGTTCGAGAATGAACAAGCCGGGAATGGCACTCCGAGAATGAAGCACAGTTCGAGAATGAACAAGCTGGGAATGGCACTCCGAGAATGGAGCACGGTTCGGGAATGAACAAGCCGGGAATGGCACTCCAAGAATGGAGCAAGGTTCGAGAATAGACCACATCACAATAATGGTTCGGGAATGGACCACCTCATACAGTAACGGTTCGGGAATGGACCACCTCACAACATGGTTCGAGAACGAACCATCACATTATCAGTATCAGTCTTGCCGATTATGGCACTCTGGGGGCGAGGCCCACATTAGCATCAGTATCAGTATTGTCGGGTATGGCACTCTGGGGGCGAAGCCCACATTAGCATCAGTATCAGTTTTTCCGGGTATGGCACTCCAGTTACGGCACTCTGGGTATGGAGACATCAGTTTCAGTTTTTCCGGGTATGGCACTCCGAGTATAGAGATATCACAGCGATGCCTCGGGTATGAGGTTTAGCATGCCAGGTACGGCACTCCGGGTATGGAGACACAACATCAGTTTTGCTAGGTACGACACTCTGATTATGGAGATATCACAGCGATGCCTCGGGTATGGGGTTTAGCATGCCAGGTACGGCACTCCGGGTATGGAGATATCACTGCGACACTCTAGGTATGGAGATGCAACTACGGCACCCTAGGTACGCGGTTTAGCACGCCAGGTACAGCACGTGGACTATCGTGGACTACCGTGGATTATCTTGACTACCGTGGACTATCGTGGAGTATTATGGACTACCGTGGAATATCGTGGACTATCGTGGAGTATTGTGGACTACTGTGGACTATCGTGGAGTATTGTGGACTACCGTGAATTATCGTGGACTACCGTGGACTATCGTGGAGTATTGGGGAATACTGTGGATTATTGTGGACTACCGTGGACTATCGTGGAGTATTGTGGACTACCGTGGATTATCATGGACTGCCGTGGACTATCATGGAGTATTGTGGACTACCGTGGACTATCGTGGAGTATTGTGGACTACCTTGGATTATCGTGGACTACCGTGGACTATCGTGGAGTATTGTGGACTACCGTGGATTATTGTTGACTACCGTGGACTATCGTGGAGTATTGTACACTACTGTGGATTATCGTAGACTACCGTGGACTATCGTGGAGTATTGTGGACTACCGTGGAATATCGTGGACTACCGTGGACTATCGTGGAGTATTATAGACTACTATCGTGGACAATTGTGGACTACCGCGACACTCTAGTTACGGGGTTTAGCACGCCAGGAATGGCACATCATCAAATTCAGTTCAGAGCAACAGGCAAACCAGGTGACAGCTGGCGAGCCAGGTAAGTGAAAATGTATTGCACGTACTTTGATAGGATCGTCATTTTAGACATTATGACCCATAGCGTCACTATTTTGTAAATGATATTGTATTATTGTACAAAATTAACTATGTGATAATGAAATTGCCCTTTTGCCGTTTTGTAAAATCATTTACTTTAATATATATAAATGGCAAAAGTCCATATGATTAGTTCCGTATTGAGATGATATGAGACAGTATCAATATAAAAGGTTTAATCATTAAATATCCCTAGTCGGAGTATTATCGAGATCGGACATCGATAATGCGGAATAGACTAGTATTGCACTTGTGCGAGTTGTGATGGCACAACGGCATAGTTCTCATATATTTAAGTATTGGATACTTATGCAAGTGCGGTAGGAGGTTGTGTTTTACCGATGGTACGGAAAACAGCTTCGCTCTGGAAAGACCCCGCGGAATCCCATTGGTAGTATGTCTGCGTGTCTATGGGAGGCCGCATCAGGGTAGGTGTATATGGTCTTAACCTGAGACTTGCATTGCTAGTGCTTGCGACAATCGGTAAACTTTGGTTGTGGTGGTTCGGGGCTTTAACCGGTTCTATGTACGCCTCTTCTGGGTTTATCGAGAATCGTAGTGTACTGGATGTGATGTCAAGATGGAAGTATCACTTCAGACATATGGAGATGATAATCACACAGGATACAGAACTAGTACTCTATAAAAGGTTGCAACCGTCGGGACAATATGACTAGGTCAGGATTGTCCGATTTAAAGAGACTAGTTGTTTGATATCCGATATATGTTTCGTACGGGGCAGACACATTTCCAGCCCCAAGCCTAACATGTGATCGTCCGATACTGGATCGATGTACGCGATACTGCGGTATACTACGCTTGATAAAGATCTAATATTCCAGTAAGAATATTTCTGGAGAATTGGGTAGGCATGGCGCTTTGCTAGAAGCCAACCTTGTCTTGTGAATCGGTAAAAACGTAGTACGAGGTACGTACGTGTTTGGATTATCCAACGACCGTATTTACTGCCAACATATCCGGAGATCTCTTGGGTCGCTTCCTGAAGATTCACCTATGATGTTTGATTCGAACTTTATTAATCTTGGATTAATTACGGAGAAACTTTATCTTGGATAAAATGCCTTATTAGGAGAGAGAGAGAGAGATCGATTAATTTGGAATTAATCGATAAAATAATATATTCGATATATATTAAACGAAATTAGATTTCGACGCGGAATTAAAATCGGATTTTAATTCGGGCAAATGAATTAATTTAGAATTAATTCATTAGCGAACTGAATAGTAATTCCGCCAGGCGTAATTATTTAATTCACGTCGCGACGGAAATTCGTTAATTCGGAATTAGCGAAAACGAGCCCGAAAGTGTTTGCGGACACATTCGTATTTTGAATCGAGTGGTATATGCAAATCACGTCGCGATATCTCATTACTTGATACAAATAGATGATGGATGTATCTAGTCACCTTTAAGGGATGATACATTGTCTCTATTCTCAAAGTGTGGTAATGATGGCAAATGATGGATTTCATTTTGGAGGGAAACCTTTCACGGTTTTTGAAGGGTTTTTGATTAAAAAATTGATTTTTGGTATTTGATATCAATTCTTTTATTTTCATTTTGCGACTCACGGTTTTAGAAACAATTTGAGAACAAAAAAATAAAAGATACATCATCCTCTCCTCCTTCTTCTCATGCAAGCCGTGAGCTTCATCCATGGTAGAAATTATTTTCTCCATTTTTGCTAGCACAACAAGGGATCAAAGGAGGTGATAGGGAAACGCATTTGGAGCTTGGAATACTAGAAGATTTGAGGCTTCTCACACTGAAGTTCTTGGCCGAAAACAGCCCCAAGATTTGCTACTTCTATCATTCTTGTTCTTGGCCGCATATCACCCACCTTGGAGGCTCAAGGATCCTCTTCTCCATTTTCGTCACAAAGCTTTGTAAGTATGTTTCCGCCATCCTTCAAGCTTTGCATGTATGTTTGTTTGTATTTCTATGGCTTAATCTTTCTTTGGGACTAATTATAGAAACCAACAATGGTATCATTGAGCCATGTTTAAGCATGAAATACATTAGGGTTAATTTGGGGAAAATTGATTGAAGCATGTTCTTGTGAATTGGATGCTAAAGTATGCTTATATGTATGTTATTGATATATTACATGATCAATTTTAAGAAAAATGCATTGGATGATTTTCCCCCAAAATGTTGTCTTGGCCGAATGTGGAGGTGCTTCCATTGATTTGGAATTTTTCATGCACAAGCTTATTTGATGACTTAAGCATGATTACATGTATGATATATGATATAATACATGATCAATTTTGAGAAAAATGCATTGGATGATTTTTCCCCAAAAATGTTCATTTGGGCCGAATGTGAGGTACTTCCATTAAGTTGAATTTTTGCATGCACAAGTTCATTGGATGATTTGAGTGTGCTTAAATGTTTGTAATATGATGTATTACATGATCAATTTTGAGAAAATTGCATTGGATATTTTTTCCCCAAAATTGATGCCTTGGCCGAATGTGTAGGTCATTTTAAGATTTGGAATTTTTCATGCACAAGTTTATTGGATGACTTAAGCATGATTAAATGTATGATATTTGATGTAATACATGATCAATTTTGAGAAAAATGCATTGGATGATTTTTTCCCTAAAGTTGATGCTTGACCGAAAATGGAGGTCTTTTCACTTTATTGAATTTTTGCTTTCAAGTTCATTAGATGACTTAAAATCAATACGGATAGATTGATTAGTGATTCAATTGGATTGAAAAACAAATCGAACCGCAAAAATCTCTCTTGGCCGAATACAACATGACATGTTAAAGGACTTGATTTTTGTTCAAATAAATGTTAGACAAGTGTTTTGAACAATTGATGAATAATAAATTAAATTGGTATTTTTGAAATATTTGGTTTAATGAATTAATCATGCAATTACACTTTAATCAATTGAATTTTAAAATTTGGAATATTAAAAATTTAATTAATGGGCTTTTATGTTTAATTGGGCCTTATGGGCTTGAAATTGATTTTATGGCACTTAAGGGTGATTCCTTATTTGAGCTTGGTAATTGGGTTTGACCCACATTGACCAAAGCCCAAGCCTTTATAAATCAATTGAAAGCCCATCGGACTTTAATTAAACACACATTGGATGTTAGTTGGGCTTGGAGACCCAATTTGATAAGATTTAGAATCTAATCTTTAAAAGCACATTAAAAGTGTAAACATTTAATTTGGAATTAAATAAATTGAATTAATATTGAATGCGACTTAAATTGGATTTAACGGGTAGTTCGATATAATTCATGAATTCGTACCTTATGTACTTATTCTCAAACGAGTTGGACTCGCGCAAAATCAAACCATTGATTGAACATTGGATGATCACTTAAACAAAGACTAATTAATTGGATTTGATTGGTTGTATAGCATGTCTTGAATGAATATACATGTATGTGATGAATGAATAGTGTATAGCGGATGGATATTAGAAGGGAAAGGGTAATTTTAGAAATTATTGTAAATTTAGAATTTATATAATTGGACCTGCGTGTCCAGCCTTATCTCTTTTATCTCTTTGTATTCTCTTCTCACCTAATTCCCCTCAATGTAAATGAGGTTTCTCTTATTGTTTATTAATGGGTAAGTAGGTAGAAGTAGAATATTGCTAGCGGGGAGTGGAAAGGGAGTGATTTGTTCTAGGAACAAATTGTTTTATATATCCATTCGTATATCACTATTAATTTATTTATGCACTTTATGATGTTTTAGAAGCATGCTTAAGGGTGTATGATGATGAGACCTAACAAGATAATAAATTGGTTGCAATTTACGCATAAATCCCTCAATTTATATTAAGCAATTATCCTTCCATTGAATGATTCTTGTTCAAGATCCAAAATTGGCATTGGTTTGTTGGCCAAAGTCAAGACCTTTGTCAATTGAGGATGTACTTGAATCATGAAAGTTTTGTTCCACATCGGTGTCTTGTCCAAGTTGTGATTTGTTGGCCAAAGTCAAGATCACTTCTTGTCCAACGACATTGATTACGAAACTTTCCTTGTCAATGGGTCTCGCTTAACCAGAATCATTAGGTTTGTTGTGCCAAAGCCAAGGCCTAGATGGTTCGGAGGATATGGTTAGGAAAATGTATTAGATACATTGGCATAAGTAAATATACATATGTTTTGGACTTGGATGTCCACCTAACCGGATCTAGGAATTGGATGAGATCCAATTGATCTTTGAGATCTACCTAGTTAAATAGCATACAATTGTTGGCCAAAGTCAAGGTGTGTGTTATTTAACGGGATCCTAGCCCACTAGGAAATAGGATTTCCCGAGTTCTCAACAGAGGGTTAGAGACTTGATAAAAATAGTGGGAGGCTAGTATTGAATTTGCAATTTCATTCAGATACTTAGCCTTACGCGTCTTTCAAATTTTATTTCGTCTATTTATTAAAATTAGTTGGACTAATACATTGTTATTTTTATTGACAGTTTGACTGTACCCATATTATCGTTAACTAGATAGTTGGACTATCGTAGTTGAGATGGCTAGCAAGGTAAATGTCCGAGACATCATCATGGGTGACAATGTCTTTAAGGGGACAAACTTCGCTGATTGGGAAATGAACCTAAGGATAGTCCTTGGGGCAGAGAGGATGCTGTATATATACTATACAAACACCTCTCCCGCCTAAGCCCACTGACCCACTTGAGCTGGAGTTATGGAAAACTCACAGCAATGATTGTGACACAGCTCAGGCTATTATGTTAGCTTCGATAACTCAACACTTTCGTCGCCAGAATAGGGACTTGGATCCTTATAGTATGATGGCTAGACTTCGAGATCTCCACCGCTCCAACAAGCGGATGGAAAGGTACGAGTTGGTGAAGAAACTCTTCCGCGCCCGAATGACTGAAGGCGCATTAGTTGAGGCCCACGGGGCTCAAATGATCGCCGATATTGATGAGTGGCCAATATGGGAATAGTCTTGGAGGCTGAGCTGACTATAGATTTGATCTTACAGTCACTTCCTGATACTTGGAGACAAATCATAATCAACTATAAGTTGATGGATACGGATGACACTCTTGGAGAGCTGTTATTCATTTTGAAGGAGTCTGAAAAAGAACTCCAAAAAGGGGGCAAGCGCAAGGCGCACTTTACATCGACCTCTCAGAGGCCAAAGGCTGGGCCCAAAGCTACTGGAGGGGTGAGGAAGAAGAAACATAAGAAAAAGGGGTAAAGGCAAGTTGACAAAAGCTTCTGGGAAGCCAAGGGACAAATCTCAAGATGTCTGCCTCAACTGCGGCAAGAAGGGTCACTGGAAACGTGACTGCCGAATGGGCAAGGGACAAAAGGAGGATATCAAGGCAGGCAAGGCACTAGCCTCTGGTATGTTTGTTATTGAGATAAATATGACTACTTCTAGTTTTAAAATTGGATTTTTGATTCTGGTTGTGCTGCTCATATTTGTACTGATTTGCAGGATCTGCAGGATAGCAGGATGCTGGCTTCAGGGGAGATTGATCTATGAGTCGGAAACGGAACTCCAGTTGCTGTTTTGGCTGTAGGGACTTTGTTTTGGAATTGCCCTCGGGGCATATGCTTAAACTTTTGAACTGTTATTATATACCTAGTTTGACTAGGAATATTATATCTGTATCTTTGTTAACCCAGCATGGGTACACTTTTGTATTTAGAAACACTGGGTGTTATTTATATAAAAATGATGCAGAAATATGCACTGCTGTAGCAAATAATGGCCTTTATATTTTGAATATAAATGAATCTCCTAAACATAAAATAACAAACAAAAGGCTCAAAAAGTGTAATCTAAAATATGAAGCTTACATGTGGCATTGTCGTCTAGGACACATAAACAAGACTCGCATATCCACACTTTCAAAGAGTGGGTACTTGGACGGATTTGATCTTAATTCATATGATGTCTGCGAATCTTGTCTTTTAGGCAAAATGCCTAAAACACCTTTTAGTGGTAAAGGTGAACGTGCCACGGAACTGTTAGCCCTCGTTCATAGTGACGTATGTGGGCCCATGTCTAGCCAGGCTAGAGGTGGATATCATTACTTCGTAACCTTTACGAATGATGCATCTCGTTATGGTTATGTGTATCTAATGAGACACAAGTCGGAAACTTTTGAGAAATTCAAAGAGTTTCGACACGAAGTAGAAAAACAACAGGCATGCCATGAGTATTAAGACATTACGGTCGGACCGTGGTGGCGAATACTTAAGTTATGAGTTTCAAGATTACTTGAAAGAAAATGGTATTCTTTCACAGTGGATCCTCCTGGAAACCGAATTAAACGGCAAGTATGACGTCGTTGTGTGTGTCTGAACGGAGAACCGACATTGTTAGACATGGTAAGTGTTGGTTGGAAATTCTAATCCATTCCCCAAGATCAAAAGAACAACACAAAACATAAATGATGAACAATATATGAAGTATGGCGGAATCATACTCACAAAGATCAGAATGCGGATGCGTTGATGAAACAAAAATTTTCTCCTTTGTGCAGTGAGGGTTTCGGCCAAACAGAAAAGAGAAGCTCCAAGCAATTTTTGATCCTTCCAAGCTCTAAGATTAGTTTCCCATAACACCTTTGTATGATCCTTGATGGTGCTAGCCTTGTGTGTGATTTTTGTTCCAAACAAACACAAATTCTTCAAGTTTTTGCAACAAAAAAAGAAAAGTGGAGAGGGCTGTGAGAGCTCACAGTTTCGGTCATGAGAGAATAGGAGAGAGTGAGAGTTTTGATTTCAAAAATCAATTTATATTTATGTCATAATTATTGTCAAACAAATACCAAATATTTGGTAAAGCAAAAGTCAAATCTCTACCATTTGGTGTTTGACTTGGAGTGTCCAACACTCTTCCAACCTCTCACCTAAACCCATCACCTAAAAGCAAAAGCTTTGACTAGTGATGTGATGGATGATGTGACATGTGGGCCCCACTCGATTCCGAATGCAAGTGGGCCCGCAAACACTCCGGGCTCGAGTTCGATAATTCCGAATTAACGAACTTTCGTCGCGACGTTATTTAAATCGAATTTAATTAAATAATTATGCCTAGCAAAATTACTATTCACGTCGCTAACGAATTAATTCTAAATTAACTCGTTTGCCCGAATTAAAATCTAATTTTAATTCCGCGTCGAAATCGAATTTCGTTTAATATATCAAATATATTATTTTAACGATTAATTCTAAATTAATCTTTCTCTCTCTTTGAATAGTACTTTATCCAAGATAAAGTCTCCGCAATTAATCCAAGATTAATTGAGTTCGAATCATACATCATCGGTGAATCTTCGGGAGCGACCCAAGAGACCTCTAGATATGTTGGCAGTAAAGTAATCCGGTTGTCGAACTATCCGAACACGTACGTACCAAGTACTACGTTTTTACCGATTTACAAGACAAGGTTAGCCTCTAGCAAAACGCCATGCCTACCCAATTCTCTAGAAATATTCTTACTGGAATATAGATCTATAACAGGCGTAGTATACCGTAGTATAGTGTATACTGATCCAGTATCGGATGATCACATGTAAGGCCTGGGGCTGGAGATGTGTCTGCCCCGTACGAAACATATATCGGACATCAAGCAACTAGTCTCTTTGAATCGGATAATCCTGACCTTGTCATATTATCCCGATGGTTGCAACCATTATAGAGTACTAGTTCTGTATCCTGCGCGATCATCATCTCCATATGTCTGAAGTGATACTTCCGTCTTGACATCACACCCAATACACTACGATTCTCGATAAACTAGAAGAGGTGTACACAGAACCTGTTAAAGCCCTGGACGACCAAAACTAAAGTCTACCGATTGTCGCAAGTACTAGCGATGCAAGTCTCAGGTTAAGACCATATGCACCTACCCTGAAGCGGACTCCCATAGACACGCAGACATACTACCAATGGGATTCCGCGGGGTCTATCCAGAGCGAAGCTGTTTTCCGTACCATCGGTAAAACACAACCTCCTACCGCACTTGCATAAGTATCCTATACTTAAATATACGAGAACTATGCCGTTGTGCCCTCACAACACGCACAAGTGCAGTACTAGTCTATTCCGCATTATCGATGTCCAATCTCGATAATACTACGACTAGGGATATTTAATGATTAAACCTTTATGGATTGATACTGTCTCATATCATCTCAATCCGGAACTAATCATAGGGACTTTTACCATTATATATCAAAGTAAGTAAATTACAAAACGGTAAAAGGCAATTTCATTACTACATAGTTAATTTTGTACAATAATACAATATCATTTACAAAACAGTGTGACGCTATGGGTCATACATGTCTAACAATCTCCCACTTGGCCTATAGCCAGTCACTCAAGCATCTAATACCTGAACTATGTACATGTCGCTCAAACTTTTCTCGAGGAATTGCTTTCGTCAGCGGATCTGCAATGTTGTCCTCTGATGCGATCTTTTCGATCTTCACATCGCCACGATGTATGATCTCTCGAATCAGATGGAATCGTCGAAGAACATGTTTGGATCGTTGATGAGACCTTGGTTCCTTAGCCTGCGCTATAGCCCCGCTATTGTCACAATACAATGGAACGGGCTCAGCTGCTAACGGAACTACTCCTAATCCCATTAGGAATTTTCGGATCCAAACCGCCTCTTTTGCTGCTTCAGCTGCTGCTATGTACTCCGCTTCAGTTGTTGAATCGGCAACAGTATCTTGCTTGGAAGATTTCCAGCTCACTGCTCCGTTATTCAAACAAAATATGTACCCGGATTGCGACTTAAAGTCGTCTCTGTCGGTTTGGAAACTTGCATCGGTATACCCAGATACCTCAAGTTCTCCATCTCCATAGATTAAGAAAGCATCCTTAGTTCTTTTAAGATACTTAAGGATACTCTTAACCGCCATCCAGTGATCTTTACCTGGATCGGCCTGATATCGACTGCACATGCTCAAAGCATGGGACACATCAGGTCGTGTACATATCATGGCATACATGATCGATCCGACTGCCGAAGGCGAACGGAGTCCGACTCATGTTGTCTCTCTCATCTTGTGTTTTAGGACACATGTCCCTAGATAGATAGACGCCATGTGATGTTGGTAACAGTCCCCTCTTGGACTGATCCATGTTGAATCTTTTCAACACCTTATCAATATATGTACTCTGGGAGAGTCCAAGTAGCTTTCTAGATCTATCCCGGTAGATCTTTATTCCTAGAATGAAAGCTGCTTCTCCCAGATCTTTCATGGAGAATTTCAATGAAAGCCAAGCTTTCACCGACGTTAACATGGGAATGTCATTGCCTATTAGCAATACATCGTCGACATAAAGGACAATAAAAGTCAGTGCACTCCCACTTGCCTTCTTGTATACACAAGGATCATCTACGTTTTGAATGAAATCATATTCTTTTATGACCTCATCAAAACGTTGGTTCCATGACCTCGATGCTTGCTTCAGTCCATAAATGGACCGATTTAACTTACAAACCTTGTTTGCAAGTCTAGGTGCGATAAAACCGTCAGGCTGTTGCATGTAAACATCCTCCGAAAGGTTTCCGTTAAGGAAAGCGGTTTTAACGTCCATCTGCCATTTCGTAATCGTAATATGCAGCTATCGCAAGCATTATCCGAATGGATTTAATCATGGCAACGGGTGAGAAAGTTTCGTCATAATCAACTCCAAGTTGTTGACGATACCCCTTCGCTACAAGCCTAGCTTTGTACGTTTGTACGTTGCCATCCATGTCGGTCTTCTTCTTGAAGACCCATTTGCATCCAATAGGCTTTACGCCTTCTGGTGCATCAACCAGTGTCCAAACATGGTTGGTATACATGGAATCCATTTCGGCCTTCATGGCTTCTTGCCATAAAGCGGATTCGATACCTTGTATCGCTTCCTCATACGTAGCCGGTTCAGTATCCTCAATAAGATTAATATCTACATGAGGTGAGATCAGGAATCCATACCTCTCAGGTATTACCCTGACTCTCTCCGACCTACGCGGTCCTTGTGTACTTGAAGATTGTGGTTCAGTCTCATCCCGGATGGACTGTTCATGTTCCGTTGATAATTCACTGCCAGGAACAGTATCACTGCGACTTTCATCGAGTTCTACTTTCCTCCCACTAACCACTGCATTTAGGAATTCCTTCTCAAGGAAAACCGCATGTAGAGCAACAAATACTTTGTTCTCTTGTGGGTGATAGAAGTAATATCCTTTGGTTTCCCTAGGATATCCAACAAATAGGCATTTATCTGATTTGGGTTCAAGTTTGGTACCTTCCAAACGTTTAACATATGCCCAGCAACCCCAAATCTTCAGGAATGAGAAACCCGGTTTCTTTCCTGTCCATATCTCATATGGAGTCTGTTCAACAGACTTTGACGGAACCTTATTCAAAATAAGAACTGCACTGTTTAATGCATATCCCCAGAAGGAAATCGGCAGCTCAGTGCGACTCATCATCGACCTTACCATGTCCAGCAAGGTACGGTTTCTCCGTTCAGACACACCATTTAATTGTGGTGTTCCAGGAGGAGTCCACTGCGAAAGAATACCATATTCTTTCAAGTAATCTTGAAACTCATTACTTAAGTATTCGCCACCACGGTCCGACCGTAATGTCTTAATACTCTTGCCTGTTTGTTTTTCAACTTCGTGTCGAAACTCTTTGAATCGCTCAAAAGTTTCCGACTTGTGCGTCATAAGATACACATAACCGTAACGTGATGCATCATCCGTAAAGGTTACGAAGTATCGATATCCACCTCTAGCCTGGCTAGACATGGGCCCACAAACGTCACTATGAACGAGGGCTAACAGTTCAGTGGCGCGTTCACCTTTACCGCTAAAAGGTGATTTAGGCATTTTGCCTAATAAACAAGATTCGCAGACGTCATATGAATTTGGATCAAATCCGTCCAAGTACCCACTCTTCGAAAGTGTGGATATGCGAGTCTTGTTAATGTGTCCCAGACGACAATGCCACATATAAGTTTCATCCTTTGGATTACTCATTTTAAGCCTTTTGTTTTTGTTTGTTACTTTATATGTTGGAGATTCATTTATATTCAAAATATAAAGACCATTATTTGCAACTGCAGTGCATATTTCTGCATCATTTTTATATAAATAACACCCAGTGTTTCTAAATACAAAAGTGTACCCATGCTGGGTTAACAAAGATACAGATATAATATTCCTAGTCAAACTAGGTACAAAATAACAGTCATTTAATTTAAGTACATGCCCCGAGGGCAGTTCTAATACAAAAGTGCCCACGGCCAAAACAGCAACAGGAGTTCCGTTTCCAACTCGCAGATCAATCTCCCCTGAAGCCAGTCTCCTGCTGTCCTGCAGATCCTGCACATCAGTACATATATGAGAACCACAACCAGAATCAAAAATCCAATTTTATAACTAGAAGTAGCCATGTTTATTTCAATAACAAACATACCAGTGGTCGGTGCCTTGCCCGCCTTGATCTCCTTTCCGAGCGCCTTGTTCATGCGGCAGTCACGCTTCCAGTGACCTCTCTTGCCGCATTGAAGGCATATGTCTTGTGACTTGTCCTTGGCTTCCCAGAAGCCATCGACTTCTTGGCCTTGCCTTTGTTCCTATGCTTCCTCTTTTTCACCCCTCCAGTTGCCTTGGGCCCAGTCCTTGACGTCTGAGAGGTCGATGCAAAGTGCGCCTCGCGCTTGTTGCCTTTAAGAAGCTCTTTCTCTGACTCCTTAAGAATGGAATAGCTCTCCAAGAGTATCGTCCGTATCCATCAACTTGTAGTTGATGATAATCTGCTCCAAGTATCGGGAAGTGACTGTAAGACCATGTCTATAGTCAGCTCAGCCTCCAAGACTATTCCCATTTTGGCCAGCTCATCAATGTCGGCTATCATTTGAGTCCCGTGGCCTCAACTGAACCGCCATCTGTCATACGGGAGCGAAAGAGTCTCTTACCAACTCATACCTCTCCATCCGCTTATTAGTGCGGTGAAGATCCTTTAGTCTAGCCATCATATCATAAGGATCCAAGTCCCTATTCTGGCGACGAAAGTGTTGAGTCATGAAGCAAGCATGATCGACCTAGTCGTTTCACAATCATCGCTGTGAGTTTTCCATAACTCCAGCTCAAGTAGATCAGTAGGCTCAGGTCCAAGAGGTTTCTGTATGGTATACAGCAGCCTCTCTGCCCCAAGGACTATCCTCAGGTTCATTTCCCAGTCAGCGAAGTTCGTACCCTTAAATACATTATCACCCATGATTATGTCTCGGATATTTCCTTGTTTGCCATCTTAACTACGATAGTCAAACTATCTAGTTAACGATATATGGGTACAGTCAAACTGTTACAAAAAATAACATTATATTAGTCCAACTAATGTTTAAAATTAAATATTGACGAAATAAGTTTTGTAAGCGCGTAAAGCTAAGTATCTGAATGAAATTGCAAATTCAATACTAGCCTCCCACTATTTTCTACAAGTCTCTAACCCTCTGTCGAGTACTCGGGAAATCCAATTTCTAGTGGGCTAGGATCCCGTTAAATAACACACAACCTTGACTTTGGCCAACAAGTTGTATGATATTTAACTAGGTAGATCTCGAAGATCAATTGGATCCCATCCAATTCCTAGGTCCGGTAGGTGGACATCCAAGTCCGAAACATATATATCCAATACATACGTCAATGTATCCAATACATTTTCCTAACCTTTTCCTCTGAATCAACTAAGTCTTGGCTTTGGCACAACAAACTTAATGATTCCAGTTAAGCGGGACCCATTGACATGGAAAGTTTCGTAATCAATGTCGTTGGACAAGAAGTGATCTTGACTTTGGCCAACAAATCACAACTTGGACAAGACACCGATGTGGAACAAAACTCTCATGATTCAAACACATCCTCAATTGACAAAGGTCTTGACTTTGGCCAACAAACCAATGCCAATTTCGGATCTTGAGAGAGAGAATCATTCAACGGAAGGAAAATCGCTTAATATTGTTTGAGGGATTTTCGCGTAATTGGCAACCAATTAATTTATCTTTGTTAGGTCTCATCATCATACACCTTAAGCATGCTTCTAAAACATCATAAAGCGCGTAAAATAAAATAATAGTGATATTCGGATGGATATATAACAATTTGCTCCTAGAACAAATCACTCCCTTTCCTCTCCCCGGCTAGCACTATTCTACTTCTACCCAATTACATAATACAATAAGAGAAACCTCATTTTCATTGAGGGGAATTAGGTGAGAAGAGAATACAAAGAGATAATAAGAGAAAGGCTGGACACGCAGGTCCAATTTATAAATTCTGAATTTACAATATTCTCTAAAATTACCATTCCCTTCTAATATCCATCCGATATACACTATTATTCATCACATCCACATTCATTCATTCAAGGCATGTTATACAACCAATCTAATCCAATTAATTAGTCTTTAATTAGGTGACAATACAATGTTCAAACAATTGTTTGCATTTGCGCGAGTCCAACTCGTTTTGAGAATAAGTACTTATAGTACGAATTCATGAATCATATCGAACTACTCGTCAAATCCAATTTAAGTCGTATTCAATACTAATCCTTTATTTAATTCTAAATTAAATATTTACACTTTTATTGTGCTTTTATAACTTAGATTCCAAATCTAATCAAAATCGGGTCTCAAAGTCCAACTAACATCTAATGTCCGTTTAATTAAAGTCCGATGGGCTTTCAATTGATTTCATTAGGCTTGGGCTTTGGTCAATGTGGGTCAAACCCAATTACCAAGCTCAAATAAGGAATCACCCTCATTTGCCTTAAAATCAATATCAAGCCCATAAGGCCCAATTAAACATAAAAGCCCATTTATTACATTTGGACTTAATGGAGTCATTTAGGCCCAATTTTGGATCCAATCCAATTGGCCCAAACCTACTTGGCCCAACCAAGCCCATTATGCCCAAATATAATAGTTTTAGGCCCAATTCAAAATTAAGCCCAATTAATCAAATTTTAAAATTCCAAATTTTATAACTTAATTAACTAAAGTGTAATGTCATGATTAATCCTTTAAATCAATATTTCAAAAAATTATCAATTAATCCATTAATCATATTTTTATCTTAAATACATGTCCAACATTATTTAATCAAAAAATCAAGTCCTAATCATCCATTAAGCATTCGGCCAAGGTGTTAAAATGGTTCCGATTTCGTTTTTCAATCCGATTCGAATTACAAATCGTTCATTCCATTCCCCAAGATCAAAAGAGCAAACAAAACTATAAATGAATGAACAATATTGAAGTATGGCGGAATCATACTCACAAAGATCGGAATGCGGATGCGTTGATGAAACAAAAATTTTCTCCTTGTGCAGTGAGGGTTTCGGCCAAACAGAAAAGAGAAGCTCCAAGCAATTTTTGATCCTTCCAAGCTCTAAGATTAGTTTCCCATAACACCTTTGTATGATCCCTTGATGGTGCTAGCCTTGTGTGTGATTTTATGTTCCAAACAAACACCAAATTCTTCAAGTTTTTGCAACAAAAAAACAGAAAAGTGGAGAGGGCTGTGAGAGCTCACAGTTTCGGTCATGAGAGAATAGGAGAGAGTGAGAGTTTTGATTTCAAAAATCAATTTATATTTATGTCATAATTATTGTCAAACAAATACCAAATATTGGTAAAGCAAAAGTCAAATCTCTACCATTTGGTTTGACTTGGAGTGTCCAACACTCTTCCAACCTCTCACCTAAACCCATCACCTAAAAGCAAAAGCTTTGACTAGTGATGTGATGGATGATGTGACATGTGGGCCCCACTCGATTCCGAATGCAAGTGGGCCCGCAAACACTCCCGGGCTCGAGTTCGATAATTCCGAATTAACGAACTTTCGTCGCGACGTTATTTAAATCGAATTTAATTAAATAATTATGCCTAGCAAAATTACTATTCACGTCGCTAACGAATTAATTCTAAATTAACTCGTTTGCCCGAATTAAAATCTAATTTTAATTCCGCGTCGAAATCGAATTTCGTTTAATATATCAAATATATTATTTTAACGATTAATTCTAAATTAATCTTTCTCTCTCTTTGAATAGTACTTTATCCAAGATAAAGTCTCTCCGCAATTAATCCAAGATTAATTGAGTTCGAATCATACATCATCGGTGAATCTTCGGGAAGCGACCCAAGAGACCTCTAGATATGTTGGCAGTAAATCCGGTTGTCGAACTATCCGAACACGTACGTACCAAGTACTACGTTTTTACCGATTTACAAGACAAGGTTAGCCTCTAGCAAAACGCCATGCCTACCCAATTCTCTAGAAATATTCTTACTGGAATATTAGATCTATAACAGGTGTAGTATACCGTAGTATAGTGTATACTGATCCAGTATCGGATGATCACATGTAAGGCCTGGGGCTGGAGATGTGTCTGCCCCGTACGAAACATATATCGGACATCAAGCAACTAGTCTCTTTGAATCGGATAATCCTGACCTGTCATATATCCCGATGGTTGCAACCATTATAGAGTACTAGTTCTGTATCCTGCGCGATCATCATCTCCATATGTCTGAAGTGATACTTCCGTCTTGACATCACACCCAATACACTACGATTCTCGATAAACCTAGAAGAGGTGCACACAGAACCTGTTAAAGCCCTGGACGACCAAAACTAAAGTCTACCGATTGTCGCAAGTACTAGCGATGCAAGTCTCAGGTTAAGACCATATGCACCTACCCTGAAGCGGACTCCCATAGACACGCAGACATACTACCAATGGGATTCCGCGGGGTCTATCCAGAGCGAAGCTGTTTTCCATACCATCGGTAAAACACAACCTCCTACCGCACTTGCATAAGTATCCTATACTTAAATATACGAGAACTATGCCGTTGTGCCCTCACAACACGCACAAGTGCAGTAGTAGTAGTCTATTCCGCATTATCGATGTCCAATCTCGATATATACTACGACTAGGGATATTTAATGATTAAACCTTTATGGATTGATACTGTCTCATATCATCTCAATCTGGAACTAATCATAGGGATTTTACCATTATATATCAAAGTAAGTAAATTACAAAACGGTATAAAAGGCAATTTCATTACTACATAGTTAATTTTGTACAATAATACATATCATTTACAAAACAGTGACGCTATGGGTCATACATGTCTAACAGTAAGGTCGATGATTGAGTCAAACGGAGCTACCAATATCCTTCGGGGGATACGCATTAACCAGTGCGGGTACTATTTTGAATAAGGTTCCGTCAAAGTCTGTTGAACAGACTCCATATGAGAAATGGACAGGAAGGAAACCAGGTTTCTCTTTCCTGAAGATTTGGGGATGCTGGGCATACGTTAAACGTTTGGAAGGTACCAAACTAGAACTCAAATCAGATAAATGCCTTTTCGTGGGATATCCTAAGGAAACTAAAGGATATTACTTCTATCACCCACAAGGAGAACAAAGTGTTGTTGCTCTACATGCATTTTTCCTTGAGAAGGGAATCCTAGATGCAGTGGTGTAAGTGGGAGGAAAGAGGAGCTCGATGAAAATCGTAGTGATACTGTTCCTGGCAATGAATCAACGACGGAACATAAACAGACCATCCAGGATGAGTCTGTACCACAATCTTCAAATACACAAGGACCGCGTAGGTCGGAGAGAGTCAGGAAGGTACCTGAGAGGTATGGGTTCCTGATCTCGCCTCATGTAGATATTAATCTTATTGAGGATAATTAACCGACTACGTATGAGGAAGCAATACAAAATATTGATTCCGCTTTATGGCAAGATGCCATGAAGTCCGAGATGGATTCCATGTATGCCAACCAAGTTTGGACACTGGTTGATGCACCAGAAGGCGTAAAGCCTATTGGATGCAGATGGATCTTCAAGAAGAAGACCGACATGGATGGCAACGTGCAAACGTACAAAGCTAGGCTTGTAGCAAAGGGGTATCGTCAACAATATGGTATTGATTATGACGAAACTTTCTCACCCGTTGCCATGATTAAATCCATTCGGATAATGCTTGCAATAGCTGCATATTTCGATTACGAGATATGGCAGATGGACGTTAAAACCGCTTTCCTTAACGGAAACCTTTTGGAGGATGTTTATATGCAACAACCTGACGGTTTTATCGTACCTAGACTTGCAAACAAGGTTTGTAAGTTAAATCGATCCATTTATGGATTGAAGCAAGCATCACGGTCATGGAATCAGCGTTTTGATGAGATCATAAAAGAATATGATTTCGTACAAAAAGATGATGACCCTTGTGTATACAAGAAGGTTAGTGGGAGAGCACTGACTTTTATTGTCCTTTATGTCGACGACGTATTGCTAATAGGCAATGACATTCCCATGCTAACGTCGGTGAAAGCTTGGCTTTCATTAAAATTCTCCATGAAAGAACTGGGAGAAGCAGCCTTTATTCTGGGAATAAAGATCTACCGAGATAGATCTAGAAAACTGCTTGGACTCTCCCAGAGTACATATATTGACAAGTGTTGAAGCGATTCAACATGGATCAATCCAAGAAGGGATTGATGCCAATGTCACGTGGTATCCTTCTGTCTAAGGACATGTGTCCTAAAACTAAAGAAGAGAGAGATAACATGAGTCGGATACCGTTCGCCTCAGCAGTCGGATCGATCATGTATGCCATGATATGTACGCGACCTGATGTGTCATATGCTTTGAGCATGTGCAGTCGCTATCAGGCCGATCCAGGTGAAGGTCACTGGATGGCTGTTAAGAATATCCTTAAGTATCTTAGACGAACCAAGGATGCTTTCTTAATTTATGGAGGTGGAGAACTTGAGGTGTCTGGGTACACCGACGCAAGTTTCCAAACCAACAAAGACGACTTCAAGTCGCAATCCGGGTACATTTTTTGTTTGAATAACGGAGCAGTGAGCTGGAAATCTTCCAAGCAAGATACTGTTGCCGATTCAACAACTGAAGCGGAGTATATTGCTGCATCGGAAGCAGCAAAGGAGGCAGTTTGGATCCGAAAATTCCTAATCGGATTAGGAGTAGTTCCGTTAGCTGCTGAGCCCGTACCATTGTATTGTGACAATAACGGGGCTATAGCACAAGCTAAGGAACCAAGGTCTCATCAACGATCCAAGCATGTTCTTCGGCGTTACCATTTGATTCGGGAGATTATACATCGTGGCGATGTAAAAGTCGAGAAGGTCGCATCGGATGACAACATTGCAGATCCGCTGACGAAGGCTGTTCTTCAGCAATTGTTTGAACGACATATACATAGTTCAGGTATTATATGCTTGAGTGACTGGCTATAGGCCAAGTGGGAGATTGTTAGACATTATGACCCATAGCGTCACTATTTTGTAAATGATATTGTATTATTGTACAAAATTAACTATGTGATAATGAAATTGCCATTTTACCGTTTTGTAAAATCATTTACTTTAATATATATAAATGGCAAAAGTCTATATGATTAGTTCCGTATTGAGATGATATGAGACAGTATCAATATAAAAGGTTTAATCATTAAATATCCCTAGTCGGAGTATTATCGAGATCGGACATCGATAATGCGGAATAGACTAGTATTGCACTTGTGCGAGTTGTGATGGCACAACGGCATAGTTCTCATATATTTAAGTATTGGATACTTATGCAAGTGCGGTAGGAGGTTGTGTTTTACCGATGGTACGGAAAACAGCTTCGCTCTGGAAAGACCCCGCGGAATCCCATTGGTAGTATGTCTGCGTGTCTATGGGAGGCCGCATCAGGGTAGGTGTATATGGTCTTAACCTGAGACTTGCATTTCTAGTGCTTGCGACAATCAGTAAACTTTGGTTGTGGTGGTTCGGGGCTTTAACCGGTTCTGTGTACGCCTCTTCTGGGTTTATCGAGAATCGTAGTGTACTGGATGTGATGTCAAGATGGAAGTATCACTTCAGACATATGGAGATGATGATCATACAGGATACAGAACTAGTACTCTATAAAAGGTTGCAACCGTCGGGACAATATGACTAGGTCAGGATTGTCCGATTTAAAGAGACTAGTTGTTTGATATCCGATATATGTTTCGTACGGGGCAGACACATTTCCAGCCCCAGGCCTAACATGTGATCGTCCGATACTGGATTGATGTACGCGATACTGCGGTATACTACGCTTGATAAAGATCTAATATTCCAGTAAGAATATTTCTGGAGAATTGGGTAGGCATGGCGCTTTGCTAGAAGCCAACCTTGTCTTGTGAATCGGTAAAAACGTAGTACGAGGTACGTACGTGTTTGGATTATCCAACGACCGTATTTACTGCCAACATATCCGGAGATCTCTTGGGTCGCTTCCTGAAGATTCACCTATGATGTTTGATTCGAACTTTATTAATCTTGGATTAATTACGGAGAAACTTTATCTTGGATAAAATGCCTTATTAGGAGAGAGAGAGAGATCGATTAATTTGGAATTAATCGATAAAATAATATATTCGATATATTATTAAACGAAATTAGATTTCGACGCGGAATTAAAATCGGATTTTAATTCGGGCAAATGAATTAATTTAGAATTAATTCATTAGCGAACTGAATAGTAATTCCGCCAGGCGTAATTATTTAATTCACGTCGCGACGGAAATTCGTTAATTCGGAATTAGCGAAACCGAGCCCGAAAGTGTTTGCGGACACATTCGTATTTTGAATCGAGTGGTATCCGCAAATCACGTCGCGATATCTCATTACTTGATACGAATAGATGATGGATGTATCTAGTCACCTTTAAGGGATGATACATTGTCTCTATTCTCAAAGTGTGGTAATGATGGCAAATGATGGATTTCATTTTGGAGGGAAAACCTTTCACGGATTTTGAAGGGTTTTTGATTAAAAAAATTGATTTTTGGTATTTGATATCAATTCTTTTATTTTTCATTTTGTGACTCACGGTTTTAGAAACAATTTTGAGAACAAAAAAATAAAAGATACATCATCCTCTCCTCTTCTTCTTCCTCACGCAAGCCGTGAGCTTCATCCGTGGTAGAAACTTGTTTTCTCCATTTTTGCTAGCACAACAATGGATCAAAGGAGGTGATAGGGAAACGCATTTGGAGCTTGGAATACTAGAAGATTTGAGGCTTCTCACACTGAAGTTCTTGGCTGAAAACAGCCCCAAGATTTGCTACTTCTATCATTCTTGTTCTTGGCCGCATATCACCCACCTTGGAGGCTCAAGGATCCTCTTCTCCATTTTCGTCACAAAGCTTTGTAAGTATGTTTCCGCCATCCTTCAAGCTTGCATGTATGTTTGTTGTATTTCTATGGCTTAATCTTTCTTTGGGACTAATTATAGAAACCAACACGTCATTGTCACACACTGCACAAGTCCCATCAAAGTGGGGGCGATTGTAGGCACTGCATTTTTGCATATAATTCCGGATGATGAGTCTCGCATGGAGACACTACCTCTTTAATCGTGGAAGCCGCGGGAAACGGACGTTGGAAGGGAAGAGTCAAGAATTGACACATTGTTGGATTTAATTTGCTGGAGTAGCTGCGGGTTAGCTTGTTGGACCTCCATTTTAAGACACACCCTTAGCCCAAAACCCCGCAAGACACACACCAAGCCCACTAAATGGACCAAACCCAACACAAGCCCATTAAATCACTTCCCTAAAAAAATCCACACATTAAACACATGTTGAAATCAAACCAAATCACCTTCCCAAATTAAATAAATCACATACCAAAATTAAATAAAGTCAAATAAAATATAATTAAAAGCTTTCTTAATTCACTTAAATTACATTCCCTAATTAAAAGATACAAATCAAATCATATCCCTAATCAAAAGAGAACAAATCAAATAAAATCAAATCACTTCCCTAATTAAAAGATTTTTCTTTATCACATTTTAATTAAAAAGATATCTCATTAATGCACAAATCCTTCTCTTTCTCAAACAAAGAAAGCCCCCATCCCTTTACCTATAAAAAGAACCATTCACCAAAATATTAAACCCTGGCCGATTCACACAAATAACCAAAAAAAGAATTCATTCAACCCATTCGACTTCTCAATCCCCCACAATTCATCTCCTTCTCTCTCTAAACATAAAACCATCGGCCCCTCTCTTACTCTAAAACCTCACGGCAGTAACAAACAAGAAAAGAAATAAACCCTGGAACAACACTCACGCCCAAACTCATTCTCACGAAAACAAAAAGAATAAACCCTCACAAATAGCCTCCAACTCACGTCAAACACACAAACCACTTACTGCCTCCATTCACGTCACAAACCCTAACCCAACACCCTTCACGACACTCCACTCACACATTGCCCTTAACTTCATCAGCCCTTCACACTCCACTACACGTACTGCCTCCATCACGCCACGCATCCCACTAACCACAAAGCAACACATCTCACACTTCAAAGCCAACAGCACGATAAACCCTTCAACAATAAAACCTAAGCCTACGCTCTCTTCACGCAAAATGCCAACCAGCCACCCTTCTCGGCCCATGACGTAAACAAACAACGAATAAACACCCCACTCGCACGAACCAACCCTCTCTCACCAAAAAAACCTACGCTGACCAGCAAGCTCCTTCATGCCCATCACACAGCACCCCCAAAACTGCCTCAATACAGCCTGTTTAACTACCGTATAAAGCCTGCATTGCACTGCCCCAAAATTGCCTCAATACAGCCCCCTTTAACTGACGCATAACCCTTCACTGTACTGCCCAATTTTTAGCCTTAAAACCGCACAAAATAGCTGCCCAATACCCCTTAAAAAACCGCACAAACAGTCGCTAAGTTGCCTTAAAACATTGACCCGAAAATATAATAAAACAGCAGCGAAAAAGAGTGAAAACAGCAGTCCAAACAGCGTAACAGCGAGGAAAAACGTTGGATTAGTGAACCAGAAAAGTTGTGGAACATCAACCCTTCCGACGGCCATGTAACGCGCTTTCGAGAGACGAAAAAATAGGTTAGACCTGAGGGCACTCTCTTTATTTATTATCTTTCGTTTCTTTTATTTATTTTAATATATATCGCATGAGAGTCGTTTGTTGAGGCATGATGTGAATTCCGGATGAAAGAAATGCACGTTTTCTTTTGTGGTATATCGGATGGAAACCTGGACGTAAATTTCGTAGCCGAATCCGAATGGACGGTAGTGCGGTTTGCACTCGGGATACAATGCCACGTACTACTTAAGAGACACACGTATTTCGTTTCATCCAAACATGTATGCGAGCATGATTTAGTCTAGTATTATTTATTTTTTAAAGCATGATTTAGTTGTTTATTTTTAAACATGAGTAGTTATTTGTTTTGCGTTTGGAATTTGCATTAGGTTTATGTTGTTGTTTGCTTTTCGCATTATGTAATTGAAATATGCTCATGAGATTGCCGTATGTTGTCGTGTGTTATGAGGACTTACTTTCCAAGCATGCAAACTTAGACATAGGATTTATCTTTATGAACATGAGCTAGATTTAGGTTGTTCTTGAGCATGTTGCGTAGATTCGGTTAAGATATTGCACAAATCACATCATTACAAGTGGCATAAGTAAGGGACCATTTCGAACCCAATGGTTTGAGGTCTTCCCTTGCGAGGGGTGAGTGCGGCCTTAAATCACATTTTTCCGGTTCACACCGGGTGGCGACTCCATGTTATTTCTCCGGTTTAGTTCCCCCGCGGGCTATTCCGTACTCCCAACTAGGCCGCGAGCATAGAACAGCGTCACTGATTTTCGTGTCCTACACCTTCCTGGTTCAAACACATCTGTGATGGACAATGATCTTGACTTTGGCCAGCAAATCAAAGCCAATCTTGGATCTTTAGAGAGAACCACTCAATGGAAGGAAAACGTTTAATGTTAAAGTGAGGGGTTTTCGCGTAAATTGGCATCCAATTTATTATCTTTGATTAGGTCTCATTATACCCCCTTAAGCATGCATTCTAAAAGCATAATAAGGCGCGAATAAATTAATAATGATATGCGGATGGATATATAACAAATTGTTCATAGAACAAATCTCTCTATTTCCTCTCTCCGGTTAGCACTATTCATGCTTCTACCCAATTACATAATACTTTAAAAAAACCTCATTTACATTAAGGGGAATTAGTAAGAAGAGAAATACAAAGAGTAAAGAGATAATAGGCTGGACACGCAGGTCTAATTTAATAAATTCTAAATTTATTACAACAATTTCCAAAATTGCCCTCACCCTTCTAATATCCATCCGATATACATTATTCATACAAATACATCCAAGTATTTACACAAAGCATGCTATTCTATCAATATAATCCAATTAATTAATCTTTAAATTAATGACCATCCAATGTTCAAACAACGATTTGATTTGCGCAAGTCCAACTTGTTTAAGAATAAATACTCAAAGTACATATTCTTGAATTATATCGAACTAAAATTTTAAATCCAATTTAATTTGTATTCAATACTAATTCGTATTTAATTCCAAATTAAATAATTATACTTATTTTAGTGTCTTTTAGACTTAGATTCTAAATCTAATCTAAATTGATCTCAAAGGCCCAATTAGTATCCAATACTATTTTAATTAAAGTCCAATGGGCTTTCAATTAATTCTTAAGACATGGGCTTTGGCCAATATGGATCCAATCCAAGATGCCAAGGCCCAATAAGGAATCACCCTTTTGCCAAAAATCAATTTAGGCCCAATTAAATTATTTAAAGGCCCAAAAGTCATATTTGGACTTTATGGAAATGGTTTTAGGCCCAATTGGATCCAACCCAATTGTCCAAAACCAAACTTGGCACAACCAAGCTCATTAAGCCCAAATACAATAAATTAACCCAATCCAATTAAAGACTAATTTATATTAACATAATATTCTAAATATCACATTAGTTTAATTAAAGTGTAATTGCCATAATTAATTAATTAAACTAATATTTCCAAAACATCAATTAACCTAATTAATTATGCTTTAATTATCCAACTCATGTCCAACACAAATTGAAGCAAAATCAATCCATTAAACATGCTTAAAGGAAATTATCATGCAACTTGATTTCAATATAATTAAATCAACATATAACATACATTTCATGCCAACAACACATCCAATTGTCTAATTTTTCAAAAAATCACCATGAGCATTCTAGGGGTAGTATTCGGCCAAGGTGAGAATTTTAGGGAAAATTAATCTAATCAATTTTTCACAAAATCAATCATGCATAACTCCAAGTTATCATCATATAACCATAACCAAACAACCAATTTAGGCATTTGCAAGCTCAAAGCATAAAATCCCCAAATCAAGTATATAAACCCTAGAAATAAATCATGCTTAGATATGGCTCATGATACCATTGTTAGTGTCCTAGACAAGCCAAGGATCTCTAAACAAGATTATTGTATGAATAAAACAAAGTAAGTTGCGGAAAATTACTTACAATGAACGGATGAGAATTTGAAATTCTTTGATGTTTGTGGAGAGCTCCAAGCTTTGTGTTGAATCTTTTCAACCCAATGGTGAGTTTCCCTATCACCTTACAAGATTCCTTAAGTGCTAGCTTGCTTGATTTTTGAAGCAAAAATCAATGGAGAAGAGAATGAAGTTCACGGCCAAGCAAATGAGAGAAGAGAGAGTTGTGTTTTTGATATTTTTTATTTCAAAAACCTAATAAAAAAGTCAACTTACAAAAGTTGTGTATATGGTTTTCTAAAAACCAAAACAAGTGTGTTGAGAGAAAAAATTGATTTAATGCTCTCATCCACTTCCATCACCAAAAAGTGACTAGTGATGTAAGTGAAGTGGGTCTCACTTTAAATTCAAAATTTGATTGGGTTACACAACACACTTTGGGCCCGAATTCATTTAATCTGATTAAATGAATTTTTCCGTTGGGACTTAATTAAATCCAATTTAATTAAATAATAGTGCCTAGCAAAATTATTACGAAAGTCGCTTGCGAATTAATTCCAAATTAATTAATTCACCCAAATTAAAATCCAATTTTAATTCTGCATTGAAATCTGATTTCAATTAATATATCCAATATATTATTTAATCGATTAATTCCAAATTAATCGCGTTCTCTCTTCTATTAGAATTTTATCCAAGATAAAATGTTGCCGTAATTAATCCCAGATTAATTTTCTCTCTCATAATTAATCCCAGATTAATTCCGTTTGAGTCAAATGTCATTGGTGAATCTTTGGGAAGCGACCCAAGAGATCCCTGGATATGTTGGCAGTAAATCCGGTTGTCGGACTATCTGACATGTGCGTACTGCGTACCACGTTCTCACTGATTTACAAGACATGGTTGGCTTCTAGCAAAGCACCGTGCCTACCCAATTCTCTAGAAATATTCAACGAAGAATATATAATCTATATCAGGCATAGTATACTATGTATTGCGTATTACGATCCATTATCGGATGTCACATGCTAGGCCTAGGGCTGGAATTATGTCTGCCCCGTATGAAGCATATATCGGATCACTAGCAACTAGTCTCTTTAATCGGATAATCATGACCTAGTCATATTATCTCGATCGCTGCAGCTTATTAGAGTACTAGTTCTATATCCCTGCGTGATCATCTTCTCCTTATGACTAAAGTGATACTTCCATCTTGACATCACACCCAATACACTATGATTCTTAGTAAACCCAGAAGAGGTGTACACAGAACTTGTTAAAGCTCCGGACGACCAAAACCAAAGCGTACTGATTGTCGTAAGTACTAGCGATGCAAGTCTCAGGTTAAGACCACATACACCTATCCTGATGCGGATTCCCATAGACACATAGTCATACTACCAATGGGATTCCGATGGGTCTATCCAGAGCGAAGCTGTTCCCGGTCCAACGGCTAACAGAACCTCATATCACACTTGCATAAGTATCCAATACTTAAATATATGAGAAATATGATGTTAAGCTTCCATAACGCGCACAAGTGTAATACTAGTCTATTCCACATTATCGATGTCCAGTCTCGATAATACTACGACTATGGATATTTAATGATTAAACAGTTCGTGGATTAATACTTTCTCATATTCTATTAATCTGGAACTAATCATAAGGACTTTTATCATTTATATATATTCAAGTAATCCAATTACAAAATGATAAAATAGCAATTTCCTTTGTCACATAGTTAATTTGTACAAAAACCACAATGTCTTTTACAAATAGTGATGTTATAGTTCATAATTGTCCAACAGTCAGTAGGTTTAAATCCAACCCAAGATTAGATCATTGGGTAGCGGTGAACATATTCTCAAGTATCTTTGGAGAACGAGAAATTATATGCTTGTATATACAAGTCAGGATATGATTCTGAGAGGATATACTGACTCTGATTTTTAGACGGATGTCGATTATAGGAAATCAACATCTAGATCAGTGTTCACCTTAGGTGGTGGGGCTATTGTATGGAGGAGCATAAAGCAATCTTGTATTGCTGACTCCACTATGGAGGCTGAATATGTAGCAGCTTGTGAAGCCGCTAAGGAAGCAGTCTGGCTCCGTAAGTTCTTGGCAGATCTAGAAGTTGTTCCAGATATGGGTAAACCGCTCATAATTTATTGTGATAATAGTGGTGCAGTGGTGAACTCCAAATAACCAAGAAGCCACAAGAAGGGTAAGCATATTGAGAGAAAATATCACCTCATAAGGGATATAGTGCAAAGAGAAGATGTCGCGGTCACACAGATTCCATCCGCAGATAACCTGGCTTATCCATTTACAAATACCTTATCGGCTAAAGTGTTTGAAGGTCACCTAAAGGGTTTAGGATTACATGACATGTCTCATTTGCTCTAGTACAAGTGGGAGATTGTTGGGATTTATGTCATAGATCTTCATGTATTATAAACGGACTTGATTATTGTAATAATAATTAATGCATTATTCATTTTATCAAAATTGTTTGATTTATATCGCATATTTTCCAATTGCCTTGTTTACCTTGATTACTATTGTACCTTCAGACTTAGTGTATGTTTGATGCACAAGAGGATTTAAGTCTGGAGTTAGTAATCTAAATAGTCAGTAGAGAGCAAACAAATAGGGTACTTTGTTTGTGGTTTAGCTATAACTGTGGTCTATTCTATACTAGTATGACGACCTTGATCGGAGATCGTTTATGTAGTGACATGGGAATGAAGGCACTTTGTATGATGAGGTCATATAGGACTGGACTCAAATAAATACGATTTTTTTTTAATTTTCGTTAACCGAAGAAATTCATTTTATCTAATAGATGGTCATATATGGATTCGATCTTAATCCTGAGTGTTCTACGAACTCCTGCATGATAGGCTATGTCCTTTGATTTACTATAGTGAGGTAAGTGTTGCATTCCCGGCCAATAACTACGTATTTTTGGGATATGGTTTGCTGTGTAGCTGGGAACGTTTTACATAAATATGGAATTCACTCCTTCTTACGAGAAGCAGAAGAATATCTTTTTTAAGGATTGATTCGGGACTTGAAAAATTTGATTGCTCAACTTTTCTATTGCGTATAGAAAGTTTTTATATTCATAATTGTTATGAATTAATTGTTCATTATAGAATCAATCGTGCTTAAGAGATAAAATATTTAGAGGGGTTTAACGAACTTTTGACCCGGCTCTATTTATGAGATATTCTTGAAGGGCTATATCCATATGTAATGATTATATCGATGGACATCGAAAATGTTCGGTTTTATTTTATCCATCTACGGTAACGGGAGTTCAACTTCGAGTTTTTGGTGGAATAACGCGGACTTAATAATTCGTAATATTTAATTAAAGAGTTTAATTAATATTTCGGAATTATTGGAGCTCGGAACCGTAGGTCTATTTGGTCCCGATGCTAGCTTGATTAACTGTAGCAAACCTAATATAATTAGATTGTCTAATCATATGCTCACTTTGTATTTATGTATTATTAATGAAATTAATAATATTTATTGTCACAAATGAAAACTATGTTAAATTAGTTTAACTTTATATTTTCTAGAATTTTTTGATTATGAGATAATCAAGTTAGTAATAATTATGAGATAATTACTACAACATAATTTAAGGTAAATAAATCATTATTTAGATATTGATTTTTATTTACCGTTGGAGACAAAGCCATATGGCTTACCACGTCATCCAAGCAATTATGTCTATTAGGTGGCATGTATACACCTAATATATTTGTCATTAGCTAATGCATTTTATGCTTTGGTATGGCCTCCACTTTTATGTGTTTGCCATTGAAAGAAAGCATTAGATGCTTAATGACAAAGTCCTTGTCTTTAACTTATCATTTCTTATGATTTGGTTTGGCATTCACATTTTTATGTTGGCCATTGCAAAAAAGCATTAGATGTTTAATGACAAGGTTAGTTGGCTTGTGTAAGAGAATATAATCTCTACCATTTCTCTCACTTCTTAAAGTTAAAATTTTGCAAACATTCACAAAAGTGTTGTGAGAGAGATTTGTGAGAAGATAGAGAGAGTTCAAACATTCACAAGTGTTGTGAGAGTGTTTGAAATTCCTAAAGCCAAACACCAATTGTGACATATTGATTCTCTAAATCGTTTAGAGTTTAGTCTTTGTGAGTGAAGCCCACACTTCGGTTTGTTGGTTTCGAGTCCTAGTTCGGAAGATCGAGTGGTTGATCCAAGTGTTGGACAACAAATGACTGATTTCGGCTAGTACTACAAAGGGAGAAGGCAAATAAAATTTTAAAGATCTATACCGGACCCGGTGCCACCACAAGAAACTTCTGCCGCGCTAAGGAAAGTCGTTTCCTATAGTTTTAACACATAGTGCCCTAAAGCCAACTAGTTTGGGAGTCACTGGCCCAAAGCTCGCTACATGGATTAAAGATGTTATATTTATAAATATATATATATATATATATGAAATCTGAGTAATTAAGTCTGTAACGGTGTCTTAACACTTAGTGCCCTAAAGCCAACTGGCTTGGGAGTCACTGGCCCAAAGCTCGCTAAATGAATAAATAAATAAAAATAAAAATTCCATTGCTAAAAAGATGTGAATTTTGATATAACTTTAGGACAAAAATATTACTCTCTTTTCAACTACACTTATGAATTTTGTGGGCACAATGAGCTGATTAATACCTTGTTGGTTGTGTATATGGAGAATGGTAAAAAAATAATCGGAGAATTTACTTATTCGGTAATTCAGAAAGAAAGAAAACAACTACTAACTTCGATAAGAAGTTTCACTTGTTTAGTCACTAACTTGTTTATTCTCTTTTCTTTTGTCTTTTTTGCTTTTGTATACATTTGACGTTTGTGGGTATCGCCACTGTAAGCCCTCACGAGACTACAACTTGTCCCTTAGGGACACCTAGAGGTTTAAAGGCTTGTTACATATGTTAAATGCAACCATGAACCCTACGAAAGTGGCTTAGTTTATAGTTGTTTATTGTATTTTATTTTATTATTTTGCTCGAGGACTAGCAAAATGTTAGGTTTGAGAGTGTGATAAGCGGTAAATATATCAGTATTTACCGCCCCTTTGACTTAATATTTTGTATAATTTCTTGAGTTTGGCGAATATTTTGATGTGTTTTGTTTATTTTGTAGATAAATAAAGTTTCAGGAATCACTAGAATCAAATCGAGGCCAAAATAGTGAAAAACGGACAAAAACGGTAAAATTGGAATTATGCATCGCGATGTGCAACACTTCTGCGTCATGACTGCTAACGTATGCCAAACACGTGTCAACATCAGAGAAACTTGCTATCATACATACTTGCTAACAAGCGCCGGACACATGTCAACATCACAACAATCTTGCTATCATACGACGGACACGTGTCATCATCCCAATGCTGCCGACACTACACGTCATTACTTACGTCAGCGTCGCGACGTACACAAATTCACGCATCGTGACTCCAAGACAATAAATCAGTTGCCAATGAAATGCGTGCCACATGTTATCATCTCAGCAAAGCGCATGCCAAGTGTCGAAGATCAATGGCGCGTCACGACACGCAGCACTTCACGCGTCGCGACGAGTGGACCAATTTTTGCCTATAAATTGAGGCCAAATTCATTTCAAAATTTCATACCTTCCTGAAGTTCTTAATAGGGGATTAAGGATTGTATCTTATTTGTTTAGTTTTATCTAGTAGTTTTTATTTTTAGTAGTAGTAGTAATATTTTCCTTAAGGTTATAATAAGGATCTAAGGACTGTATCTTGTTTGTTTAATTTTTTTAATTTAAATTATGCATTTTTATTTCCAGTAATAGTAGTAGTTTATTTTCTTTTCATTTTCTTTTATGTTTAGTAGTTAAATTTCCGCTGGGGGAAGGGTGAAGCTTTTATTATTATAATTTAGATTAATCTCCCTTAATTACAATATATAAAATATCTTAAAACCTGACTTAATGGGATACCGCATTTATGGTCGGTTGGACTTAATTAAATTGATTTTAACCTGACTAAATTGGATACCGCCTTTATGGTCGGTTGGAATTAATTCAAAATCTGACCTAATCAGGATACCGCCTATATGGTCGGTTGGTAATATCATGCAAATTTATATATTATAATAAGGGAGATTTCTAAATTAGAAATGGTAAAGGTGGATCCCCTAACCCCAGTATTTTATTTTTATTCTACGGAAGTGATGAAGCACAATATTAACATGCTTAATAATTGAATTAATTATATTACGGGTAATTCTTTAGTTTATTTATTGGATCTTAAGTTTAATGCTTCTTGTTGCCTAATCACCAATAAGATTGATGTGGTAAACTTAAACTGAACTTAGAAAATGGATTTTAGGTTTCAGCCTTAGATTCAATAGCTCACGATCTCACCTTAGGGCATTGTGGCCCTTAGGTAGATTTCCTTACAGGATATGAATATACCTATCGGGCGGGGTAGCCAAAATTGGAACTTGAACTTAATGAATTCTGGTAACTTGGTTAACATAGACATATGATTAATTAGGTTATTTTGGGTGTTTGCATCTGACCATCGGAAGAGGCTTTTGCATATCTTCGTGTTCCATGTTAACAAACCGATTTATTACACATATATAAGAGAATCAATTCATCATTAGAATAATATTGTGTGGAATCACAACCCTAGATGTTTGTGTCTTTTGTTTATTTTCCTTAGTATTTTCTTTTGTGTATTTATTTATTTAGTAAATCCACATTCAACCAACCAATCAAGCTATCATTCCTTTCTCCCTTTAATTAGATACCTGTAAACATTTAGCATCAATAATTAATAACAATAGTAGAAATTAAGTCATCGTGAGATCAATATTTTTATACTACTTGAGAGATATGTGCGCTTGCGTAACGTGTGTGATTTCACAAATCAAATATCCACCGCACTCTCGGGACCCACCAATATCATATCCACCTCGGCCCCGCCGATATTGGCCTTGATTATCAGTTCATCAATATGAGGGTAGTTGACCCTCTAGGCATCCTCCTTCTGAACATTATGGGCACTGGTATGGCCTTCTGGATCCTTAGGGCCCTTTCCATTGTCAGCACCTCTGAGCCTTTATTTCGGAAATAGTTCTTTCTTGCCTGGTTAGAATCTCCGGCCAATGTGTCCCCCCCCCCGCTATTGTGAACATAAGCCTTGGTCCCCTTGTTGTCTCTTCTCTCTTTTCGTTGGGACCTTATTCCCTTCTCTCTCCTGTCTTTTTTTCTAACTTCTCAATCTTCTCCAACATAGCCTTCACGAAGGTTTGGGTTGTTTCCCTCTCCCTTCGAGCATATTCTCTCTCGTTTCACAAGGTTTCTTCCATCTTCTTCATCCACTCTATCGTAGAAGCCTCTGAAGTTCTGTGGTTTCCGTCTCTTGCAATCGTCTTAGTGTATTTGTTGTTTTTCCTATCGATTCCCCACAGACGGCACCAACAGTTAACATCTATTTTTCATTCCAAGGGTAATTCAGGAAAAAATACTCCTCGAACAAACCTCCCTCAAGTAGTGAATTTGTTTGGTTACTTGGGAACTAAAGCAAACTTGGCAAGCAAATCAGAAAACACAGACAAGACAAAAGATTTAACATGGTTCGGCGGAATGGATACAACCTACGTCCACATATGTAAAAGAAATAAAATCTTTTATTGGGAGCTCAGGTCAGACTGATCTGCTCTATCTCTCGCTTACATAAAATTTTCTCTCTCCTCTACAAGTTATCAGAGTGCGTGAGAAAAATTAACCAACCCCTTACAATGAGTTCTCAACCCCTTTACATAGTGTGTTAAAACCCATTATTTCACCAATTCGTGATGTCAACCATGTTACCAAGTTATCATTGTGTAGGCTCTCTTCCCCAATTAACCTATAAGTAGTAGCTCTGCCAATGTTCCAACCCGTATTCCAACCATTAACGCGATTTCGTATGTCACTAGATAAGCCTGAGGCTCTCTTCCGTCTCATCAGTCGTTGGCCTACTCCTATCTCATCAATCATTAGGAGGCTCAAACTTCCGTTTAGGGCTTACGTAGTCCGTTTAAGAGCATAATGCTGCAACCCCGACCCATATCCACGGGCTGGTACACCGAAACAAGTGATGTCCTTCCTTGAATCACTATAAGAAAAAGCAAATTTAGCGACGGAAATTAGCGACGGAAAATTCCGTTTCAAAATTTTGAAACGGCATAGCGAAGGAATTGAAATGGATTACAATATTCGCGACATAATTTAACGACGGGAGAAAATTCCGTAACTAATAGTGGCGGGAATGGAATAGCAGGAACAACAGCGACGGAATAGTAACAGATTAATTGATTCATTCTCTATAGTTAGCGACAGAATTAAGATTCAGTCTCTATTTAGCGACGGAATTAGAATTTCGTCGCTATTTATCGACGGAATTTGTATTTCGTCGCTAAATAGAAACGGAAATTGTATTTCGTCGCTATATTTAGCGACGAAATACTATTTCTGTTGCTATATTTAGCGAAGGAATTTAATGTCGTCGCTATATTTAGCGACGGAATATTAATTCTGTCGCTATATAGCGACGGAATTAATATTCCGTCTCTATATAGAGACGGAATTGCGACGAAAAATTTGTCCGTCGCTAAAGAACTTAAATAAACAAGATTTTCTTTTCCCCTTCGCCAGTCACACCCAAATCCCTAATTCCTCAAATTTCTTTGCCCACCTCTCTCACTTTCTAATTCCTCGGTTGTTACTTTCTTTATTTCCCTTCTTCAGTTATTCCTTTTTCTTACCTTCTTTGTTTATTTGTTTGTTTAGTGGCGCCGACTTTGATTCAATGATTTCTTCATCTTCTCTTATTCTGCAACTGCCAAGGTAAGAGCTTATCAAAAGCTTGGCTTCTTTCATAAACTCTTCAGTGTGATTGCTTTCATTGAATCTGTCCAAGTTTGAAAATGTTGTTTTCAAGGCTAATATCTGTGGAATTCATCAAAAAAGTGTGTGTGAAAGATGCATTTAGAATGATGTACTTCTGTTAAAAAGTTTGTTGCTTCATCTGTTTTATATAACAGAAAAAAATTGACTCGACCCAATCAGTAAATTGAACTATAAACAATTCTTACAGGAAAAACTATAAACATGTACAGATTATCTAATAATCGAACTATGAAAATGATATCCGTTAATTAGCTTGAACGTGAGAAAAGAAGATGTCCCAATTGAGTCTGTGCTCTCATACTCTAGAGCAACATTAGTAGTAGTAGTGAAAAACAGTGCTATATGGATGGAATCAAGAATATTAGTACATTTTTCTTCGCATAGTAGATATCTGAAGAAATAATTGAAATATGGGAAGAAGATGCTTAGATTTCAAATGCGATGGTTACAAAGCAGACAGCTCATTGGTGAACATATATTTTATGTCATGCAGTAAATTTGTTTTTAACTCAGCAAATGCAAAACTTACAACATAAACTAGTTTTTCCAGTAATCTCTAAGCTAAACATCCGTTAATATAAATATTTTTAACGGATAATCTGTACATGTTTATAATCTGTAATCACTAAATATTTGTTGGGGTTTTAAGGGGGAATATCGGTAACGCATCGGAATAGCGGAAAATCAGAATTTTCCGATTTCAAAACTTTTTCTCAGATCAATTAAATAAACTTATTTATTTAATTATCCAATTATCAAATTCTGAAAAATTACACAACAAATCAAATTTATTGGTAATTACCGAATTACTCCAAAACTTTGTAAATTGATCATTTTAGTCGAAAAGTTGTCAAATACAATTTTGGATGATTCTAAATCATTTCTAAAATATTTTTCAACACATCTAATGCATCAAAATCAGATTTCACACAAATCCCAAATTTTTAGTCTAATGCCGTGAGCCACCCAAAATTTTCAATTAATTGCAATTTGGTCCCTTTAGTTCAAAACATGCAAAGATCAAATCCAATAAACCTAAAATTTTACATGCATCATATTCATACCATAATACATCACATATATGAAAAGCCCCAAATTTGGAGTGGGTTATGAACCCTAATTTTTCAATTTCATCAAATTGTCCAATTTCACCAAATTTATAAAATCCAACACTTTAATCCATTCAATACTTCACCAATCTAGCCTCACCACTTTGAAACAACTCTAGAACAATTATAGGTCACCAAGGAGTGCCTAACCAACTCTAGAATGGCAACTTGATTTTCCAAAAATCAAAAGTAAAGCTTTGAAACCATTTCAAGCTTACTTAGATGCATCAATCTTTCATCAAAGTTCACAACCAAAATAAACACAAAATATAAGAAGAGAGACAACACCAAAGCAACTAAAATGATGCTAAGCATCTTAGAAATATTTTTCATGTTGAAAACTTTAAAGAGAAACTTACAAAACTCAAAGATTTCCAAGGTTTTTCCTTTAGCCTTCAAGCTTTTCTCTCAACTTCTTTTATGTTTTTTTGGTATCTAATGAACTTCTCTAAACCCTAAAAGTGAAACAAAACAATATATACTCCCCAAAATTTGCCTTGGACGAAAATTAGGGTGTTTATAAAATATCTAGATAATTTTTTTTGTTTCAATTAAAGTTAGTTTATCAACTTGCATCCATTATCATTACAACTTTAATGAATAATCAACCAGTCAACAAAAGCAACTCAAAAATATAACAATTATATTCATTTAGGTATTATGGCCGAATTTTACCAATAAAAAAGGAAAATGGATATTTTCAATTTTAACAATTAAAACAAATATCCAAAGAAGTCAAATTCAATTTGACAACATTTTCCTTTATTGTATAAGTCAACAATATACACTTATAATCATTTCCTAACTTTATCATTTGGTGAGATATTTATATTTTAATTATATTGATCATTTAACAATTAAAATAATTCATTAATTAATTAAATACAAATATCTCAAATATATGTATTATATTTACTTTAAATATCTCAAATACATATATTAATGATATATGTCAAATACCTTTATTTGACAATTTATTAATGTGTATTTAATAATATCATATATTAAATACAAATACACATTAATTAGGAAATGACGGTTCGGCCCGTTCGCATGTATTTTTCGTTTAACGTTTAAACGATTTATGTATAATCATCATTATTCATAAAAGTTGCCATAATTCTCTACGAGTATATTTCATTAGTGAGACTCTCTAGATTCAGGTATATCCGTCACAAAATCTAATTTCGTGTCCATAATTTACCCACCCGTAAATTATGACTACCATGGATAAACTAGCTGAATCATACAGGTCGAGGTCATTGCATACGTATAATCTCCCCGTCATAGGTATCCGGATAATACCAGAGATATAAATGTAAACGTCAAATCTCTATAGGTATTATCCTGTCGACGTATCTATTAGCAATCTCTAAATAACATTCGAAACTTACTTCCGAAGTTTACTGTGGCCACAGATTTAACAGACTGCTAATCATATATGGACTACCTATGCTCTGTACACAGAACTGACGGATCCTATCTTGATACACACAGGATATCCTGAGGATCGGTCCACACCCAACCAACAGGCGAAGGTCTGATCTAAATAGATCGGTGACGTGACTGCCATCTAAGTGTGGAGGATGTCTCATACATCCACAGTGGTATCTCAAGTCGAATGACCATTATGCTACTCAACCCGATAAGATTCTTATTAACGTTGGTGTACTATCCATTAAGAATCTTCGGTGAGTCGTTCAGTGTTTATCCACTATAAACACCTACATGTCTATACGAGTCTCCCTAGACTCATGGTTCATTAGGATAAACCATCGGACCAAGTCTCGATATACGACATGTACTGGTCTCAACAGATTTGACTAACTGACCCGTCTTAGTGAATCTTGACCAGGAACTATATTTGATAATATACATTTAGCAGTGACACTTCCCAATGTCAATTACAAACTAGCTTTGTAACTGTGTACTACATTATATATTATCGGGCCTTTGTCTAAAATATACATATCACTAAACAAAATTTAGTTTCAATCTAATCGTAATCAGATCGAATACGTATATAAAAACAAGAGGTGCAACCATAAATAAGTAATATTATGGAAAAAAAAATGATTGTTCATATTCATGGATCAGACATAAATACGGACCGGATTGGCGCTCTGAGCACCAACCCCAAAAATTTCTCCCACTTGCTCTTGTGCCAATCCACGGTATCATATATACATCTCAATGTGTATCGTATACACATAGCCCTCAAAAGCTCACCTAGCACTTAAGAGGTAGGCAACAAGAAGTAAGTCCGCTATAACAAAATGAGTTTGTCAAACAAACCCAATCGTTTTCCATAGCCAATATCTTTCATATTTTGTAGAATCTAAATTATACATTAATATGAATCAGACACTACATCAGTATTGTGCTACAGCTACTGAGTTATCCAAGTATTCAGGGATCAAATCCAAAATACTATGCGGACAACCGCAAGCACAACACCAATATAAAACTTCTAATTTATAAGATCACTATGCAACTTCATAAGTTGCATCTAATTCCACTAAATAGTAGAATCCTTCGTGACACTCCCACTGCATCGTTCGTGACTCTTTATGACGTAGACTGTCTAACATCATAATTAGTCTCAAAACTAATATGACCCTAATGGTTGTAGATTGTATTCTCCATGAATTAGAAACTCATTCTTAATATCTCAAAGATCACAAAGAACGTGTTTCAAGATCCATCCTATGGTCTATAGGATATCAAAATAACTCGTAACATTTACGATTAAATCTATATTTTTAATCGCACATGATAAAGTATTCATTATGTCATCATCAAATGATAAATAAGATTGATTAGACATTCTAATCAATATTTCTTTCGAAAAATGAATCATCATTTACGAAAGATGAATACTATATATAAGACACACATTAACTGTCAAACAGTTATACTAACTGTCATACAGGTAGCTTTGTTGTGTATTAGATCATATCTAATGCACGACTAATAGGAGTATCTCACAAGTCTCTTAGTTTTATATCTTATATAAAACTTTATATCAAATATAACAGAGACTACTCCCACTGCTTTCACGGAGTAAAGAAGACTTAGGTAAAAATTTTACCTCACAAACATCTCATTATTACAATATTAATGACAATGTTGTTAGGATATATAACACTCGAAAGTAATTTGTACGCTCCCACTAACCCTTCAATCACATATGTATCCTCTATATTTTGACAAGATCAGACAATCTGATTGATGTCAAAAATAGAGAACACTGATTTCCGGAAGACTTATCTGAGTCTACAATAGCTCTATAAGCTAGCATAGTAAACTGCGATCTCAACATAAAAAAAATTCTAGGGCCATTCCAGAATGAACTCTTCAAACAAAGAAATCACAACTGATCTCTTATCTGAATAAGTCATTCAAAAACGCCACTTTGCATTCTTTAGTTAAAATGTAAAGTTTAATATCAACATTAACCAATATATCTCTAATTGTTCAATTAGTGTGACTAGAGATAAGTTTTCTCAGAATCTACAATAGATTGCTGAGTATAACTTTTCTCACTGTCATACTATAAAGGTCAAACCTTTAATAAGCTCACATTTCTTTCACTGCGCAAATAATTATGACACATATCATGAACTAATTCATAATGAAAGCGTAATCAAGTTCAAAACTTAATCTTAGTAAGCTATGAACAATCTTAGATCTATGGTTCAATGGTGAACTTCCAGAATCGATATCAAATTTCGCTTCCATTATAAGTTATAGGATAATTTTTCTTCAATAAGAAAACAACAAAACCATTAAGTATCAAATACTCGTGAATGATTCTGTTATCCTATTGGACTTGTACGGAAGATGTATAAGGGTTATTTTATCATATTAATTACGTAGTTCCTATTATTGTTTATCATTTTCACATTTGACTTCAATAAGTCAAGTCTTTTCTACAATAATTAACATCTGATGTTACACACCAAGTAATAAAACAATTTTATTACTTAGGATCGTAGGAAAGATATTCTATTAAATAGAATACAATATTCTATAAATAGAATAAATGATAAACTTTTACTTATACCTCCAAGGCGTAAGTAATTTCCATTATATAAAAATTATATAAAAGAAATATTCAAATCTCAAACTTTTCAAGATTCGAATTTTCTACCTATACATATCATATATGTAACTGTAGAAATTAATGGAACCTAAATTAAAAAGATGAACTAGTGTTACTGGAGCATATCCCCAAGAGTATTGAAACTAATTCAGTAACATTCAATATCAAACGAATCAAATCATTTAAGATTCGACTGCTCCCACTACTCAATTCCATCAAGATGGAATCGTGGAAGAATAATATTGAATATGAATCATATTCACTGATTAACCTTAGATCTAATGGATTTAAATTCATATGTTTGACCGTATTAAAGATCTTTGAACAGTTCAAAAACATGTAATGAATTTTAAGGATAGAGTTCTCATAAAACTTCAGATTGAATACATTTGAACAAGTCAAAAATGTTTAACCTACGTTTCATCAGAACATATTGAAAGTTCTTGATATTTTCAAGAGGTTCAATATGTGTTCCTTCAGAAACACGTAACTAAGTTATGACAATTCATAAACTAAGTTACAAAGTAAAGAAAACTACCTTAAGTAATTACAATTCATTAAACTACATACATCTAATGTATCAGTTTAATAAATCTGGTAGTCCAATGACAATACATCTAATGTATCAGTTTACGTATCTCCTTTCTTTAGCTTTACTATTTGCCTTCAACTATTCACAATAATTGCAAATAACTGATTAGCAAATTGTGTCAGACACATTGCCTCTAAAGGTCATTAAAGCTAAGAAACGTCATTACTAGATAAACAAATACCTAATGGGGCTTTCTTAATGCCAGTCAAGAATCTCGAGACATGAACTAATTCAAGTCAATTCTTACTGCATAAGAAACTATTCTCTCTAAAGTATTATATCCTAAAAGGGATATCTATCTAGATTATCAATCATTACTTAGAAACTAAGTCATTAACCATCTTGATTTTTCAAGAAAATCGGAACAACAGTTCCCGATGGTTTAGACCAATCTAATAATATCCTAGTCTATTAGTATCTAGAACCTATTCTAGAATAACTGCAACCAAGAGTCAAGTCAGATAACATATCAAAATATGTGTGCAGTGAATTAAAAGTTTAATTCTATCTAATATAGATTAAGGAAAACAAACAAGCGGTTATTTCCATAATAATACACACTGCCTAAGTTAAGGAATTTTTAAACTTAGTTGTGCATCCCACTATTTTACGTAATACCGTAATCCCCAAAGGAAAAACGAGAATTCAATAATTAAATCGAATTTCATAATGGGAAGAGGACCCATGAATATATTTCGACTCACAGCAGAGGCACGGTCTCGCCTACGTATATTCACAGGTAGACAACTCATTGTCAATCACTCACTAGTGACTCATGGGTTTCCGGTCCTGGTCATTTCTCATTGTCGCTGCTAAGGCAGGCCCACAAGGAGACGTACTAAGGTTAAACTCGTCAATGATAAACTCAAGTTACTTGCGTAACCCTGACAGTTAGGGCACGTTCAGGATTCCGCTTTCGCTTGAATTTATCTAGTATCTAATATACATCCGGCATAAATAAATCTCTATCGGCTACTGGTCATATCGGGGTGTCCAGAATCAGACTCGCTTTGATACCATTTTATTGGGGTTTTAAGGGGGAATATCGGTAACGCAGCGGAATAGCGGAAAATCAAAATTTTCCGATTTCAAAAATTTATCTCGGATCAATTAAATAAACTTATTTATTTAATTATTCAATTATCAAATTCTGAAAAATTACACAAGAAATCAAATTTCTTGGTAATTACCGAATTACCCCAAAACTTTATAAATTGATCATTTTAGTCCAAAAGTTGTCAAATATAATTTTGGATGATTCTAAATCATTTCTAAAATATTTTTCAACACATCTAATGCATCAAAATCAGATTTCACACAAATCCCCAATTTTTAGTCTAATGCCGTGAGCCACCCAAAATTTTCAATTAATTGTAATTTGGTCCCTTTAGTTCAAAACATGCCAAGATCAAATCCAATCAACTTAAAATTTTACATGAATCATATTCATACCATAATACATCATATATATTAAAATCCCCAAATTTGGAGTGGGTTATGAACCCTAATATTTCAATTTCATCAAATTGTCCAATTTCACCAAATTTACAAAATCCAACCCTTTAATCCATTCAATACTTCACCAATCTAGCCTCACCACTTTGAAAAAACTCTAGAACAATTATAGGTCACCAAGGAGTGGCTTACCAACTCTAGAATGGCAACTTGATTTTCCAAAAATCAAAAGTAAAGCTTTGAAACCGTTTCAAGCTTACTTACATGCATCAATCTTTCATCAAAGTTCACAACCAAAATAAACACAAACTATAAGAAGAGAGACAACACCAAAGCAAAAAAAATGATGCTAAGCATGTTAGAAACATTTTTCATGTTGAAAACTTTAAAGAAAAACTTACAAAACTCAAAGATTTCCAAGCTTTTTCCTTTAGCCTTCAAGCTTTTCTCTCAACTTCTTTTATGTTTATTTGGTATCAAATGAACTTCTCTAAACCCTAAAAGTGAAAAAAAAAACAATATATACTCCCAAAATTTACCTTGGCCGAAAATTAGGGTGTTTATAAAATATCTAGATATTTTTTTGTTTCAATTAAAGTTAGCTTATCAACTTGCAGCCATTATCATTACAACTTTAATGAATAATCAACAAGTCAACAAAAGAAACTCAAAACTATAACAATTATATTCATTTAGGTATTATAGCCAAATTTTACAAATAAAAAAGGAAAATGGATATTTTCAATTTTAACAATTAAAACAAATATCCAAAGAAGTCAAATTCAATTTGACAACATTTTCCTTTATTTTATAAGTCAACAATATACACTTATAATCATTTCCTAACTTTATCATTTGGGGAGATATTTATATTTTAATTATATTAATCATTTAACAATTAAATAATTAATTAATTAATTAAATACAAATATCTCAAATATATGTATAATATTTACTTTAAATATCTCAAATACATATATTAATGATATATGTCAAATACCTTTATTTGACAATTTATTAATGTGTATTTAATAATATCATATATTAAATACAAATACACATTAATTAGGAAATGACGGTTCGGCCCGTTCGCATGTATTTTTCGTTTAACGTTTAAAAAATTTATAAATAATCATCATATTCATAAAAGTTGCCCTAGTGCGCTTCGAGTATATTTCATTAGTGAGACTCTCCAGATTCAGGTATATTAGTCACAAAATCTATTTTTGTGTCCATAATTTACCCACCCGTAAATTATGACGACCATAGATAAACTAGTTGAATCATACAGGTCGAGGTCATTGCATACGTATAATCTCTATGTCACAGGTATCCGGATAATACCAGAGATATAGATGTAAACGTCAATTCTCTATAGGTATTATCTCGTCGACATATTTATTAGCAATCTCTAAATAACATTCGGAACTTACTTCCGAAGTTTACTGTGGCCACAGATTTAACAGACTGCTAATCATATATGGACTACCTATGCTCTGTACACATAACTGACGGATCCTATTTGACGAATGAGTTTATTGCGGGTATTGAGGAGTTTATCCAGTTAGCAGAAAGTCATCCTACATTTATGGATGGAATGAAAATTAAGTGTCCATGTAACCAACGTAGGTGTCAAAATCGAAGTTTTTATGACCCTGATATTGTGAGACTTCATCTTGCAAAGTATGGATTTGTACTAAACTATTATATATGGTATAATCATGGGGAGACTAAACAACGAGATATCTCGGAACATGATATTAGTCAAAGTCCAGAAGTCGAGTATACCCAAGTGAACAACACAATTCAAGAAATGGTATTGGATGCTGCAGGACCTACTTTCAATCAAAATGATAGTGAAGAGACTCCAAATACCGCGACACGAAAACTTTATGACATGCTTAGAGCATCAGAGCGGGATATTTGCCATGGAAACCCTTACGGGCATTTGCAGTTATCAACGGTGGCTAGAGTCCTGAATTTGAAGGCGGAACACCATTTTTCGGAAATGTGTTACGACGATATTTTTCAATTTATTCATGAAATGATTCCAAAGGATAATGTAATGACTGATAACTTTTACAACACAAAGCAGTTAATTGAAGGCTTGGGTCTACCAGTAGAAAAAATTCACTGTTGTAATAATGGTTGCATGATATATTGGAGTGATGATATTGACCTAAAAAGTTGCAAGTTCTGTAACCACCCTCGGTATAAGAAGCATAAACAAGGATCATCAAAGCAGAAAATAAATGTTCCTTACAAGAAAATGTATTATTTTCCACTTCCATCTCGTTTACAGAGATTGTATGCATCTAATGCCACTGTTAAGGATATGAGGTGGCATACCGAGCATAATACTGAATAGGGTGGTGTCATGAGGCATTGCTCAGACTCCCCAACTTGGAAACATTATTATAAGATATATCCATCTTGTGCAGCTGAAACTCGAAATGTTAGGTTGGGTCTTTGCATTAATGGATTTCAACCATTTGGACAATGAGGCAACAGTACTCTTCATGGCCATGATATTGACGCCATACAATTTGCCACCATGGATGTGCATGAAAGATGAATACATGTTTTTGTCTGTAATAGTGCCTGGGCCGAGAAATCCTAAAGAGAAGTTGGATGTGTTCTTGAAACCTTTGATTGCTGAGTTGAAAGAATTGTGAGAGGTGGGGTAAACACATATGATATATACAGTAAACAGAATTTTCAGATGCGAGCTTCACTGTTGTGGACTATCAGTGAATTTCCTGTATATTCTATGTTGTTAGGGTGGAGTACTGCAGGTAAGTTATCTGGTCCCTATTGCATGGATGATTCAGACGCATTTACTTTGACAAAAAGTGGAAAGACTTCATGGTTTGACAACCATCGCAAGTTCTTACCATCAGAGCATCCATTTCGAAGAAACAAAAGGTGGTTAATGAAGGGGCGTGCAGTATATAAAGTGGCACAACCTGTGAAGTCGGGTTTTGAGATCTTAGAGAAGATTGAAGGATATGGATTGAAAAAGGTTACAGAACTTGATAATGATCATAATAATGCTCGAATAGTTAGGAACTGCAGGTGTGGTTGGAAGAAACGAAGCATATTTTGGGATTTTCCTTATTGGAAAACATTACTAATTCGACTTAATTTAGATGTCATGCACATTGAGAAGAATTTATTTGATAATATTTTTAACACTGTCATGAATATGGAAGGGAAAACAAAAGATAACGCCAAGTCTAGAGAAGACTTGAAGGAGTTCTGTTCACATCCGGAGTTGCATCGGATTGAAAAAAATGGCAAATTTGTGTATCCTGAAGCTTGTTACATGTTGAATAAGGCTGCAAAAGAAGCCTTATGTAAATAGTTGAAAGAACTCCGATTTCCTGACGGATATGCATCTAATTTGGGAAGATGTGTTGACATAAAAAAAACTCAAGCTGTATGGAATGAAAAGCCATGATTGCCATGTGTTTATGAAAAGGTTAATACCCATAGCATTCCGTGAATTACTTTCAGCAAATGTGTGGCAGACTTTGACAGAATTGAGCATTTTTTTCAAGGATCTTACTTGTACTGTCATTACTGAAAATGAAATGGAACGGCTAGAGAAAGACATTCATGTCATTATATGTAAGCTTGAGCGTATATTCCCTCCAAGTTTCTTCGACTCAATGGAACATCTTCCGATCTACTTGGCTTATGAAGTAAAGATAGCGGGTCCTGTGCAATATAGATGGATGTATCCGTTTGAGAGGTATCTTCGTCGGATGAAAAATAATGTCACCAATAAAGCTAAAGTCGAAGGTTCAATATGTAATACATATTTGGTTGAAGAGGCTTCATCATTTTATGCGCATTACTTTCAGCCACATGTTTACACTAGACATAGGAAAGTTCCACGGAACGATGATACTTGTGGGGGTGAAGGGGAAGAACACGAAGAGATGATCTCAATTTTCAGAAATTCGGGAAGATCATATGGCAGAGAGAGATCTAGATTCTTTATAGATGATAAAGAATATCATGTAGCTCGTACATATATTTTTCTGAATTACGAGGAAATTAAACCTTATATTGAGTAAGATTGGTTCATTTAATGAATTTTTACAAATTTATAGCGCATTAATTTCATAATAAGTATCTTATTGAAGATAACATATTTTGGTTGTTAGTATGTACATTGCGGAGTTAAGGCAAACTGATGTAGATATGTCTGAAGCAGTGGTTGATTCCAAACTTGACAAAGAATTCGCATTGTGGTTCGAAATATATGTAAGTAAAAAACTGCAAATTGGTGTATTTTAAGTACTTTTTAAACAAAAGTTTATGGAAATATGTTAGTATAACTTCTTACTTGTGTAGGCACGTAATCCATCCTCCAACATCTCTAACAAATTCATAAAGGACTTAGCAAATGGGCCGTTGCAAAAAGTGAAAACATTCCCGGTATATTATGTGAATGGGTACAAGTTTCACACAGAACAACACGGTTCAGATAGAGCAACAATGAATAGCGGTGTCTGCATTAAGGGATCTAACAACAGTGCAACTGAGACAGATTATTACGGCGTGTTAATGGAAATTGTTCAGTTATAGTTTCCTGCATTACCGATTAAAAGAACAATATTATTCAAGTGCAAATAGTTTGATCTGACTGAGAGTGTTGGTACATGAATTCACGAGCAATACAAGCTTGTAGATGTGCATCATAAAAGGAGTTATCGAAAATATGATATGTTTATCATGGCAGGGCAAGTGTATTACACCACTTATCCAACCGTACGGAAAAATCCAAGGGATTGGTGGTCTGTGTCTAAATTAAAACCTCGTACTATTTTTGAAGTTTCTGAACAATCTTTCACAACCTCGATGTCATGTGGAGTTGCGTTTCAGGAGGATGTTGTAGAAATGCATGCAATAGAAATTGTGGCAGAGACTGAACCGCAACGATTAATTGGTGAAGACGACAATTATATTGATATTGAGGACATGGATATTGAGGAAGACGATGAACTAGAAATAAAAATAGAATCAGATGAAGAATTGGAGGAAAATGATGAAGATGAACAATTGATGATTCTGACAACGAGTAGTTTATTAAATTAATAATAAGCAACAAAAGCTTTTTTGGATTCCTCCTAATGTATTTTATTAGCATTATGCCATTTCTGTATGTGTGTATAAAGGAATATCTCTTTTAATATTTTGGTTGGCTAATTTATTGCATGCTGATAGTATTTCTTGTTTGACAGTTTATAATGGGTTGATTCATTAAATTCAGTGGTGGTTTCTGATGATGGGAAGTGGGTTTATGGTGGAGGGTCTGATGGATTTGTGTTGGTATAGGAAGGGAATGTTGAGTTTGTGAGTTGAAATTGGTGTGTGAGACAAATGGAATGTTTAGTTACTAGCTTTTGGGAGCAGATTTTTAGGACTGAACTTCAATATCAAAACAAAAGGGTGTGGGGCTTCTGCATATAGCAGCAGCCGCTAATAAATACCATTGTCATAATCTTGACAGTATTCCTCACATTTTACAAGCATCATATTAATCTGGATTGCAGTTGCTTGTACAAAGAAAAACAACACTTGGATTGCAGTTTTTTTTTAATTTTTTTTTCCAACCTCCAATATATCAGCAGCTGCTTATGTAATGAAAATGTGTTTTATTTTGACAGTGGTTTTACTCTTTTTTTAAATGTTAAAAAAGCACTGGTTTTTAAATATGTATATTGATTATAGATATGGTACGGGGAGGACAGCTAGCTGGCCGAGGATGAGGAGTTGAGCGGTTAGGCCAAAGGTCCTCATCATATTTCACACCAGAGGACGATAGACCCTCTGCAGCCCCACCTACCCCTATTTCTACTTCTCAGACATCAGCATGATCGACTTCAGCTGGATCATCTCAAGCAGCACAAAGTTTAATGAGTTGTACCAAACTTATGATTATATCTGCTACTCATGATCAGTATGATTTTCGAAAGTTTATTTTATTATTATTATTGTAATTGTTGTTGTTTTCGTTGTTGGTAGTATTAATATTATTATTATTATTTATTGTTATTATTATTAAAAAAAATCTAAATATTTATTTACTATTTTATACGCAGGTTCATACCTTCGGCCTCTCGTAGGATAGGAGAAATATTTAAGAAGAAATTTACAGAGGAGGGTACGTAGTGGACTAAAGTGCCTAAAGAAATAAAAGAGTACTATTGGGATGAATTTCAGGTATATTATTATTAAATGTAATGTATTATTTGTCCTTGTTGATTACAAATTATTTATTCAAATTCTTTTAACTTTTTACAGAAATTTTATCATTGGTATTCTGCTCATGCGGTCACTGTTAGGACTATATGGAATAATGTGTGTTAGAATCGATATAATGATAAACTCTGTAAATGGCGCTATAAATATAAAGAAGGAGGGAAGCCACTCTGTGTTCCAGATAATATTTGGAACAAATGGCAGGAGTATTGGAGTAGTACAGTGTTTAAATTACAATCTCAGTAAGCATCAAAAAATAGAAACACTGAGAATGGTGGAGAAGAATCGGGTGTATCTAAACACACTGGTGGCTCGAGGTCTACCATTCAACATTCTATTGATATGGTTAGATTTTTTAAACATCCGAACATTTTTTTATTACTTTTATTATTCTAATTTAATAATTTTTTAATTTTTAAATAGGAATCTCAGTTAGGACGTGCACCCACAGGCTATGAGGTGTTTAAGCATATGCACACAAAGAATGATGTTACTTTTATTGACAATAGATCAAGCGACATTTATGTAAAATTTTGTTTATAAATTATATATTTTTAATTTTTTCTTTTCAAAATAATTTTTGCTTTCTTATATATATATTTTATTAATGTTAGGCTGATGTGGAGCAAATGGCAGCGATTACATCTCAGTTATCAGAGGAGTCTGGTGAGCCAGCTGAGACTCAGCATGAGACCAATCGCCTATACTTAGATATGGTTGGAGTGGATACTAAAAAACGCCGAGCGTATGGTCTCGGCTCTCTTGCATCGCTTTCATATCCTGATTTGTTACGCAGCTCAGGTAGATCACACTACGGTATGACTTTTGATGATACATTTGAACAGCGGGTACAAGAGCGAGTTATGATTGAAATGCAGACTATACAACAATGACTGGATGAAGAGCAACGAATGAGAAATGAAGAGATACACCGCCGACTAGAGGAATAGCAGCGGAAGAGAAATGAAGAAGTGTTTGATCTCAAACAGATGATGGCAGATATGGAGCGGTATTTTCAAATGATGAGAGACTTCAGTTCACAACCTTCCTCTTCAGGTCCACCTGATCCTCCGACTGATTGTGAGCAGAGAGATAAGGAGAATTAAGTTATATGTATTTATTTTATGTTGTACTTTTTTACACATAACTTTTATGTAATAAAATTTTTATTTTAATATTTGTTGTGTTTATTTTATAATTTAAGTAATTAATATATTTTTTTTATAATTTTATTCTAATATTAATATTGTTTAAAATAAATTTAATTTCTTTAAGAATTTTAAAAAAAAGATTTATTAAAAAAATATGCTTCTGAATCATTTGCTATTGATTAGCGACGGAATTTTTCGTCGCTATTTAGAGACGGAAATTTCCGTCGCTATTTGGTGACGGACAATTCTGTCACATTTCCGTCGCCATTTTACGACAGACATTTCCGTCGCTATTTGGCGACGAAATTATCCGTCGCTATATAGAGACGAAATTTTCCGTCGCTATATTGACACGGAAAATTAATATGTTTCTATATTGGCGACGGAATTTTCCGTCGTAAAATATAGCGACGGAAATAAGATTTTCGTCTCTATATTCTTTGCGACCAATAAAACATAGATGAAATTTTTCCGTCGCTAATGTCCAGTAGCGACGGATTAGAGACGTATATTTTCGTCTCTATTTCGTATTTTTCTTGTAGTGCATTGTTGGACAATTATGACCCATAGCGTCACTATTTGTACAGATCATGGTGTTGTTGTGCAAATTAACTATGTGACAAAGGAGATTGCACTCTTATCATTTGTGATTAGATCACCTAGATATATAAATGATAGGAGGTCCCTATGATTTGTTCCTGGATTGAGAATGATATGAGACAGTATCAGTCCACGAAGAATAAATCATAAAATATCCCTAGTCAGGGCATTGTCGAGATTGGACATCGATAAATGCGTAAAAGACTAGTATTACACTTGTGCGCGTTGTGACGGTACAACGGCATAGTTCTCATATATTTGGGTATAGGATAGTCATGCAAGTGTAATATGAGGTTGTGTTTTACCGATGGTGCGGGAAACAGCTTCGCTCTTGAAAGACCCCCTCGGAATTCCATTGGTAGTATGACTATGTGTCTATGGAAGTCCGAAATCAGGGTAGGTGTATTTGGTCTTAACCTGAAACTTGCACCGCTAATACTTACGACAATCAATATGCTTTGGTTTTGGTCGTCCAGGGCTTTAACCGGTTTCTGTGTACGCCTCTTCTGGGTATATCGAGAATCGTAGTGTGTTGGGTGTGATGTCAAGACGGAAGTATCACTCCAGGCATAGTGGAGATGATGGTCACGTAGGATACGGGATTGGTTCTCTTAAATGCTGCAGCTATCGAAATATTATGACAAGGTCATGTATATCCGATTATAGAGACTAGTCACCAGACATCCGACATGTGCTTCGTACGGGGCAGACACAATTCCTGCCCCAGGCCTAGCACGTGATCATCCGATACTGGATCGATATACACAATACTACGTATACTACGCCTGATATAGATCACTTATTCCTATAAGTATATTTCTGGGGAATTGGGTAGGCATGGCGCTTTGCTAGAAGCCAACCTTGTCTTCCACGTATGACTCGCACTTTAATTAATATACTGTTCGGATAGTCCGACGACAGAATTTACTTCCAACATATCCGGGGATCTCATGGGTCGCTTCCCGAAGATTCGCCGATGACGTATGACTCGCACTTTAATTAATCTGGGATTAATTAGACGATAGAGAAAATTAATCTGGGATTAATTATGGAGATATTTTATCTGGGATAAAATATCAATTAAAGAGAGAGAACGATTAATTTGGAATTAATCGGTAAATTAATATATTCGATATATTATATGAAATTGGATTTAGACGCGGAATTAAAATTAGATTTTAATTCGAGCGAACAAGTTAATTTAGAATTAATTCGTTAGCGACGTGAATAATGATTTCACTAGTCATAATCATTTAATTGCGTCGCAACGGAAAATTCGTTAATTTGGTATTAGTGAACCCGAGCCCGGGATTTTTTGCGAGCGCATTCACATTTCGAATTCGAGTGCGGCACGCAAGTCAAATCAAGCGTCAAATCATTAGTCACATCAAGCGTCAAATCACATGTCACTTTGAGTGATGTGACAATTGATTGATTGATTGATGTGAGTTGATGGAAAACATTTAATGCTTGACTTTTTTGAAATTGAAAAATGGTAAATGGTTAATTGATTTTGGAAATTAAAAACCTATTACACATTTTTCTTTTCACTCTCTCTCATTTGCTCACCATTTTGGAGCCAAAAACTCATCTCTCTCTCACAAGGTTTTTCCTTCTGTTTTTCTGGTTTGACCGAGTGATGAAGGAGAAGCTAAGGGAATTTGTGGCAAATTTCTTAGGTGCTAGCACACATAGGAGCCATCCTAAGGTGAAAGGGAACTCACTACATTAGCATAGAATCATCACTTGGAGCTTGGAGCTTTCATGGAGGAGATCAATGGCCGAAAATGGTGGAAGAAAAAATTGCCACTGCCGTGACTTGGATAAAGGCAGAAACTGATTTTGTCTTCACCGCATGGTCTAAACCGATCATTGTGAGTATTCCGCAACTCCTTTGAATGTATTCACATGTATTTTCTTGCTTGATTCGATCTTGGGAAGCTTAGAGAACACTAACAATGGTATCTTAAGCCAATATTGAGCATGAAAATGATTTAGGGTTAAAATTGGGTAAAATTGATTTTGAGCATGAATAATGAAATTGGATGATTTAATATGCTTAATTGATGTTTAATTGAGGATTGATTGGATCAATTTTATGAAAATGTGTTTGGAACATTTTCCCCCAATTTTGGAGGCTTGGCCGAATCCTTGGATAACCCTAATGTCTTGGATTTTTTGATTTTGATTCATTAGATGAGTTGGAAATCATTTGGGGATATTGATTTAATGTTGAATTTGATTCAATTGGATTGGATTTGTAATTTGGCATAATAAACCCTAAAAGCCGAGAGTTAGAGAGCCCTAAATTCTTGGTGATTTTTGTTTCGTTGATCATTGGATGACTTGAAACGATTTAGGATGTTTATTTAATGTCGATTGTGGAATTAATTGGATTGAAACCGAATCGGACACAAAATCCCCTTCAATTGCCGAGAGCCTTAAGCATGTTTGGGTTTGATTTTTGATAAAATGTGTTGGACACTAATTGATGTAAATGAGCATGATTAATTGGCTAATTCGTATTTTGGAAATATTGATTTGGGTAATTAATTATGTAATACACTTTATGTAATTAAATTGGGAATTTGGAATTTTTGTAATTTAATTATGTTGGGCCTTAAAATTATATTTGGGCTTTTAAAGTTGTTATTGGGTTTATTGGGCTTGGTTGTACCAATTTAGGTTTAGGCCAAATGGATTGGATCCAATTGGGCCCAAAACCGCTTCCATAAAGCCCAAATGCGACTTAATGGACCTTTAAAGTTTAATTGGGCCTAATGGGCCTAAATTGATTTCTGGGCTTATGGGGTAACTCCCGGATTGGACTTTGGTTATTGGGTTCGACCCGAGTTGACCAAAAGTCCACGCCATAAGAAATTAATTAAAAGCTCATTAGACTTTAATTAAATTGACGTTGGACGTTAATCGGGCTTTGAAACCCGTAACGATTAAATTTGGAATTTAAGTCGTAAAAGTTCATTAATAAAGTGTAGTATTTAATTTGGAATTAAATAGCGAATTAGTATTAAATACAAATTGAAATGGATTTAATTATGTAGTTTAATTTAATTCGAGAATTCGTACTTTGAGTACTTATTCGCAAAACGAGATTGACTCGCGCAAAATCAAATCGTTGTTTGAACATTGGATGGTCATTAATTATCAGATTAATTAATTGGATTAGATTGATTGATAACATGCTTGTGTTAATACATGATTGTGATGCATGAATAATGTATATCGGATGGATATTAGATGGGTAGGGCAATTTTAGAAATTGTTGTAATAAATTTGATTTATTAATTGGACCTGCGTGTCCAGCCTTATCACTTTCATACTCTTTGTATTCTCTTATCACCTATTCCCCTCAATGTAAATGAGGTTTCTTTAGAAGTGTAGTGTAACGGGTAGAAGTAAATACTTGTGCTAGCGGGAGAGAGAAAGTGAGAGATTTGATCTAGGATCAATGTGTAAAGTATCCATCTGCATATCATTATTATTTATTATACACGCTTTATTATGTGTTTAGAATGCATGTTTAAGGGTGTATGATGATGAGACCTTAACAAAGATAATAAATTGGTTGCCAATTTGCACTCGAAAAACCCTCACAAAATATTAAGCATTTTTCCTTCCATTGAGTGATTCTTACTCAAGATCTAAGACGGCATTGGTTTGTTGGCCAAATTCAATGCCTTTGTCTGTCGAGGACGTGTTTGAATCACAAAGGCTTTGTTCCATATTTGTGTCTTGTCCAAGTTGTGGTTTGTTGGCCAAAGTCAAGACCACTTCTTGTCCATCGACATTGATTACGAAGCTTTCCATGGTTAATGGGTCGCGCTTAACTGGGATCACTAAGTTTGTTGTGCCAAAGCCAAGGCTTAGTTGATTCAGAGGAAAAAAGTTAGGTAATACATTGGATGTATTGACATATATAAGATATATGTTTCGAACTTGGATGTCCCCCTACCGGATCTAGGAATTGGATTGGATCCAATCGATCTTAGATATCTACCTAGTTAATTATTATACAATTTGTTGGCCAAAGTCAAGATTGTGTGATATTTAATGGGATCCTAGCCCACTAGGAAACACGATTTCCTGAGTACTCGACAGAGGGTTAGAGGCTCGCCGAAAAATAGTGGGAGGCAAGAATTGAATTTGCAATACTCGTTTAATTACTTGCCATACGCGCTCAATTATAAATATCATTCGTCAAATAAATTAAATGTTAGTTGGACTAATATTTAAACTTTGTTTTAATTAACAGTTAGACTGTATTCAAACTATTCATTTATAATTGATTTTATAATTGGATTATAGTAATCAATATAATTGATTTTAATCTATTAAATTATAGTTGATTAAATAGTTGGACTATTGTAATCATTATAATAAATAGTACATAAATCGTTGATTAAATAGTTGGACTATTATAATCAAGATAAAATTGAAAGATTGACATTTAAAACATAATCCTAGGGAATATGTATTTAAATGGTTTAATTTTCAAATTGGGAATAATTTCAGGATAGTCCTGAAAAATAATAAGTTACTTTATTAGATAAATAACATATTAGGCCTAAGCCCGGAGTTAAGCAAACAGTAGAGCATAATCTTTGGAAGATCATGTGATGATAACTTAAGTGCTTAATCCATTAAGCTTGTCGCAGTAGACTCCTTAATTTCTGAATCATAACTAAGGATTACATCCTTAAAGTATGATAATAAAATTGAAGGATCTTCATAGATCTACAATTAGATCTTAGAAGTACTAAATTGCAATAAATAACTCTTGGAGAGTTAATGACTATTCTCAATGAGACAAAGTCAAAGTTTACAATAAGGCAAGTAGCGCAAGGCGCACATTACTTCGATATTCTAGAAACCCGAAGCTTGGCCAAAGGCTTCTGGAATATGAAAATGGCAAAGGCAAAATCACTATAGTCTTCTGGGAAGATAAAAGACATATCCCAAAATGTCTGCCTAAATTGTGGCAAACGGGATCGCGGAAGCGTGACTGCCGTTTGGACAAAGCAGACATGAAGGAATTGAAGACTGGACAAAGCTCTGACTTCAAATATGTTTGTCAACATTATGTTCACTACTAGTATTAAAATTAGATTTTAAATACTTAGTGTGGAACATAAAATATATGTATTGATGTTCAGAATCTATTTTGAACAGGATACTGACTTCAATAGAGATTAATCTGCGAATTGAAAACGGGACGAAAGTCGCTGTTTTAACCGTAGATACTTAATTTAGGAACTACTCTTCGGGTTTATACTTAAATTAGGATACTGTTATAAAGTAACTAGTTTGACTAGAAACATTATCTTTATATCAGTGTTTAACCCGCTGCGGGTGAACCTTTATATTCTAGAACACTAAAGTGTTTTATTATATAAAGATGATATTGAGATAAACACATTAGATGTTAATAACATAATTTATATTTTGAATATAAATAAATCTCGAATATATAACTTGACAAACAAATAGCTCAAACTGATATGATCAGAAGAAACATAAAGTGGCATTGTTGTCTGGGACACAATCAAACAAGACTCGTATATCCACACTTTTGAAAAGTGGGTACTCGGACTAATTTGATTCCAATCAAATAAAGTCTACGAATCTAGTTTATTGGGCAAAGTGCCTAAAACACTATTTACTTGGTAAAAGTGCAAATGTCACAGATCTGTTAGCCCTAGTTCATAGTGAAGCAAGTGGGCCCATGTCTAGCTAGGCTAGATGTGGATATGAATATTTCGTGACCTTTACGGATGTGGCATCGCGTTATGGTTATGTATTTCTTTTGAAGAACACAAATCAGAAACTTTTAATGTTTCGACACGAAATAGACAAACAGATCGGCTAAAGTATTAAATCATCACGGTTAGACCATGATGAAAATACTTAAGCAATAAGTTTCTAATATACTTGAAAGAGTAAAGTATTCTTTCAAATGAGGACTCCTCCCGGAACACGTCAGTTTGACGGTGTGTCAGAACAGAGTAACCAAATTTTTTTGGACATAATAAGGTTAATCATGAGTCGCTCTGAGCTACCATTTCCTTCAACGGATAAGCTTTAAACAGTGCATAACTTATTTAGAATAAGGTTCCATTAAAATCTGTTTGACAGATGTCATATTAGATATGAACAGGAAAGAAACCGGGTTTCTCATTCCTGATACCAAACTAGAACCCGAATTGGATAAGTGCCAATTGTAGGCTATCATAGGGATACCAAAGTATTGTACTTATAAAACTCACAAGAGAACAATGTAATTATTGCTCACCATGCGGTCTTCCTAAGAGGAATACCGATATGCAGTGGTAAGTGGGAGGATAGTAAAACTCGATGAAAATCGGAGTAATACTGTTCAAGGCACCGAATCCTTAATGGAAAACAAATAGTTCATCAAGGATGGAACTACACCAATAATCTGCGAATACACAAGAACCACGTATGTCGGAGAGAGTCAGAAAACAACCTGGGGTATGGGTTTCTGATCTCACCTCATAAAGATGTCAATCTTTTGAGGTATACCAACTGACTACGTATGAGGAAGTGATACAAGGTATCGACTCCCTATTATGACAAAGTGTCATGAATCCGAAATTGATTCCATGTATATCAACAAGTTTGGATACTAGTTGATGTACCGCATGGCATTGTGCCTATTGGTACTTATAAGTCTTCAAGTAAGACATATATGGATAGCAATATACCAACGTGTAAAGCTAGGCTTTTAGCGGAAAGGTATCGTTATCAACATTGTGTTGACTACGATTCAACCTTTTATATGTTGCCATGGTAAATCCATTTGGATAATGCTTGCTAATGCTGCATGTTTCATTTATGAAATATGTCAGCTGAACGGGAAAATCGACTTCCTGTTTGGATTGAAGGTTTGTGGGTTATTCGATCCATGTTTGGATTGAAGCAAGCATAGGTTCTTGGAATTGTCGTTTTGATGTGATCATAATGGTTTATGATTTAATTCAAAATGAAATGATTCTTGTGTATATAAGAGGGTTAGTGGGAGCGCACTGAACGATGTTGTCCTATAAAATAATGATAATAAGTGTCATTTCTTGGAAATGATATTCCCATAAAAATAATCGGTGAAAGCTTGGCTTTCGAGAAAAACTCTCCGAGAAATCGTACATTGTAAAATGTACGCGACCTGGTGTCTCATACGCTTTGAGCATATGAATTCACAAACAGGCCAATCCAAGTGATAGTCACTGGATTGATATTAAGAACATCTGTTAGTATCTTAGAGAACTAAGGATGCTGTCTTAGTCTATGGAGAATGAGAACTTGAAGTGACTGGGATCACTGTTGCAAGTTTCCTAAACCAATTAAACGACTAAAAGTCGCAAACGGTACTATACAGTTTGAATTACGGTACAGTGAGCTGGAAATCTTCCAAACAAGATACTGTTACCGAATAAACAACAACTGCGGGTCATTTCTGCGGCTAAGGCAGCAATAGAAGCCTTCTCGGTCGATAAAGAAATCTAATTAGATTAGATATAATTCTGTTAGCAGCTGAGCTAGGCGTCAGCACATGCTAAAGAATTAATGATCATATATATATATATCCATATACATACTTCGACTATTCATCTGATTCGTTTGGATCATACATCATGGCGATGTGATGATCGAATAAATCGCATCAGATGATAATCATGCAAATCCGCTGACGAAAGTCTTTTCTCAGTAATTTGAGCCAACCGTACATAGTTCGAGTGTAAGACACTCGAGTGACTGGCTATAGGCCAAGTGGGAGATTGTTGGACAATTATGACCCATAGCGTCACTATTTGTACAGATCATGGTGTTGTTGTACAAATTAACTATGTGACAAAGGAGATTGCTCTCTTATCATTTGTGATTAGATCACCTAGATATATAAATGATAGGAGGTCCCTATGATTTGTTCCTAGACGGAGAATGATATGAGACAGTATCAGTCCACGAAGGATAAATCATTAAAATATCCCTAGTCATAGTATTATCGAGATTGGACATCGATAAATACGTAAAAGACTAGTATTACACTTGTGCGCGTTGTGAGGGCACAACGACATAGTTCTCATATATTTGGGTATAGGATACTTATGCAAGTGTAATAGGAGGTTGCGTTATACCGATGGTACGGGAAACAGCTTCGCTCTGGATAGACCCCCTCGGAATTCCATTGGTAGTATGACTATGTGTCTATGGAAGTCCGAAATCAGGGTAGGTGTATTTGGTCTTAACCTGAGACTTGCACCGCTAATACTTACGACAATCAATATGCTTTGGTTTTGGTCGTCCAGGGCTTTAACCGGTTTTTGTGTACGCCTCTTCTGGGTATATCGAGAATCGTGGTGTGTTAGGTGTGATGTCAAGACGGAAGTATCACTCCAGCCATAGTGGAGATGATGGTCACGTAGGATACGGGACTGGTTCTCTTAAATGCTGCAGCTATCGGGATATTATGACAAGGTCATGTATATCCGATTATAGAGACTAGTCACCAGACATCCGACATGTGCTTCGTACGAGGCAGACACAATTCCAGCCCCAGGCCTAGCACGTGATCATCCGATACTGGATCGACATACACAATACTACGTATACTACGTCTGATATAGATCACTTATTCCTGTAAGTATATTTCTAGGGAATTGGGTAGGCATGACGCTTTGCTATAAGCCAACCTTGTCTTGTAAATCGGTACAAACGTAGTACTAGGTACTTACGTGTTCAGATAGTCCGACGACCGAATTTACTGCCAACATATCCGGGGATCTCATGGGTCGCTTCCCGAAGATTCACCGATGACGTATGACTCGCACTTTAATTAATCTGGGATTAATTAGACGAGAGAGAAAATTAATCTGGGATTAATTACGGAGATATTTTATCTGGGATAAAATATCAATTAAAGAGAGAGAACGATTAATTTGGAATTAATCGGTAAATTAATATATTCGATATATTATACGAAATTGGATTTAGACGCGGAATTAAAATTAGATTTTAATTCGGGCGAACAAGTTAATTTAGAATTAATTCGTTAGCGACGTGAATAATGATTTCACTAGTCATAATCATTTAATTGCGTCGCAACGGAAAATTCGTTAATTTGGTATTAGCGAACCCGAGCCCAGGATTGTTTGCGAGCGCATTCGCATTTCGAATTCGAGTGCGGCACACAAGTCAAATCAAGCGTCAAATCATTAGTCACATCAAGCGTCAAATCACATGTCACTTTGAGTGATGTGACAATTGATTGATTGATTGATGTGAGTTGATGTGAGTTGATGGCAAACATTTAATGCTTGACTTTTTTGAAATTGAAAAATGGTAAATGGTTAATTGATTTTGGAAATTAAAAACCTATTACACATTTTTCTTTTCACTCTCTCTCATTTGCTCATGATTTTGGAGCCAAAAACTCCTCTCTCTCTCTCACGGTTTTTCCTTCTGTTTTTTTGGTTTGACCGAGTGATGAAGGAGAAGCTAAGGTAATTTGTGGCAAATTTCTTGGGTGCTAGCACACATAGGAGCCATCCTAAGGTGATAGGGAACTCACTACATGAGCATGGAATCATCACTTGGAGCTAGGAGCTTTCATGGAGGACATCAATGGCCGAAAATGGTGGAAGAAAAAATTGCCACTGCCGTGACTTGGAGAAGGGCAGAAACTGATTTTGTCTTCACCGCATCGTCTCAACCGACCATTGTGAGTATTCCGCAACTCCTTTGAATGTATTCACATGTATTTTCTTGCTTGATTCGATCTTGGGAAGCTTAGAGAACACTAACATGCATCTACTAACAGGTCGGATCGGCAGAGATGCCTTCACTTCCGTCACATTCTCTTCAAAAAGGTCAAGCCAATATTAAGCTCATCCTTGGCTGCTTTAGTTATGGGCTTGTAGAAACATTGAGAAATAACTTCCCTTTATGAAAGTCTGAACTGTTTTGATTTTTTTTCTAGCTTGTATCTTCCAATGATCACCTTCCCCGGGTTTATGTGACTATGCCTCTGTTGATTCATCTTGAGTCCCCTTAATAGTGCTTCAACTTCCCCGGGTGTAGCTGAATTTAATCCACTGGTCGGGTCGGAAGCCTCTGGGTCTTGGGCCTGGACCATCATCCTTACAAAGACCTTGGGCCCTATCTTGATAAGTGAAATGCCCTTAATACCCTTCTCCATATTTCAAATCTTCTCGGTTCCGAAAATCATCACCAACATAGCTTGAATACGTATGTGCTTACATAATGTGCCTAATTTTTGTTGGAATGGAGTCATGGCTTTATATAATCAAGTAATTAAGACATTGAAATTAGTGTGTTTAAGAATTCTAGTTAGGTATTTGTTTAATGTTTATTATTGACTTTAATCAAAACTTCCCTAACAAATTACACCTAATCAACCTCATTTGCATCCCACGTGTACCAAGAAACTGTACAAGTGTTGACTTTTATAATTTGTTTATTTCTTGTCAAAGTTTTTAATTTATGAGGGATGACTTTTGATGAACATTATATTTTCAAATTTCAATATCAACATGCTTGAACAATTCTTTAATAGGATGAAAATATGAGTGACTTGATAAAATTAATTAGTAAATATATATTGTGTAATTATATTAAATATTTATAATTTATTTAATATTTTAATACATTATAATATATTATTAAGTTATTATATTAGTGATGTAGAATCATTATTCGTAGAATTTTTTAACATGCTTGGGCAATAAAATGTCTTAAGCGTGTGCCATGCTTCAGTCACTCTTTCGCTATTTCGGCAGTGCTAAATTTAGCATTAAAAGAAGCTAAGTTTATCCACTTTAGTCCACGAATTGCACCTCGAGACTCTTATGGGATTCTGGCTTTTTTTTTTTATTGTTAAGGGCATATGTGGCCCTCCCAAGCTGAGTCATTATATTATCAAAAAAGAGTTTTAATGATATGATTAAAGTATCATTTAAGCATTAAAATTTAATAATCTCATTTTAGAAACACTGTCTTTCACAACATTTGTATATCAATGGTTAGACACTAGATTTTCGTCCGGAAAAGATCTTTTTCAAAGTCAAACATACAGCCGACACGTAAATTTATTTTCTGTAAGGAAATTGTACAAAAATAAAGATCACAATAAAAAAAAAAATTACATTGGGATTATATGGTTTGCATTTGGTGTCTATGATATCCTTTTTACAGTCTAGAGGTAGCCTTATTCCGATAGAATTGTATTCTACAAATTTCGGTAGGATTATGTTTCCATATCTTAAATATTTGAGTTATATTAGTCTCAATTGGATACTCCACTCGTTGCCTTTTTCAAATCGATTTAGTACTCCCTTTCAAATCGATTTAGTACTCCCTTTCTTATTTGGAGTATGATATTGGTGAGGGCTTGGGTAAACTCATGTCTTAATCTGTAAAACAAGTATCTAGTCATCGGATCGCGTAATCTCATGCCGAAACAAGTCGCTATTCATCGGGTCGGGTAAACTTATGATGCCTTATTCTGAAATTGGTCTTAGATTCTGAAATTGGTGTTCGATCATCAGGTTGGCTAAACTTCTGCTGTGGGACCTCGACTGAACTTCTGAAATATAAAAACAAAATTATCATTTAATAAAAATACAATGATGTAATATGGACATCTTGTTCAAAACTTTTGGAGTAACTCGATATCCTCATCGCTTGCCTTATGCCTGGTTGTAAAGAGGGCCCGTTCTATAATATGCCCATCCCTATATTTTAAACACATCTACATATCGAGAGATTCAAATATTTACGAAACGATGACTAGGAATCACAAGTGAATATGAAGGGGTACGTGTCAAGTTTTGATATAATAAAGAAACTATGATGTCAGAAGATTAACCAAGTTTATATTTGTCGTGGGTCCTCTTCAAAGATGAGTAATTATTAAACCAAACAAAAACTCATTTCCCATTGGATGGAATCAACTACCGAATTATTTGATGCGTTACTATATGTAATTAGATTAATCTTATTAAACCCATTTTTTTGGAATAGTTGGAAACTCCACCGCCAAATCACCTGATTCAGATTTAAGTGGATGAGGTAAAATCTCCGAATGCTCAAATTTTTACAAGAAATACACCCCATAAACACGAACTCATAACCTGAAACCAAATATTAAGTTATTTGTAATCAAGTCATTGGGGATTATTAAACTCCTTAAATATAGGTCTCTACAAAGCTTAGCATGCAACCGATTTTGATAATCATAAATATGTTGAAAAGTCTGAAATCTCCTTAATTAATCATCTCTATATTTGAGCTACTACTAAATGTTTACTAGTACTAAATGTTTTAAATAAAAGTCATCATTACAATATACACGAAAAACTTGAACCCTAACCTAAAAAATGAGACTAGAATATGTATCATATTAATTATTGAAATTTATAAATTTAACTCAATCCAAAAATTATTTTAAGAATTAAGGGTTACATATGTCTTATATTCTTAAGTTAATGTCAACTCTTACTCAGTGTGTAATAATTTCCTCAACACATGAATATAACTCATCCTTAAAAATCGACTTAAGAGTTGAGAGTTACATATGCCTTATATTTAAGTCAAGATCAATTATTAGCTGTGAGCTATTTTTCTTAACATCCATTACCAAGTGACTTGCTTCTTTCTTCCTTGGCCTCATCTTTTTTGCCCCACTTGAAGACAAATTCCCACAACCATAAAAAGGCCCTTCATCCTCTTTTTGCAAAAATTTCAATCCTTTTCTCTCTTCATCTTATCTTCTCTATCTCTTGGATGCTTGTTTATTTTATCAAGTTTATACGTACACATAACTGTACACAGTTAGTTTAAAGTTATAGCATATAATTTTTATTTAATCATGGTCTACAGACGAAACCCAGAATCAGCCCTGCCACCAGGGTTTAGGTTTCACCCAACAGATGAGGAACTCATCCTTCATTATCTCAGGCAAAAGGTGGCATCTATACCTTTCCCAGTTTCCATCATAGCTGATGTTGATATATACAAGTTTGATCCATGGGATTTACCAGGTTTGTGATTTTTTTCATTTCTTCATAAAACAGTATAATCATGCATGTAAAATTAATGAATTAATTGTATGTTGTTTTGTTGTGTTGTTGCTTTGATGAATGATCAGACAAAGCTGTCTTTGGTGAGAAAGAGTGGTACTTTTTCAGTCCTAGAGATCGAAAGTATCCGAATGGAGCCAGGCCGAACAGGGCAGCTGCATCCGGATATTGGAAGGCGACAGGCACTGATAAGATCATCTTGGCATCATCATCTATGGGAGCTCAAGAAAACATTGGTGTGAAGAAAGCTCTTGTATTTTATCAAGGGAGGCCTCCTAAGGGAGTTAAAACTAATTGGATTATGCATGAATTTCGCCTTCCTGATGGCCCCAGTGATTTCAATCACACCAAGCCAATGAGGTCCAAAGACTCATCCATGAGGGTATGCATAATTATAATTCACAGGACTATAAATCTAACTCAAAAATTAACTTAAGAACCGAGTGTTTTCATTCATTTTAATCAGTCAATGTGAAAGATTATCTTCAACACTCCCTTTCAGATGAACATAGTCTGAACCCACTCTTACATGAATGTGACTCTATTACTATATTGTAATTCATGGATATAATTCAACCTAAAAACGAGCAATCATTTTACAAAATGATCTAATTATATTGTTGTCTTATTGTTTTTTCTTTCTTTCAGTTGGATGATTGGGTTCTTTACCGGATCTACTGCAAGTGCCATGCCTCAGCTGCGACAGTCAGTGATCATGATCAAGAAGAAGAAGAGGAACAATTTTTTCATGATACCCTTTTACCAATTCTGATAAGTCCTCCAACCAACAACAATCTCAATCCTCAGAAATCTTCATCCTATTCTAACTTATTGGATGCCGTGGACTACTCAATGTTGAGTAATTTTCTATCCGAAAACCAAATGAATCAAACTGGATTTGAATCCAATCCGTTTTTTCTTGACCAGAACCCTTCCTTCAACAATGGCAGCAACACAAACACAAGTTGCACTAACAGTTTCTTGATTCAAAATTTCCCTCAGTTGAACTCTTCAGTTCCAAATATAAAGCTAAAGCGCCCGCATCCATATATAGATCATGAGCACATGTTGCACCCATCAAAGAAATTCATCACTTCTTGCAGTTTCACGAATAGCACTACTGATCAATCTGATGCTCAGTATAACTTTTTACACCAGTCAGTCTTGAATCAGCAGTTACTTTTGAAACCACATCTTCATTTTCAAGGATAAGAAAATGAAATAATAAAATAAATAAGCTAGGTAGGTAGCCAAGCCAGATGGGTGAATATGTGTACAGAATTATGTGCGTGATTTATTTTTATTTATTTTTTTTTTTTTTGTGGGGGTTTCTGAAAAATGACAAAGTTGGATTAGAGAAACTGAACTGCTTGTTATGGTATGAAAAAGAAAACATTATGAAGTCAAATAGTTGGTGGGGGAAATAATACACCGAAGGAGTTGATAAGGAAATATAAATGATTTTGTAAATTATACATATATAATGGTTGAATTGACAGTTCAGGATCATACTCTATGTGATTATATATACATATGCTTTAAATGAACAACTTACAATTCTATTTCTTAACAACTATTGTCAACTCTACTCTTTACCTTCCGAGAGTTTCAAGTAACTCTATTTATTTTACCATTTGTGTTTGAATTTTCAAACAAAGATAACGAAGTAATAATTAAATTTGGATTTTATCCATCCCTTATCAGTTGAAGAAAAAAATTACAACCCTACTTCTTGTCAATTATTGTGGCAAGTGATTAGATCATGAAAATCAGTTTATGTTGAAACAAGTTCATATGAATTAGACAAATTAATAGTTTTGTAACAAAACTATTAATTTGTTTGTATATGCTTGCTTTGATCTTCTTGGTTTTATTGAGAGATTGATTGCCTTTCACCATTTTTTTTGAAACGTTGGAAACCCGCCGATAAAACACCTGATTCGGGCTTAAGAACACCAAGTAAAATCCTCACTTATCCCAGACTCTTACAAGAAATGCACCACCTGAATTCGAACTTAGAACCTGACAACCAAATTCTAAACCATTTGTCACTAAGACACACCCTTTGACACAACGCCAAAAAAAAGATTTTACTGACATTTTGTTAGTGACATTTTTCAAAATGTCAATAAAGGCAAACAAATGCACCATTCTCTTTTTTTTATATAGAAATTATTGACACTAAGGTATCCCTAAATCATAGTAACAGTCATAATTAAAATTAAATTCATAAATTAAACCCATCAACTACCAACCTATTTAGGGCACATATTTAAGTTTGAATCAAATACCATTAGGCTACACTTTATTTTTTTTTAATTAATTGTTGAAATAACCTTATTTAAAATTCAAAATTTCAAAATATAAATGAAACTATCAAATTCTCAAAACCTAAAATATTTGCAAATATTTCATTTCCCTCCTATCCCAAATAATTTCCCTCCTCCGCCATCCCTTGACAACATAAACCCTTGAAAACCCAATAGAAAACTAGCAAAAGTATGAGTTGAAGCGATTCTGTTGGATTTATGAAGCTGATAGGCTTTTGGTTAATATTTTAATTAATTTTTTCGTAGATTAATAGTTTTGAATCAGTCGATTGAAATGCAGAGCAGCCTCAGGTTTTTCGTGGTGCCAAAGCCGATCGAAAAGTCGCCGGCAATTTGATGGAGTTACAATTTTCACATTTCATGGAGGTAATTATTTGGTGTAGTTCATGTAATGCTCGCCGATTTGGTAGCAAGCTTCGATTAGCTACCATTTTTTTTAGTAATGCTCGCCGATTTGGTAGCAAGCTTTGTTCATGTAATGATCAACTGGACACCTCTGATGGTTAGGACCAAAACAAGCAAGAAGCTCTACGGCCAAGGGTGATAAAAGAAAAAGAGTGGGAGAGGCTTAGGAAGCGCATCATCAAAAGTAAACATCATCCAAAAGCGATACTTCTCCAATCTTCGAAGACAGATGTCTGAGATTTCGGATGAACTCAAGAGATAAGGCCTACTAAAACTGTTAGACCAAAAGCCTATGCTAAACCCACTACTAAGAAAACTTGACCTAATCCTTTACTGTGCATTCCACTAGTTCCAAGGGCCTGAGACAGAAAGATGTTCCCGTTTTAGACATGAAATCCAGAACCTGATTGACGTTGGCAGAATACTAGACCCTGATGGAACCACGACCATGCAGTTACCGGATTTCAAATCATCGTATTTTGCATCTTTCCTTTTCATCATGTAATGGTTTTTTTTTTTTTTTTTTTAAATAAATATGATTTTACAAAATTTTCTATCTCTTAACAAATGAAGAGCACGTCTACATTGTTAAAATAATTTTTAACTTTGAAATCATTAGCAAAATGCTATCCACAAATGCGCACTAAAGCTTTCACTTGGAATTGCAATGCATACTTAGAAAGAACTTATGCAAGCACAACTTGTAGGAATGGTCAAAGCACTTGACAATCATTTGACCATTTTCCAAGTTTAAGACTGAGATGACCTAGGTCAAGGAGATGACGCAAAAGAAAAAAATAAAAATGTGAAAAAAAGGGAAAAAAGGAAGGAAAATAGTAAAGAGAGAAAAATGGTGAATCCTAAAAATCTACTCCACATTTTGAAGTGTTTAGCAACCAGGAGTATCGTGAACCCAATGACTATTTTTGTGTCAAACGACATCTCAAATATCGAGAATGCAAAGCAACTTGAGCTGGTAAAAATTTTGAGTAACTAAGGGCTCGCATCACAAATATGAAGTCTCTGTGTCAATAGGTAATTTGATAACTCAATGAAGCTAGAGACAAAAACAAACCATACAAATTATAAAATCGTGTTGAAATTGAATTTTGAGTTTAGATAATGCTCAAACTTTGAATGAGATGGAATTTTGAGAAAATCTTTCGAGAAAATACGAAGAGTCATTATATGATAAAAAAAGATTTGCAAAGCAAAATCGATGGTTCAGTGAACCCGAGGGACAGCCTAGACAGAAGTGAGATAAAACTCGATAAAATCTTAGCATGAAAAGCATCACGACTCATGCACCATCTCAACCCGATGTACGGGCATGTAGTTGGAGATCATTTACATACATACATACGTACGTACATGCATACATTCATTTATACAAATAACATTCCTTTTGCTGGAAACTTGAATAAATGCAAAGCCTCCAAAAATGGAGCAAAGCATAGAACGATCAGCAGTAGTTAAAAGTCAAAGCCTCCGAGACACAGAGCACCCGTTAGTCAAAAAGACAAGACATGGGGGAAAATCATGCCTAAGAAAGAATAGTGAAGGCGAGGACCGCCTAAACGTAGTAACCGAGGGTGAGGCCTATCTAGATGTAATAGCTGGGGGCGATACCCACCGCGTAATTAGGTTTTGGAACGCCTACAACAATAATACGTTTTGGAAAGCCTTGAGATCAAAATTTTAAAATGGCTTTGGAACGTCAAAAAATTTGGAAAACATAATGGAATGGAACGCCAATAGGATTGGAACACTGATGTGCTTGGAACGACAATATATTTGGAACACTATAAATATTGAATAGCGATAAGCTTGGAATTGGAATTAGAAATGGGTTTGGAATGCCAATAGATTTGGAAAGCAAGATGGGATTAGAACGCCGAGGAATTGGAAAGAGGTTTGGAACATTGACATATTTAGTATGACTAGATGGACTTAAAATACCAACGGATTTGGAATACCGATGGAAATTTGAATATTGAGTAAGTTTGACGGAATTAGAATACCATAAGATTTAAAACACCAATAAAAACAGATTTGGAATATCTCAAGAATGAAAGTGAATATCAGATAACTTCATTCAAGAATGAAGTGGGACCTCGGAATGAGGATGAACAATAGATAACTTCATGAATGAAGCAAGACCTCAGAATGAGGATGAACAACAAATAACTTTGGGAATGAAGTGAGACCTCGGAATGAGAATGGACAACAGATAACTTCGAGAATGGAACGAGACCTCGGAATGAGGATAAATAGTAGACAACTTTGGTAATGAAATAGAACCTCAGAATGAGGATGACCTTTATGTTGGTTTCTAATTAGGTCCCAAGATCCATCAAACAAGCATGAAAAACGCATGAATACAATCATATGAGGTGCGGAAAAACTCACAAGGATCAGTTGAGATGCGACGAAGTCCAAAACCGAACTGCCTCCTCTGTAAAGCTCGGCAGTGGCTACTCTTGGTCGTGGACTGCACGGCATGGGCTGGTTTGGCTCATCCAAGAATCGGCCATGGGAGACTCCATTGAAGCTCCAAGCTTCAAGCTTCCAAAATGGTTCCATGCTCATGTGTTCACTGATCTATCACCTTTGTATAACTCAAGGTGTGCTAGCACTTCTTCTTCTTCCTTTTGTTCGGTCAAACCAGAAATTGGAGAGAAGAAATCGGCTCCAAGCCATGAAAGAGAAGAGAAGGAAAGAGATGAGGGAAAAATTTTAGGTTTCCTTGAAACCATATACCGTGAGAGAGAGAGAGAAATAATAAAAGAAAATGTATTATATATATATTTATTTTATTGTCCAAAAAAAAAACAAATACATAAATCATTTTCATATACCAAAAGTCAAAAAGCAAAAAGTAAAAAGCAATTAATGCTTTTCAACTACCACATCAATCACTCGATCAATCAATCAAATTGTCACATCACTCAAAGTGACATGTGATTTGAAGCTTGATGTGATTTGCGATTTGCGATTTGACGCTCGAATTGGAAATGTGATTGCACTCGCAAATAATCTCGGGCTCGGGTTCGCTAATTCCAAATTAACGAATTTTCCGTCGCGACGTAATTAAACGATTACGCCTAGCGAAATCACTATTCACGTCGCTAACGAATTAATTCTAAATTAATTCGTTCGCCCGAATTAAAATCTAATTTTAATTCCGCGTCGAAATCCAATTTCGTATAATATATCAAATATATTATTTTATCGATTAATTCCAAATTAATCGTTCTCTCTCTTTAATTAATATTTTATCACATATAAAATATCTCCGCAATTAATCCCAGATCAATTTTCTCTCTCTTCTAATTAATCCCAGATTAATTAAAGTGCGAGTCATACGTCATCGGTGAATCTTCGGGAAGCGACCCATGAGATCCCCGGATATGTTGGTAGTAAATACGGTCGTCGGACTATCCGAACACATAAGTACCTCGTACTACGTTTATACCGATTTACAAGACAAGGTTGGCTTCTAGCAAAGCGCCATGCCTACCCAATTCTCCAGAAATATCCTTATAGGAATATGTGATCTATATCAAGCGTAGTATACCGTAGTATTGCGTATTTCGATCCAGCATCGGATGATCACGTGCTAGGCCTGGGGCTGGAATTGTGTCTGCCCCGTACGAAGCACATATCAGATGTCTGGTAACTAGTCTCTCTAATCGGATATACATGACTTTGTCATAATATCCCGATAGCTCGAGCATTTAAGAGAACAAGTTCCGTATCCTATGTAACCATCATCTCCATATGACTGGAGTGATACTTCTGTCTTAACATCACACCCAACACTCTACGATTCTCAATATACCCAGCATTGGCGTACACAGAACCTGTTAAAGCCCTGGACGACCTCAACCAAAGTATATTGATTGTCGCAAGCATTAGCAGTGCAAGTCTCAAGTTAAGACCAAATACACCTACCCTGATTGCAAACTCCCATAGACACATAGTCATACTACCAATGGGATTCCGTGGGGTTCTATCCAGAGCGAAGCTGTTTCCCGTACCATCGGTAAAACACAACCTCCTATTACACTTGCATGAGTATCCTATACCCAAATATATGAGAACTATGCCGTTGTGCCCTCACAAATGCACACAAGTGCAATACTAGTCTTTTACGTATTTATCGATGTCCAATCTCGATAATACTCTGACTAGGGATATTTAATGATTTATCCTTCGTGGACTGATACTGTCTCATATCATTCTCTGTCCAGGAACAAATCACAAGGACCTATCATCATTTATATATCTAGGTGATCTAATCACAAATGATAAGAGTGCAATCTCCTTTGTCACATAGTTAATTTGTACAACAATACCATGATATGTACAAATAGTGACGTTATGGGTCATAATTGTCCAACAATTTAGAGGGCCTGGAAAATGAAGTGAAACCTCAGAATGAGGATGAACAGTAGATGGTTTCGGGAATAAAGTGAAACCTCAGAATGAGGATAGAGAACTGACAGCTTCTAGAATGAAGTAAAAGCCTCAGGAATGAGGACATATGATAGAACACTCCAGATTTGGATTGAAGTCTAAGAGTGAACCTCAAAAATGGGGTTGAATCATCACATACTACTCCGAGAATGGATACAGACTTCGAGAATGAAGATATCTTCGAAAACGGATACATACATCGAGAATGAAGAAATCTTTGAGAATAGATACAGAATTTGAGAATAAATATATCTCCGAGAAATAGGACAGACAACAGATAACTCCAAAAAGGGAATAGACAAACATCAAATAGTTTTGAGAATGAGGTAGAGATTCGTGACGAACATCAAATAACTCCAGGACTGGAGTAAAACTTCAAGGACAAAGCCCATCCAAATCAGGAACAAAGCCCACAATCATCGAAGATGGGAATCAAGACTGGAATCATTCATTACACCAAGGAACAATACCCACGACTATCAACATCGGAAACAAAACCCACAATTCTCAAAAGCATTATGAATAAAAAGCCCACAACAATCAAAGCTAGGAATAAAACTTATAGCCATTCAGAAGCATCGGGAATAAAGCCCACAATCATCGAAGCCAGGAATAAAGCCTGTAATCATTCAGAACATCATGAAGCAAAACCCAAAATTATCAACATCGGAAACAAAGCCCATGATTTCCAAAAGCATAGGGAATAAAACCCACAACTATCAAAGTCATAAATAAAACATGTAGTCATTCAGAGCATTAGGAATAAAGTCCACAAACATCAATCAGCCATCCAACAACAATCTAACTATAATACAACTAGGTAAGTCTAGCGACGCTAGATGAGCCAGGTAAGTAAAAATACATGCATGACTCTTTACACATGCTGTCACACGCTATACAAGCCTACCAAAGTGGAGGCGACTGTAGACATCATATTTTTACATATAGCTCGATGATGAGTCCCTTATGAGAACACTCTTGAAAGTTTGGGAAAGTTGTAAGGTTTAATGCTGTAAGGAAAAGTTACACTAAAGAAGTCCAAAAGAAGCAGCCAAATCCAAGATAAAGTCATCTACATCCGGCCGGCCTTATCCACCAAACTCAGCAGAACATGCATTTGTCACACATAAAATTTGACCACTTGATTGGCTACATCCGACGGTCATGTTTTGTGATATATCAGATGGAAATCCAAACGTAGATTCTATAACTGATTCCAAATGGATGGTAGTATGGTTTGCACTTGGGATATAACTCTATGTACCACGCAAAAATAGAAATTTATTGCTTTTTGTCTATACTCATCATCTTACTTTTGCCTTAATTGATTGCTTAATTTTGTGTTTTTGTCTACTTTATTCTATATGGAAAATCCGGCCATGCACCCAGTATGTTCGACCGCATATAAAGAAAAAATATATATCCATCCGGATCCCAGATATATCCAGCCGAGTCTGTTCTATGCATTATTGTTAATGTTTCCTCTACTAGTTTTATTATTTCATAGATGTTTGCTTACTGCATGATTATAAACTATTTTCTGTGAATTATGCATTATAAGACATTTGGATCCTCCTTTGAGTCTGGATATTATACTGGCATAAGAAATGGACCATTTCAAACCCAAATGGGTTTAAGATCGGACCTTGCGATGGGTCTAGTGAAGCCTTAAATCATTCATAGTGTCTTATACTGGGTGGAAACTCCTTTATTCTCTGGTTAGTTCCCTGTGGACTAATCCGTACTCTCTACAAATTGCGAGCTCAACAGTGTCATGGTCACCGATGTTATAGGCGTAACGGTAAATACTGCTTTGTTCTTACAAAAATGTTATAGATCCGCCTTATACATGGCTAAGTCATAACAAAGCTATCTTAGGCCAATCGTTAGTTCAGGTGCTTACAGTTTCAAACTCGACAATATAAACACTTAAGATAGGCAGGGCATGTACCACAAAAATACTTACGCACCCTGTAAGGTTTTCCTATGGACTATAAGGGAGTCGCGGAGGAAATGTAAAACCGTGATATGTGGGGACAAGTAACCAAGATGGTTCAGGAAGACTCAGAATGAGTCCATATCTCATAATAGCCCCGTTGCCAGTGCAAGGTCATGTAAGGAACTATGAAAATGAGCCATTTTTGAACAGCTTCTTTGGTATCAACAAATTTCCATGGCAACCCATGTAATAAACCTATGGAGAGACACCAGGGTCATGCATGAATAAGTACACATAGTGGTTTCTGGAACAATCAGACAAACTATGTAACTATTTTGGGTTGGGCTTGAAATCATTAAATATGCTCAAATAGGCCAAAATCAAGGCGTGCCTTTTCCATGAAAGAAAGTCAAGTATGGACATCAGACTCGTGCTATTGACACATTTGGAATCATAATTAATCACTCTAAGTCCAATAGGATTTGCATACAAGGTGTCCTATGAACATTTTAAAGCATCTAGCCCAATTATCATGGAACGTGAACTTGTCTCAGTTGAAAAGACCTAACAATTTCTTCATTTTATGACAAGAGGGTTGCATTACCTCAAATGATTAAGGCACATACACAAGCATTATGTAGGCTCATTCATAGGGAAAAACGACAATGGGCTTCCATGTGGGCTTAATAGTGTAAGACTTAGGCTGTCATAGGCAAATGGTTGTCCACAACTAGGTCTCATTAGTCAAAGGTTTCGAACAATCAATGAACGTGCCTTTTTATACCTCAGGGTACATGCCAATGAGTGATAAGTATCATCACACAGTGATCTACTGCCCTGAGTGAAAGTGATTTATCGATACACAACGCCATCAGGGTTAAAGAAGATACGCAAATAATGAAGACATTTCTAACCTTAATCTCACCATAGATACTACAAGCCATTTTTTGAGGCTGATTCTCTATCCCTATAGGAGTCACCATATGTAGGAGTGAAGCAGGATTTCCCGCTATGCCTGTGATGTCAGCGACACTGACACTATTGATCTCGCAGCTCATAGAGAGTACAATTAGTCCCACGGGACTAATCGAAGAATAAAAAATTCGCCACCCAATATAAGATTTTGGGAATGATTTAATGCCGCACGACACCATTCACAAGGTCGACCTTAAACTCATTTGGGTTCGGAGTCATCCCTTACTGATGCTAGTAATATCAAGGCTCGAAAAGAGATATCACAATGCCTTATAATGCAAATATCATTCAAAGTAATTTAAAACACTCAAAAGAACAAATATAATATCTAGATAGCAGTTTTATAGCAATAAAATTAACAAAAAAGTAACTATGATTAGCCAAATATAGGAATGGCCGACTGGACTTGTATTTTTAGATGTATATCGAGTTTTATTTAATGAAAGTCTGGCCGAATGTGCAGTGAAATCCTTAATCATGAAAATATCATCAACTATAGAGTTCGATATCTCTATAAAAATCTAGTAGTTAACAACTCATTACGTTTTGTGATTCTATATTAACGACTTCAAAGGAACTTATATATTCTCTCGAACACTATAAAACTCCTAGGTTATATTCTCTAGATCTATTCAAAATCCCCTCTCTCGAGTGATAGATTCTAAACATATATCATCATATTTGTGGCCAGCAAACACAAAGCATTAAACTCAAAAGAATATAAATAACTCAATAAAACTTCATAACAAAATTGATAATTAAAACAAAGGTTCAAGCATCAGTTACATCATTCTCCAAAATTAAGAAGTCTAGTTCATGACAATAGATAAAAACAATGAAAACAAGGTCATGAATCTAATGAAAATCATTAGAGTTCTAAGAAGAAACAAGAAGATAAAAACCAAATTGAATCTCTTCCTCTTCGGACGTCACCGCCTTCGTCTTCTCTTGTTGCTCTTCAATCCTCCTCATTGGATCTCTAAAAATATGTGTTTTAGTATTTTGTGTTGCGTATTAGCCTCCCCTTTTTGGTATTGGATGAACTAATATATTTATATTAGAGCCTTGAAGTCATTGGATATCTTAAAAACCCTAATAATTAAGATCTGGAATGCGTGTTGTTTTTTACTTTCCAGCAGCGCCAAGCTCTCGGGATATTAATATGGGATCGTGATCTACTGAGGGCACGACGACATTGGTCAATTGGCACCATGGCGCCCTTCTCCCTGTCTTTTCTATGGGCGCCTGATCTGCTCGAAGGCGCCACAACGCTAAGACTTTGGGCGCCACGATGCTAGTGATGATTTCCTTTACTAGTGCTGCATCTTGCGTCCGATGCTCTCATGCGTGTCTGATGCATCCGTATGGTCCCAAAACACGTGAAAATGTCCCAAGATCCATGTATTAATGCTTCCTACAAATAAGACATAAAATAAACTACAAAAGGCATTAAATGATACAGAAACTAACAAAATGGTAAGCTACGAATGCAGGAATAAGTGTGTATAAACCACACTTATCACTTACAACCCAGGGTGGAGGAATCATCCCAATTTTTCATGGAGAAATAATTCAAGGCAAAGGAACAATCCACCACCAGGATTCCAACAGCAAAACAAAGGCCAGAAGTATGAAAAAGAACCATGAATAATAGAAGTGCTGGCCTAGTTGAAAAAGAAAGAAGCAAAATACGATGCTTTAGCAGCCATGGTTCAAAATCAAGTAGCATTGAATCAAAGTCATTCAACTTCTATTAAAGCACTGAAGAATCAAATGGGACAACTGGCCAATGCTTAGAGTTACAGACCGCCAGGTAACCTTCCTAGCAACACAAAACCAAATTCAAGGAACAGAGGGAATGAGCAATGTCAAGCCATTACTTTGAAAAGCGGTACTAAAATCAACAAAAATGATGGAATCAAGGCATCCACTGAGGAAGTTCCAAAAGAAGCAGAACCACAGATGGAGGAAAAAGAAGCAAAGGAAAATGATCAAGAAAAATTCACTCACCCTCCACATTTTCCACAGCGTCTTCAGAAAAATAATCTGGACAAGCAGTTTGCTCGATTATTGGAGGTCTTCAAAAAGATGTATATCAACATTCCATTTGTAGAAGCGTTGGAAGAAATGCCCAGTAATGTTAAATTCATGAAAGACATTCTGTCACGAAAGTGGAGATTGGGAGATTACGAGACAGTAGCATTGACAGAAGAATGCAGCGCCATCATTCAGAGGAAACTTCCCCCAAAGTTAAAAGATCCTGGCAGTTTTATTGTACCATGCACCATATGAGAACATCACATCGGTAAAGCTTTGTGTGATTTAGGTGATAGTATTAATTTTATGCCTTTTTCGATTCACATGAAACTGCAAATTGGAGAAGCAATGCCCACCTCAATTTCTCTGCAACTTGCTGATAGAACGCTCGTATTTCCAAGAGGTGTAGTTGAAGATGTGCTGGCCAAAGTCGAAAAACTCATTCTCCCAGCAGATTTCATTATCATTGACATGGAAGAAGACAAAGATGTACCTATCATCCTCGGGAGACCATTCTTGGCTACAAGTCAAACTGTTATTGATGTACAAAAAAGAGAACAAACCATGAAAGTACAGGACCAAGAAGTTACCTTTAATGTTTTCAAAGCCATGAAAATCCCGAGTGATGAAAAAGAGGAGGAATGTTTCAGAATTGATGTTGTAGATAGTATCATCCAGGAAACTAATGCAATGCAACTTTCCACAGATAAACTTGAAGCTTGCATCACCAACATGAATTGACAGCGAGCTAGATGATGAAATTATGGAATGTATCAACTATCTTGACAGACCATTTCGCTTTAAATCGACACCACAAGTGGAAAGTTTGGAATTACCGAAAAAGGAGTGAATCAAGCCCTCGATTGAATAACCACCACAGCTTGAACTAAAGCTACCTCTGAACCATCTCAGGTATGCATTCTTAGGAAACTCTTATGATTTACGTGTGATTATTTCTTCGTCGCTAACATTGGAGCAGGAAGATAAGTTGTTGAGAGTGTTACGAGAACACAAGAAAGCCATTGGCTGGACTATTGCAGACATTCGAGGCATTAGTCCATCATTTTTCATGCACAAGATTCTGATGAACGAAGAATACAAAGCCACAGTAGAACATCAACGGAGACTAAATCCAATCTTGAAAGAGGTCGTGAAGAAAGAAATTATCAAAGGGTTGGATGTCGGCATCATCTACCCCATCTCTGACAGCATGTGGGTGAGTCCTATGCAATGTGTGCCAAAGAAATGAGGAATTATTGTATTCACAAATGAAAAGAACGAGCTGATTCCAACAAGAACGGTGACTGGATGAAGTGTATGCATGGACTACAGGAAGTTGAACAAAGCAACAAGGAAATATCATTTTCCGCTGCCATTCATTGACCAGATGCTAGACAGATTGGCGGGACATGAGTTCTATTATTTTCTGGATGGATATTCGGGGTATAATCAGATTGCTATTGCCCCAAAAGATCATGAGAAAACCACTTTTACATGTCCGTATGGTACTTTTGCTTTCCATAGGATGCCATTTGGACTATGTAATACTCATACTACATTTCAACGTTGCATGATGGACATCTTCTCAAACATGCTGGAACAAAGTATGAAGGTTTTTCATGGATGATTTTTCTGGAAAAAATATTACAAAGATGCGAAGATACCAATCTGGTACTCAACTGGGAGAAATGCCACTTCATAGTGCAGGAAGGCATCGTCCTGGGACATCGGATCTCACAAAAGGGAATTGAGGTAGAAAAAGCAAAGATCGAGACAATTGAAAAACTACCTCTACCAACAACTGTCAAAGGGATTCCGAGTTTTTTCGGACATGCAGGTTTTTACAGGAGATTTATCAAAGACTTCTCAAAAATTGCTAAACCTCTGTGCAATCTTTTGGAGAAAGACGTGCCTTTCAAATTCACCAAAGAATGCCATGAAGATTTTGAGATCTTGAAACAGAAGCTGGTCTCTTCTCCCATCATAGTAGCACCGGACTGGACCCTTCCATTTAAAGTGATGTGCGATGTTAGTGACTTTGCTATAGGTGCAGTTTTGGGACAACGTAAAGCAAAAGTTTTCCATACCATTTACTACTCCAGCAGAACTCTGAATGAAGCTCAACTCAACTACACAATTACTGAAAAGGAGTTGCTCACAGTTGTGTTTGCTTTTGATAAATTCCATTCATATCTGCTGGGTCCCAAAGTGGTGGTATACACAGATCATTCATTAATCAAATATCTGATCGCGAAGAAATATGCCAAACCTAGATTGATCCGTTGTGTACTTCTACTGCAAGAATTTGACGTGGAAATCTGAGATAGGAAATGAACAGAAAACTAAGAGCCAGATCACTTATCGATGCTCGAGAATGGAGAAACAGCTGGCAACAAACTCACAATCAAAGAAACTTTTCCAGATGAACAGTTGTTTGCCATGAAACAACACGATGCCCCTTCGTATGCTGACTATATAAACTACATATTATCAGGAAAATGGCCGTTGGAATGGACACATCAGTAATGAAATAAGTTCTTCAAAAAAGTCAAGCATTATGTCTGGGATGAGCCGTACCTCTTCAAACGATGTACTGATCAATTACTAAGACGTTGTGTTCCACAGGAGGAGGTCAATAGTGTCTTGCAGCATTTTCATTCATCACCATACAGCGGACACTTCAGCGGAGATAAAACTGCAGCTAAAGTCCTACAATCAGGTTTGTTCTGGCTTACTCTTTTAAAAGATACTTACTTATTTGCTCTTCAATCTGACATGTGCCAGAGAACGGGAAATATATCAAGGAGAAATGAAGGACCTCTGCAAAAAATTCTGGAAGTGGAGATATTTGATGTATGGGGGATTGATTCATTTGTTCCATCATTCGGAAACCTGTACATACTAGTTGCAGTAGACTATCTCTCCAAATGCGTTGAAGCCATAAAACTGCCATCAAATGATTCAAAAGTGGTGATAAAATTCCTTGAAAATAATATTTTCACTTGCTTCGGAACACCTCTGGCGATTATCAGTGATGGAGGCACACATTTCTGCAACAGATACTTTGATGAACTCCTATCCAAATTCAGAGTTACTCATAAAGTTGCCAATGCCTACCATCCACAGTCAAATGAATAGGTTGAAGTTTCAAACAGGGAGATCAAAAGAATCTCAGAAAGAACCGTTGGATCAACAAGGAGGGACTGGTCTACAAAATTGGATGACGCATTTGTAGGGGTTTTATGACGAAAATCCGATAACGCAGCGGCGCGGAAAAACAAAATTTTCCGATTTCAAAATTATTTCTTGGATCAATTAAATAAACTTATTTATTTAATTATCCAATTATTAAATTCTGAAAAATTACACAAGAAATCAAATTTCTTGGTAATTACCGAATTGCCCTACAACTTTACAAATTGATCATTTCTTGGTAAATGGAAATTGATTTTTAGAAATCAAATACATAAAAATAAAAAACACTCTCCTCTCTCCCTCTCCATTGCCGTGACTTCCTCTCACATTCTTAGAGTTCTTATTGCAAAAATTGAAATGAGCTAGCACTTAAATAGTGAATCAAGTTGATAGGGAAACAAATTCATTGAGTTTGGAACACAAAGAAAGCTTGGAGCTCTCAACATACATCAAAGTTTTGAAATCTCAACATCCGATCAATGTAAGTCTTCGACAACTTCTTTGAATATTCACACACCGAATCACAGGTTATAGATCCTTGGCATTTTCTAGGAACACTTAAAATGGTATCAGAGCCTTTTCTAAGCATGATTTTATTTTAGGGTTTATAAACTTTATTTGGGAATTTTATTCTTGGAGTATGATTTTTCCAAAATTGTTTCTTTGGATGCGGTTGGATGATGATGAATTGCATTTATGCATCTTAAATTTGAGAAAAATTGATTGGATTATTTTTCCCTAAAATTTCCCTAATTGCCGAACATGAACCCTAGGACTACTCATGGTGATTTTTTGATTTTAGACCAATGGATGTGTTTAAAGCATGAGATAAATTGATTGTTGATTTAATTGGATTGAAATCAAATTGATTGTAATTTTATGCCTAATTGCCGTGAGACTTAGCATGTGAAATTGATTGATTTTGCTTCAATTGTGTTGGACATGAATCGAATATATTAAAGCATGATTAATTAGTTTAATTGATGTTTTAGAAATACTGGTTTAACTAATTAATTATGGCTATTACACTTTAATTAAAATTAATGTGAAATTTGGAATTTTATATTAATTAAAATTAGTCTTTAATTTTGAAATTGGCTAATATTGTTGTATTTGGGCTTAATGGGCTTGGTTGGGCCAAGCTTGGTTTAGGACAATTGTATTTGATCCAAATTGGGCCTAAAACCATTCCACAAAGTCCAAATATAATAATTGGGCCTTTAATAATTTAATTGAGCCTAAGGGACCTAAATTGATTTTTTTGCAAAAAAGGTGATTCCTTATTGGGCCTTGGCATCTTGGATTGGATCCATAATTGCCAAATCCCATGCCATAAGAATTAATTAAAAGCCCATTGGACTTTAATTAAATTGACATTGGATGTTAATTGGGCCTTTGAGACCCATTTAGATTGGATTTAGAATCTAAGTCTAAAATGAATTAAAATAAGTGTAATTATTTAATTTGGAATTAAATATGAATTAGTATTGGATACAAATTAAATTGGATTTAAAATTGTAGTTCGATATAATTCAAGAATACGTACTATGAGTATTTATTCTTAAACGAGTTGGACTCGCGCAAATCAAATCGTTGTTTGAACATTGGATGGTCATTAATTCAAAGATTAATTAATTGGATTAGATTGATTAATTAACATGTTTTGTGTAAATACATGGATGTATTGTATGAATAATGTATATCAGATGGATATTAGAAGGGTGAGGGCAATTTTGGAAATTATTGTAATAAATTTAGAATTTATTAAATTGGACCTGCGTGTCCAGCCTATTATCTCTATTCTCTTTGTACTTCTCTTCTCACCAATTCCCCTCAATGTAAATGAGGTTTCTTTATTGTATTATGTAATTGGGTAGAAGTTAGAATAGTGCTAGCGGGAGAGAGGAAATTGAGAGATTTGTTCTAGGAATAATTTTGTGAAATATCCATCGGCATATCATTATTATTTATTTCGTGCCTTATTATGCTTTTAGAATGCATGCTTAAGGGTGTATGATGAGACCTAATCAAAGATAATAAGTTGGTAGCCAATTTACGCAAAAACCTTCAATCAAATACTAAGTGTTTTCCTTCCATTGAGTGGTTCTCTCTCAAGATCCAAGATTGGCATTGGTTTGTTGGCCAAAGTCAAGATCAATGTCCATCGCGGATGTGTTTGAACCATGAAAGCCTTGTTCCACATCGCATGTCTTGGGCAGTTGTGACTTGTTGGCCAAAGTCAAAGTCACTTCTTGTTCATCGACATGGATTACGAAGCTTTCCTATTGTCAATGGGTCGCGCTTAACTGGAATCATTAAGCTTGTTGAGCCAAAGCGAAGGCTTAGTTGATTCAGAGGAAAATGTTAGGAAATATATTGGATATATTGACATATATATTGTATATATGTTTCGGACTTGGAGGTCCACCTACCAGATCTAGGAATTTGATGAGATCCAATTGATCTTAGAGATCTACCTAGTTAAGTTTCATACAACTTGTTGGCCAAAGTCAAGGTTGTGTGTTAATTAACGGGATCCTATCCCACAAACAAACCAGGTTTCCCGAGTACTCAACAAAGGGTTAGAGGCTCGCTGAAAATTAGTGGGAGGCCAGTATTGAATTTGCAATTTCTTTTATATACTTGCCAAATACGCGCTTTCAAATTATTTTTGTCATTATATATTTATGTTAGTTGGACTAATATTTTATTATTTTATTTTAACAGTTGGACTGTACCCGAAATCATTGATTGAATAGTTAGACTATTGCAATTCAAGATGGCTGGAAAGATCAACGTTAGGGACATTATCATTGTCGAAAATGTCTTTAATGGGCGAACTTTCCTGACTGGGATATGAACCTCAAGATTGTCCTGGGGGCTGAGAATATGCTCTATACGATAGAGAGACCTCTCGGGCCTAAGCCCGGAATTAAGTAGCCACTTGAGCTTGAGCTTTGGAAGACTCACAGTGATGACAAATCAACTGCTCAATCCGTCATGCTTGCTGTAATGACCCAACAATTTCATCGTCAAAACAAAGGATTGGATCCCCACGAAATGATGTTGAAATTGAGGGACCTTCACCGATCTAAACTTAGATCGTAGAAGTATGAATTGCAGAAGAAGCTCTTTCACTTTCGAATGTCAGAGGGTACATCTGTCGAGCACCATGTGTCGCAGATGATTGTTGACATCGAACAGCTGGGTCAGCTGGGCATAACCTTTGAGGCTGAGACTTCCATAGATTTGATCTTACAGTCTCTTCCTGACAGATGGAGCAGGTTCATCATGAACTATAATATGATGAACCAAGAAAAGTTTCTTGGAGAGTTGATGGCAATGCTGAAAGAGGCAGAAAATGAGCTTTTAAAGGGCAAGAAGCGCGAGGTGCACTTCGCTTCGACATCTCAGAATGCCAGGGCTTGGCCAAAGGCTTCTGGAGGTGTGAAGAAGAAGAAGAAGAGAAAGGGCAAGGCCAAATCATCAAAGTCTTATGGAAAGGCAAAAGACAAATCCCGAGATGTCTGCCTATAGTGTGGAAAACAGGGTCACTGGAAGCGTGACTACCGTGAGTACAAGGCGCACATGAAGGAAGTGAAAGTAGGCAAGGCACCGCCTTCAGGTATGTTTGTTATTGAAATAAACATGTCTACTTCTAGTTTTAAAAATTGGATTTTTGATTCTGGTTGTGGTACTCATATATGTACTAATGTGCAGGATCTGCAGATAAGCAGGAGACTGGCTTCAAGTGAGCTCGACCTCCGAGTTGGAAATAGGACTACAGTCGCCGTTTTGGCTGTTGCGACCTATATTTTGGAACTGCTCTCGGGGTATGTACTTAATTTATCAGACTGCTATTATGTACATAGTTTGACTAGAAATATTATATATGTATCTTGTTTAACCCAATGTGGGTATACTTTTGTATTCAGAAACACCGGGTGTTTTGTTTATAAAAATGATTTTGAGATATGTAGAGCTGGTGTTAATAATGGTTTTTATATTTTGAATATAAATCAATCTCAAACATATAACATGACAAACAAAAGGCTTAGATTAAGTAACAAAGGTGAAACTTATATATGGCATTGTCATCTGGGACATATTAACAAGACTCGTATATCCACACTTTCGAAGAGTGCGTACTTGGACGGATTTGATCCAAATTGATATGACATCTGTGAATCTTGTTTATTAGGCAAAATGCCTAAAACACCTTTTAGCGGTAAAGTTGCACGTGCCACCGAACTATTAGCCCTCGTTCATAGTGACATATGTGGGCCCATGTCTAGCCAGGATAGAGGTGGATATGAATACTTTGTAACCTTTATGGATGATGCATCGCGTTATGGAATTCCTAAATACAGTGGTAAGTGGGAGGAAAGTAGAACTCGATGAAAATCGGAGTGATACTGTTCCTGGCACCGATTCTTTAACTGAACACGAACAGTTCATCAGGGATGAGACTGTACCACAATCTTCTGACACATAAGAACCGCGTAGGTCGGAGAGAGTCAGAAAACAACCTGAGAGGTATGGGTTTCTGATCTCACCTCATGTGGATATTAATCTTATTAAGGATAATGAGCCGGCTACGTATGAGTAAGCGATACAAGGTATCGACTCCGCTTTATGGCAAAAAGCCATGAAGTCCGAAATTGATTCCATGTATACCAACCAAGTTTAGACACTGGTTGATGCACCAGAAGGCGTAAAGCCTATTGGTTGTAAATGGATCTTCAAGAAGAAGACTGACATGAATGGTTAATGCAAATGTGATTTTGGAAAAAATATCTATGTTTACTACCGGAACTTCCCTCGTGAGAGTTTTGATGACTCTTGAGATTTGGCTGTGGTTTTGCAAGAAACTTACCTTTCTCATGAATGGTTAATGCAAATGTGATTTTGGAAAAAATATCTTTAAGATCAATCAATGTTTGCACATGTTGGCTATTGATGGCTTCCTGTTTCTCAATGAATTTATACAGGGTATCCTCAAGGGTTTTCTTAGGTGGCGGGACATATGGTGCATAATTATGGGAATTTCGGAAATTCTGATGTACCTGGGGAGGTTGTTGCGATGGTTGTGCTTTGTTATCATTCCTCCAATTGAAGTTTGGATAGATCAAAACGCCACTAGTCCAAGAAGCAGATGGATAAAAAGCCCATCAGACGGATAAAAACGCCACCAATGGCAACAAATGAACACAAATAGACCAAAATGCCATCATCCAAAAGAAGAATACCTAAATGAAGATACAAAAGAATAATTCTCGAATGGATCAAAATACCGCTCAAGCGGATAACATCTCAAAAAAAAAAAAATTCTGTTGTACTTACGATTCACATATAAAAAAAATAAAAAAAAATGGATCGGCCAACTTTGAGCAATGCATAACTCATCTTAACATAACTGTTATATACAAATTTCACATAAAATATTGTTATCTATCTTCAGTAAATATTCTTAATATATTCAGTTGTGCTTAATTAGCTTTATCCATCACGAATTATTTGGGATTATACTAATTAAAGGATGCTAAACCATTGGATAAATATTCTTGCATCTTATACATTGTCTTGCATCATGTTGTATAACGAAAAACACAAAACATATTTAAAAAACTTCATAATTAAAGTGTTTGTGATTTTGAACTTGAAAAATATAATTGAATACAATTAAGAAAACAGAAAACAAATTTCATAAGGGTTTTGATTCCATAACAAAAAGTTGAAGATCACGTCTTTAAATTACCCTTGTCAAATAGTCATGATAAAGAAGCAGCAAGACACTCAATTTTTTTATGAATACTAATTACTAATGTTGGCTGACCAAAAGAACGGCTCAGCTTCTTTGTGCCTGTTGTGATATAACAATCACTATAGAGAAGAAATGAGAGGAAAAATCTTCTTTTATTACACAACAAAAGAATTACAAAGCTTAAACCAAAACTTTAAAAAAAAACCTCTCAAACTCTTTACTCTCTAGTACTCTCTGTTTGGGATTCTGGGATGATGAAGAAGTTATTATGGGGCTCCTTTTATAGCTGTCAAAACGTGTGCTACAATGCCACATATTTTAGCAGTTGACAACGCGTTACGCGTTCTTCTTGCAGCATGAGAGCTGGCCAGCATGCATGCAAATTGCATGCATGCTGGAGTCCAACAATGCCCATATCTTATGAAAACACAATCTCAATTGTCGATGCCAAATATGCCTCTTCTTCAAAAAATCATCTTCATTCTTCAAATCACTATTTTTTTTATAAAGTTTCTTCCGTCTTATTGCACAGTTAACTCCTTGTACCTTGCAAATCTACTCGATTTGAGATTGCATCTATGATTGATTATTACTAAAAAAATCATCATGAATTTTAAATGTTAGTCATAATCCAAAATTGACTAATGGGAATAAGCTTGTAACAAGTACCAAGAATATAACATCCCCAATCTGAAAGATACTACCGGTAGGGAATAGACCGTACTATCTCTCTGAGCCTCTGACTTTCTATCTATGAACAACATTGATACTCTTACTTATCCACAATTTCATGTATGGGACCGTTTCCCAAACCCAACAACATGATATGCAAACTCAACATTAATAACTGTATACTCGACAACACTTGCTTTTACAACTTTTATTGATAAGCATTTTAACTTTATACAACGACTGACATAATACCCATGACTTCTCTTTGACTCTGACTAGACTCTCTCTCTTTGACTTGATCCGGTAGACTCCATACCCTAGTGACTGCCATCAATATCCATCCTCCCAAGCTCGTCCACTGAGAATACCTACAAAACAAGAAAACTGGGAGTGCGGGGTAAGACCATTTGAACGATCTAAGTGAGTGGACGATTTAAAACGAAACTGAAATACTATAATGAAAAAAATATCTGGTTCTAAAACCAAAATCTTCCTAGCAAAATCTTATATGAAAATTCTTTTCTTATATGAAAATTCTGAACTCTCTTTCTGAAAATCTTATCTGAAATCTCTTTTGCAAAACTTATCTCTTCTGAAAGTCTTTTATAAAACTGATGTTTCTGAAAACTTTCCTTTCTAGAGAACTTCTCTCTAGGATATACTTTTGAAAATCTAATTCTGAAAACCTGTATCTGAAGGATCTATTTTGAAAACTAAATCTGAAATATCTGTTTCTGAAAACTATTTCTAAAAACTGATAATTGTCTCTAAAAACCTGACGTATGCGGGCGTTACATCTTGCCGTCCCCCATACGCTTAACTAGAGTCAGGAGTGCAAATTCATGACATTGGGGCGTTACGTAACGCCGTCCTCAAAGCATGCCACTATTATCCCTAAAACTAGTGGTCTTGGGCATTACGTATCACTGTCCCCCAAGCCACTGAACTAGAAATGGTGCTGCGAATCTATGCTACCCTCCAAGCTCTGAAACTAGGATCTAGGGGGATCTGTCATCCCTAGTACTGACTAGGATCTGGGGGCGTTACGTATCACCGTCCCCAGTCCTCTACATGTGCACATGTCATCCGTCAATTACATGTCTGTATCAAGTTGCATACTGCGGTGAGTTTATCCCTCATGCCTTGAAAATATAAAACTATGATTTGAAAATATTTCATTTCTAAATCATTTCTCAAAACATGCTAAACAAAATATAATGAATAACAAACTTGGCTAACACCCTAAATGCAGAAAATGTAAGTCTGATATTTGAAACCATCATAAAGTAAAATCAACTTAAGAAAATGTGTGTTCGCTCACTGATTCAGAACTTGCTGGTGATGCCTTGCGATGGTGGCGGAACCGCATCTTCTGGTGATAATCTAGAATTAGCAACATTCGTTAATACCAAGGTTGTGAATTTATATCCTTACTTAATTTTTTTTTTCATTATTCATGATAACTCATAATCGCTATGTTACTAACATTTTAGGATGGTCTAACAATTTTTACTACGCTCGTTTGAGGATTTCACCGCATCTCCTGGTGATAATCTAGAATTAGCAAAATTCGTTAGTACCAAGGATGTGAATTTATATCCTTACTTAACAAAATTTATTCATTATTCATGATTCATGATAACTCATACTCGCTATGTTACTAACATTTTAGGATGGTCTAATAATTTTTATTACGATCGTTCGAGGATTTTACAAGCTACTTCACAAAACTCCATATTCTGCCATCTTTCCAGAAAATTTCAATGCACCAACAATGGATTTGAAAATTTGGTGTGCTAAATTGGGATTGAATTTGGGGCTGAAATTTTAATAGAATACTTGCTGATTTGTCTAATTTATGTTGGATTTTACGGATCGCAGTTTTGATACCTAGAACTCAAGTTATGGACTGAAGTTGAGGGGCTGTGCGACTGGAAAAAACTGGGCACAGTGGCAGCAGATATCACGAATTCACAAATTTGGTTTGGCTTCATCCTACTTCCAAAAAAATTTATTTTTGGATATGTTATTCCCTCATGTATCTAGTTTATCCAGAATTTTACGGATCTTAATTTTGACATATATAACTCAACTTATAAGCAATTAATCAGGACTTGTTCAGAAGGTGTCCTAAACTAAACTCATTGTCCATGTTATCTAATTCACTGCCATGTTTGACAAATTTATTTTAACCATTACCACTAGACTTTTCAGAACATTAAAATAAATAAACAATCCTCTAAACTTCAATATCTATATTCAAGAACCAACCTTAATCTCCAACCTCTTATATACTATAAATCAAAGCATGGATACTAAAGCCATTAAAAATTTCAACACCAACTCAAATTCTTCTCTCAACACATCATTCCTATCACACTACATCATCAACCTCCATCAAAGTAACCACAACCAATACTTTAAAAAATAATGACACATCCAACCATCCCTTCAAATGAAACACATAATTTCATTCTTATATTATCAAGAAATACACAATCAAGCATGCTAACAACTCAATCAAAGCTAATTAAGTAATTCAAAATCCTAGGGTTCATAAGATACGAATTTGGGGCTCCCAAATATCAATTTCAAGAATGAAATTAGAGGAGGGAAATAAGATAGAGAGCTTACATTGAATGAGAGGAATCTTGGCACCATTACTTGCTACTTCAAAATGATGAAAAATTAAAGAAAGAAAATGATTTAGTTTTCTAAGGGAGGGGGAAGCTTCTCACATTTTTTTTTTACTTGAAGAGGGAGGTGGATGAATAGTGCTCAATTTATAAGGCATAAGAATGATCTTTGTTTGCAAATGAGTGGCTAGGGAGAGGCCACATCACCCCAATTCTAGTATTTTCCTGAAATTATTGTAGCAGTCACATAAGTATCGATTCTTATCCTTCTTATAATTTCAATTTGGGAAAATGTTCAACGCAGAAGATGTAGGTCTCAGTCTTAGCTTTCCGACGATGTAAAATTCATAAAAATCAGAGTTCGTATGAGAAAGTTATGGCCTAAATACCATAGGCTGTACGGAGTGGAACCTTTTACAGTTTTGTATCGAAATTTCGAGGAATTCACCGATTGTCCCCAAAGTCATTCCATGAATGTATATGTTCTCAAAAATAATTTATATTATGTAACACTCATCCCACGATGTAACAGTAGTTGGGATTTTCGGTCGTTACAAAAAATGAGTAATTTAATGAAATTCAGATGGCAGATCGTAGGGGTGTCAGACAGCTGGGCTATAATCCGTAGGGTAATTGTGTTGGACAATTATGACCCATAGCATCACTTTTTGTAAAAGACAATGTGTTTTTTGTAAAAATTAACTATGTGACAAAGGAAATTGCTATTTTGTCATTTTGTAATTAGATTACTTGAATATATAAATGATAAAAGTCATTATGATTAGTTCCGGATTAATAAGATATGAGACAATATCAATGCACGAAAGGTTTAATCATTAAATATCCCTAGTTGTAGTATTATCGAGACTGGACATCGATAATGCGAAAATAGGCTAGTATTGCACTTGTGCGCGTTATGGAAGCGTAACGGTATAGTTCTCATATATTTGGGTATTGGATACTCATGCAAGTGTAAAAGGATGTTCTGTTAGCCGATGGTACGAAAACAGCTTTGCTCTGGATAGACCCATTGGAATCTCATTTGTAGTATGCCTATGTGTCAATGGGAATCCGAATCAGGGTAGGTGTATTTGATCTTAACCTGAGACTTGCATCGCTAATACTTGTGACAATCAGTACACTTTGGTTTTGGTCATCCGAGACTTTAACAGGTTCTGTGTATGCCTCTTCTGGGTTTATTGAGAATCGTAGTGTATTGGTTGTGATGTCAAGATGGAAGTGTCACTTCAGTCATATGGAGATGATGATCACGTAGGGATATAGAACTGGTACTCTAATATGTTGCAACTATCGGGATAATATGACAAGGTCATGATTATCCAATAAAAGAGACTAGTTACTAGTGTGTAAAAGACATGGTGTTTTTGTACAAATTAACTATGTGACAGAGGAAATTGTTATTTTATCATTTTGTAATTGGATTATTTGGATATATAAATGATAAAAGTCCATATGATTAGTACCAGATTAATAAGATTTGAGACAATATTAATCCACAAACAGTTTAATCCTTAAATATCCATAGTCATAGTATTATCGAGACTGGACATCGATAATGCGAAATAGACTACTATTACACTTGTGCGCGTTATGGAAGTTTAACGGCATAGTTCTCATCTATTTAAGTATTGGATACTTATGCAAGTGTGATAGGAGGTTCTGTTAGCCGTTCGACCGGGAACAGCTTCGCTCTGGGTATACCTCTCAGAGTCCCATTGGTATTATTACTATGTTTCTATGGGAATCTGAATCAGGGTAGGTGTATGTGGTATTAATTTGAGACATGCATCGCTAATACTTGTGACAATCAGTATACTTTGGTTTTGGTCATCCGAAGCTTTAACAGGTTCTGTGTACGTCTCTTCTGGGTTTACTGAGAATCGTAGTGTATTGGGTGTGATGTCAAGATGGAAGTATCACTTCAGTCATATAGAGATGATGATCAAGCAGGATACATAACTAGTACTCTTAAATGCTGTAGCTATCAGGATAGTATGACTAGGTCATGATTATCTGATTACATAGACTAGTTGCTAGTGATCTGATATATGTTTCGTACTGTTGGGGTTGGTGCTCAGAGCGCCAATTCCCAGTTGTATTTCTTTGAGAATACTACTGTAAAACGTTTTATTATGAATAATACAAGTAGTTTCTGTAATATAATATATCTTTTAATATGGTAAAGACATAATAGACCTTAAGATGAATAGTCATGATACTGTTGCAAAAGCGTCACAACTGACATTGAGTTGTATCATGACGTTGTCATTCTTAGACAGTTCCTAGTCAAGGTTTACACTACTTGGTCAGTAAAGTAAACCTGTTGAGACCGGTACATGTCGTATATTGAGATATATGATTCCAATGGTTTCTCAATGAACCATGAGTCTTGGGGACTCGTATAGACGTGTAGGTGTTTATAGCAGATAAACACTGAACGACTCACCGAAGATTCTTAATGGATGGTACACCAACGTCAATAAGAATCTTCTCGGGTTGACTAGCATTTGTGATTCTTCGACTTGAGATAACATTGTGGGAACATGATACATCTTCCACACTTAGATGGCAGTCACGTCACCGATATATTTAGATCAGACCTCCGTCTATTCGTTGGGTATAGATAGATCCTCAAGTTGTCCTGTGTGTGTTGAGATAGGATTCGTCAGTTCTGTGCACAGATCATAGGTAGTCCATATATGTTAGCAATCAGATAAAAACCATAGGCCGTGGTACACTTTAGAAATCAGTTCTAAGTGTCTCTTTTTGAGATTGCTAATATTGACGTCGACGGGATATCCCTATAGAGATTTGACGTTTACATCTATATCTCTGGGATATATCCGGATACCTATGACGAAGGAATTATACATATGCCATGACCTCGACCTGTATGATTCAGCGAGTTTATCTGTGGTCGTCATAATTTACGGGTGGGTAAATTATGGACACGAAATTGAATTTCGTGACGGATATGCCTGAATCTAGAGAGTCTCACTAATGAAATATACTCGTAGAGCACTAGGGCAACATTTATAAATAATATTGATTATTTATAAGTCGTTTAAAAGTTAAAGGCAAAAATACATGTGAATGGACCTAATAGTCATTTCCTAATTTTTGTGTATTTGCATTTAATGTTAGATTTTATCAAATACACATTAATTAAATGTCAAATTGAGATATTTGACTAATATCATAAATATATATAAATGTATTTGATATTTAATGTAAATATAATACATTTATTTAATATATTTGTATTTAAATAATTATTTAATTATTTAATTGTTAAATGATTAAATTAATTAAAATATAAATATCTTAAAGTTGTGATGATTAAGGAAATTCTTTTAGTTGTTTTATTTGACTTTAAGAAATTTATTAAATGGTTTGATGATTAAACTTGCAAGTTGATAAAGCTTACTTTAATGAAACAAAAAATAAATATCTAGATATTTTCCTATTGCTTCAAATTCGGCCAAGGGTCAATTTTTTGTGAAGTATATATTGTTTGTTTCATTTTTAGTGTTTCATAAGTTCATTAGACACCAAATACAACACAAAAGTAGTTGAGAGAAAAAGTTTGAAGAAAAGAGAAAAAGTTTGGAAATCTTAAGGTTTTGTGAGTTTTTTTTCAATTCTTTCAACATGAAAAATGTTTCTAACATGTTTAGATTCAATTTGTGATGCTTTGATGTTATCTCTAGTCTTATAGTTTGTGTTTATTTGGTTGTGAACTTGAATGAAAAATTGATGCATGTAAGTAAGCTTGAAATGGTTTCAAAGGCTTCCTTTTGATTCTTTGGAAATCAAGTTGTCATTCTAGAGTTTTTGAGCCACTCCTTGGTGACCTAGAATTTTTCTAGAGTTATTTCAAACTGGTGAGGCTTGTTTGGTGAAGTAATGAATGGATTAAAGTGTTGGATTTTAAAGATTTGGTAAAATTGGTCAATTTGATAAAATTGAAAAGTTAGGGTTCATAACCCATTCCCAAATTGGGGCTTTTCATATATGTTATGTGTTATAGAGTTTATATGATGCATGTAAATTTTTGGGTTGATTGGATTTGATCTTGGCATGTTTTGAACAAAAGGGACCAAATTGTAATTAATTGAAAATTTTAGGGAGCTCATTAGGCTTAAATTTGGGGATTTGTGTGAAATCTGATTTTGATGTATTGGATATGTTGAAAAATATTTTAGAAATGATTTAGAATCATCCAAAATTATATTTGATAAATTTTGGACTAAAATGATCAATTTGTAAATTTATGGGGCAATTCGGTAATTACCAAGAAATTTGATCTCTTGTGTAATTTTTCAGAATTTGATAATTGGATAATTAAATAAATAAGTTTATTTAATTGATTCAAGAAAAATTTTGAAATCGGAAAATTTTGATTTTCCACTATTCCGCTGCGTTACCGGATTTTCGCCATAAAACCCATACAAAATGGTATCAGAGCGAGTCTGATTCTGGACACCCTAATATGATTATGACTTTTAAATTCAATGGTTAATTTAACCTTTGCTTGTTTCATGCATGTATTTATTTAATTTGATTAAATAAATTAAAAAACATATTTTGCGAAAAATCTCTAATTAATAAGGTTTTATGTGAATAATGTATTTGATGCATATTACATGGTCCTTCTTGTCAATACGGTTTATGAATATTTTTCCGTGACTACATCCAAGACCGTGCCTCTGCTGTGAGGGTGTAGCCGATAGAAAATTATTTTTGTCGGATGTATATTAGATACTAGATAAATTCAAGCGAAATCGAAATCCTGAACGTGCCCAAGCTATCAGGGTTATGTAAGTAGCTTGAGTTTATCATTGACGAGTTTAACCTTAGTACGTCTCCTTGTGAACGTGCCCAAGCTGTCACAACGAGAAACGACTAGGACCGGAAACCCAAGAGTCACTATTGAGTGATTGACAATGAGTTGTCTACCTGATGAATATACGTAGGCGAGACTGTGCCTCTGCTGTGAGCTAAAATATATTCATGGAATCCACCTTTCAATATTTGTATTTAATTTAAATATTAAATCTTTGTATTCTGTTTGGGGATTACAGTTTTACATGATTTAGTGGGAGAGGCATTTTTAGATTAAAAATCCATGATCTAGTTAATGTTTTTGATATTATATGAAACTGTTTTATATGTGCTAACCATTTTTCATAATTTATATGATAGATTTTCGATGGAGGCACCATCCTCTAATGAGTTTGCGCGTATATTGGATACGAACAAACTCAAAGGCGCTGAGAACTTCACCGATTGGGATCTGGATTTAAGGATTGTCCTTGATTCAGAGAAATTGAGATATGTTCTTGAGGGTCCGCTGCCCCTTGATGTGTCTGAGGACGCAACACTGGAGGAACGCCAAGTTTTCCAATCTTGGAAAGGTGATGATTTAAAAGTTAAATCATACATCTTAAGTTTGCTGGCACTAGGACTCAAGAAACAATACTATGGCATGTCAGATGCGTATAGTATGATGATGCGATTAAGAGAATCGTTTATGAACCAGGAATAAATCATTGTTCATAAAGTTGTGATGAAACTGTTCCATGCGCGACTAGACGAAGGGCAAGCTATGAGCTCCCATGTTCTTCACATTATCGATTTGACCGATCAACTGAGGCATCATAATGTCCCTCTGAATGACATTCTCGGTAAGAGTGTCATTCTTGGTTCGCTCTCCGCTTCATATCGCCAATTCGTGATGTACTTCAACATGAATGGGATTATCTGTACCTATCATGACCTGTATAGGATGCTACTCACGGCGGAAGAGGACTTAAGGAATGGAGTACCGACTCGCCCTAAGAAACCTACTTCACTTTCTACTTCTTCCCAGACTTGGACTGTTGCACAATTATGACCCATAGCGTCACTATCTGTACAGATCAAGGTGTTATTGTACAAATTAACTATGTGACAAAAGAGATTGCTCTCTTATCAATTGTGATTAGATCACCTTAGATGTATAAATGATGAGAGGTACCTATGATTTGTTCCTGGATGGAGAATGATATGAGACATTATCAGTCCACGTAGGATAAAACATTAAATATCCCTAGTCAGAGTATTATCGAGATTGGACATCGATAAATACGTAAAAGACTAGTATTGCACTTGTGCACGTTGTGAGGGCACAACAGCATAATTCTCATATATTTGGGTATTGGATACTCATGCAAGTGTAATAGGAGGTTGTGTTTCACCGATGGTACGGGAAACTGCTTCGCTCTGGATAGACCCCCTCGGAGTCCCATTGGTAGTATGACTGTGTGTCTATGGGAGTCCGACATCAGGGTAGGTGTATTTGGTCTTAACCTGAGACTTGCACCGCTAATACTTACGACAATCAATATACTTTGGTTGAGGTCGTCCAGGGCTTTAACCGGTTCTGTGTACGCCAATACTGGGTATATTGAGAATCGTAGAGTATTGGGTGTGATGTCAAGACGGAAGTATCACTCCAGTCATAGTGGAGATGATGTCACGTAGGATACGGTATTAGTGCTCTTAAGTGCTACGCGGCCATCGGGATATTATGACTAGGTCATGTATATCCGATTATAGAGACTAGTTACCAGACATCCGACATGTGCTTTATACGGGGCAGACACAACTCCAGCCCCAGGCCTAGCACCTGACCATCCGATACTAGATCGATATGCACTATACGATGTATACTACGCCTGATACAGATCCTTCATTCCTGTAAGGATATTTCCGGAGAATTGGGTAGGCATGGTGCTTTGCTAGAAGCCAACCTTATCTTGTGAATCGGTAAAACGTAGTACTTGGTACTTGCGTGTTCGGATAGTCCGACGACCGTATTTACTGCCAACATATCCGGGGATCTCATGGGTCGCTTCCCAATGATTCACCGATGATGTATGACTCGCACTTTAATTAATCTGGGATTAATTCGATGAGAGAGAAAATTAATATGTGATTAATTACGGAGATATTTTATCTGGGATAAAGTATCGTCTAAAGAGAGAAAACGATTAATTTGGAATTAATCGGGTAAATTAATATATTCGATATATTAACGAAATTGGATTCATTACGAAATTAAACTTTAATGCGAACGAACGAGTTAATTTAGAATTAATTCGTAAACGACGATCGTAATATATTTGCGAGGCATCGATATTTAATTAAATTAGATTTAATTATTTAACGATGGAAGTTCGTTTAATCGGATTAAACGGAACCGAGCCGCTGCAAATGTTCGTAGAGATATTTGAATTTTGAATTCAAATATATGGGGTCCATGTGTGGTAGGTGTACCTACCACCCAACTACCTTGTTTTGTTTTTGGAAAAACCATTTACCAAACCTACCAAGTTTAGGGTAAAAGTGAAATGGTTTTAACAAAAGTTAAAAAGAAAAATATCTCTACACTTGTAAGAGAACTCTCTCTCTCTCCATCTATCCTTCTTCTCTCTCTCAAAGTGGCGCCCAAGGGGCTGCTCACTGTCAAGAAATGGCGTGAACCAGGGAGGATAAATCACTGATTTTTGTGGCAAAAATCATGGTGCTAGCACACTTAGAAGACATACGAATGTGTCAGGGAAACCCACCCACGAGCCGAGAATCAAATAACCAAGCTTCGAGCTTCAAATCTCAGCTCAAAATATGAAAACAGTGAGCAGTGGACTGGTCACTGCAGTGGGATTTTTGGAGGTGAAAATCAATTTTATTCTTCATCAAATCGTCTCAACCGATCGATGTGAGTATTCCGCTATCTCCTTTGATGTATTCACACATTATTTTCATGCTTGTTATGATCTTGGGACTTAAAATAAACCAACAATGGCATCAAGAGCCTAGGTTCAAGCATGAAATTTTTAGGGCTTAAAATTGGGTATTTTGTATTTGAGCATGATTTGAATAAATTGGATGTTTGAGTATGCTTAATACATGTTGAATTGAAGATTGATTGGATCAATTTCAAGAAAATGATTTGGAATAATTTTTCCCCAATATATCTACCTTGGCCGAATGATTAGGGTTCATGTTGAATCTTGAGATTTTTTCATTTTGATTCATTGGATGAGTTGGAATGACATTGGATAATGTTAATTTGAAATTAATTGGATTGAATTTTGAATTGAACAAAAATCCCCAAATTACTTCAAGTGGCCGAATGTAGAAATGCCCTAATGTCTTGGTATTTTTTTGATTTTTGATAATTGGATGTGTTGGAAATCATTCGGGATGTTAATTTAATGTCGATTATGAAATAAATTGGATTGAATTCGAATCGGACAAAATAAACTCCCTTGGCCGAGACCTAAAGCATGTATGTATGGGTTTGATTTTTCACCAAAGTATGTTGGACATGTGATGATGATAAAAGCATGATTAATTGGACATAATGATGTTTTGGAAATATTGATTTGGTTAATTAATCATGTAATACACTTTGGTAATTAAATTGGAAATTTGGAATTTGGTAATTTAATTATATGGGCCTTAAAATTGGATTTGGGCTTTTAAAGTTGTAAATGGGCTTATTGGGCTTTGTTGTACAAAGTTGGGTTTAGGCAAATTGGATTGGATCCAATTGGGCCCAAAACCACTTCCATAAAGCCCAAATGCAATTTAATGAACCTTTAAAGTTTAATTGGGCCTAATGGGCCGAAATTGATTTCTAGGCTTATGGGGTTACTCCTTGATTGGGCTTTGGTTGCCGAAGCCCATGCCTTAAAGAAATTAATTGAAAGCCCATTGGACTTGAATTAAATTGACGTTGGACGTTAATCTGGCTTTGAGTCCCGTAATGATTAAATTTGGAATTTAAGTCGTAAAAGGTTTATTAATAAAGTGTAATATTTAATTTGGAATAAAATAGTGAATTAATATTAAATACATATTAAATTGGATTTAATGTTGTAGTTTATTTTAATTCGAGGATTCGTACTTTGAGTACTTATTCAAAAAACGAGTGTGACTCGCGCAAAATCAAATTGTTGTTTGAACATTGGATGATCACTAATTATCAGATTAATTAATTTGATTAGATTGATTGATAACATGCTTGTGTTAATACATGGTTGTGATTAATGAATAATGTGTATCGGATGGATATTAGTCGGGTGGGGGAATTTTGGAAATTGTTGTAATAAATTCGATTTATTAAATTGGACCTGCGTGTCCAGCCTTATCACATCTATTCTCTTTGTATTCTCTTCTCACCTATTCCCCTCAATGTAAATGAGGTTTCTTTAGTAGTGTAGTGTAACAGGTAGAAATAATACAAGTGCTAGTTTGAGAGAGAAAGGGAGAGATTTGATCTAGGATCAATGTGTTAAGTATCCATCCGCATATCATTATTATTTATTTTCATATGCGCTTTATTATGTGTTTAGAATGCATGTTTAAGGGTGTATGATGATGAGACCTAAACAAAGATAATAAATTGGTAGCCAATTTGCACGCGAAAAACCCTCATCAAATATCATGCGTTTTTCCTTCCATTGAGTGATTCTCACTCAAGATCCGAGACTGGCATTGGGTTGTTGGCCAAAGTCAAGCCCTTTGTCCGTCAAAGATGTGTTTGAATCACGAGAGTTTTGTTCTATATTGGTGTCTTGTCCAAGTTGTGGTTTGTTGGCCAAATTCAAGACCACTTCTTGTCCATCGACATTGATTACGAAGCTTTCCATGGTCAATGGGTCGCGCTTGACTGGGATCACTAGGTTTGTTGTGCCAAAGCCAAGGCTTAGTTGATTCAGAGGAAAAGGGTTAGGTAATACATTGGATGTATTGGCATAAATAAGATATATGTTTTGGACTTGGATGTCTCCCTACCGGATCTAGGAATTGGATGAGATCCAATTGATCTTTGAGATCTACCTAGTTAATTATCATACAATTTGTTGGCCAAAGTCAAGATTGTGTGATATTTAACGAGATCCTAGCCCACTAGGAAACACGGTTTCCCGAGTATTCGACAGAGGGTTAGAGGCTCGCCGAAAAATAGTGGGAGGCAAGAATTGAATTTGCAATATTCGTTTAATTACTTGCCATACGCGCTCATTCAAATTATTCGTCATATAAATTAAATATTAGTTGGACTAATATTCAACTGTTGTTTTAATAAGCAGTTGGACTTTATTATAGTTGATTATATAATTGGATTATAGTAATCAATATATTTGAATTAATTAATTTCAATTTACAGTTGATTTTATAATTGGATTATAATAATCAATGTAATTGAGGTTAATTGATTTAAATTATATTTGATTGTATAGTTGGACTATAATAATCAATATAATACATAGTGCCACAAATCGTTGATTAAATTGTTGGACTATTAGAATCAAGATGAATGAAAGATTAGTGTTTAAAACATAATCCTATGTGAAAATGTATTTAAACGACTGTATTTTAAATTGGGAATAATTTTAGGATGGTCATGGAAATAAATAATAAGTTACTTTATTTGATAAAATCACCTATTATGCCTAAGCCAAGAATTGAGCAAATAGTAGAGCATAATCTTTGGAAGATTTATATGATGATAATTTAAGTGCTTAATTCGATATACTTGTCATAAATCTATGATTAGATTTAAGAAGTATTAAAATTGCAATAAATAACTCTTGGAGGGTTAAAGACTATTCTCGAGGAGATAAAGTCATACTTTGCAATTAAGTAAGTGGCGCAAGGTGCACCATACTTCAATATTCTAGAAACCCAAGGCTTGGCCAAAGGCTTGGGTTTGAAAGGGCAAAGGCAAAATCATTATGATCTTCTGGGAAGATAAATGACATATTCTAAAGTGACTGCCGTTTTGATATGGCAGACACAAAGGAATTAAAGAAAGGGCAAGGCTCTGACTTTAAGAATGTTTGTCAATATTATGTCTATTACTAGTATTAAAATTGGATTTTAAAATACTTAGTATGGTACATAAATTATATGGATTGATGTTCAGAATCTGCTGTGAGCAGGATACTGACTTCAAGCTGAGATTAATCTGCGAATCGGGAACGGGACGAAAGTCGCTGTTTCGACCATAGAATCCTAAGTTTAGGAACTACCTTTTGGGTATATACTTAAATTAGGAACTGTTATAATGTAACTAGTTTGACTAGAAACATTATCTTTATATCAGTGTTTAATCCGTTGCGAATAGACCTTTATATTCTAGAACACTAAAGTGTTTCATTATATAAAGAATGATATTTAGATAAACACATTAGATGTGAGTAACAGAATTTATATTTTGAATATAAATAATATCCCAAATATAAAACATGACAAATAAATAGCTCAAACTGATTTGATCAGTTAAGAAACTAATTGTGGCATTGTTGTCTGGGACACAATCAAACAAGACTCGTATATCCACACTTTTGAAGAGTGGGTATTAGGACTATTTGATTCTATTCAAATAAAGTCTACGAATCTAGTTTATTGGCAAAGTGCCTAAAACACTATTTACTTGGTAAAAGTACTAGTGCCACCGATCTGTTAGCCCTATTCATAGTGAAGTAAGTGGGCCCATATCTAGCAATGCTAGATGTGAATATGAATATTTCGTGACCTTAACGGATGTGGCATCACGCTATGGTTATGTGTTTTTTTTTGAAGAACACAAATCGATAACTTTAGAGTTTCGACACGAAGTAGTAAAACAGATCGTCTAAAGTATTAAACCATCGCGGTAAGACCGTAATGGAAAATACTTAAGCAGTAAGTTTCAAACATACGTGAAAGAGTATAGTATTCTTTCAATGAGGACTTCTCCCGAGACATGTCAGTTTGACTGTGTGTCCGTACGGAGAAACCGAATTTTGTTGGACATGATAAGGTCAATCATGAGTCGCTCTGAGCTACCATTTCCTTCAACGGATATGCATTAACAGTGCAATACTTATTTAGAATAAGGTTCCATATAAATCTGTTTGACATGATTCATATTAGATATGAACAGGAAAGAAACAAGGTTTCACACTCCTAAAGATTTGGGAATGCTGGGCATATGTTTGGATGATATCAAACTAAAACCCAAATTGGATTAGTGCAATTCGTAGGTTATCCTAGGGAAAACCATAAGTATAGTACTTATACATCTCACGAGAGAACAATGTTATTGTTGCTCACCATGCGGTTTTCCTAAGAGGAATACCGATATGCAGTGGTAAGTGGGAGGATGGTATAACTCGATGAAAATCGGAGTAATACTGTTCAAGGTTAGAATCTTAATGGAATACAAATAGTTCATCAAGGATGAAACTATTACCATTATTCTTCGAATACACAAGAACCGCGTAGATCAGAGAGAATCAGAAAATACCTGGGGTATGGGTTTCTGATCTCACCTCATAAAGATGTCAATCTTGTTGAGGTAGACCAACCGACTACGTTTGAGGAAGTGATACAAGGTATCGACTCCCTTTTTGGCAAAGTGCCATGAGTCCGAAGTGGATTCCATGTATACCAACTATGTTTAAACACTAGTTGATGTACCGTAAGGCATTGTGCCTATTGGTACTTAAAAGTCTTCAAGGAAGACATACATGGATGGCAACATACCAACGTACAAAGCTAGGCTTTTAGCGAAAAGGTATCGTTATCAACATTGTGTTGATTACGGTTCAACCTTTTACCTGTTGCCACGGTAAATCCATTTGGATAATGCTTGCTGAAATTGTACATTTATGAAATGTGTCAGTTAAAGATCAAAATCGCTTTCCTTAAACGGAAAACTTTTGGAGGATGTTTATAACATCCTGACGATTTTGTTGTACCTAAACCAGCAAACTAGGTTTGCGGGTTGTTCGATCCATGTTTGGTTGAAGCAAGCATAAGGTTCTTGGAGCTGACATTTTGATGTAATCGTAATGGTTTATGATTTAATTGAAAACGAAAATAATTCTTGTGTATATAAGGAGGTTAGTGGGAGCGCACTGACAATGAATGTCCTGTATAAAATAATGATAATATATGTCATTTCTTGGAAATGATATTCCCATAAAACAATTGGCGAAAGCTTGGCTTTCGAGATAATTCTCCGTAGAATTCTTAGGAGTAACAACCTTCATTCTAGGAATAAAGATCTATTGGGATAGATTTAAAGTTGTTAACACTCTCTGAGAAATTGTACATTTAAAATGTACGTGACCTAGTGTCTCATGCGTTTTGAGCATATGAAGTCACAATCAGACCAATCCGAGTGATAGTCACTGGATTGAAGTTAAGAACATCTGTTAGTATCTTAGAGAGCTAAGGATGCTGTCTTATTCTGTGGAGATGGAGAACTTGAAGTTACTAGGATCGCTGTAGCAAGTTTCCAAACCGATAAAGATGACTATAAGTCGCAAACGGTACTATAAAGTTTGAATACCGGAACAGTGAGCTGGAAATCTTCCAAGCAAGATACTGTTACCATATAAACAACAAATACAGATTATTGCTGCAGCTGAGGCAGCAATAGAATCCATTTAGGTCGATAATAAATCTAATCAGATTAGATATAGTTATGTTAGCGGCTGAGCTAGGCGTCAGCATAGGCTAAAGAATTAATGGTCTCATCAACGATCCAGATATATACTTCGATATTCATCTGATTCATTCATATCATACATCATGGCGATGTGATGATCGTATAAATCGCATCAGACGATAATCATGTAAATCCGCTGACGAAAACCTTTTCTCAGCAATTTGAGCCAACCGTACATAGTTCGGGTGTTAGGTACTCGAGTGACTGGCTATAGGCCAAGTGGGAGATTTTTGGACAAATATGACCCATAGCGTCACTATTTGTACAAATCATGGTGTTGTTGTACAAATTAACTATGTGACAAAGGAGATTGCTCTCTTATCATTTGTGATTAGATCACCTTAGATGTATAAATGATGAGATGTCCCTATGATTTGTTCCTGGTCGGAGAATGATATGAGATAGCATCAGTCCACGTAGGATAAATCATTAAATATCCCTAGTCAGAGTATTATCGAGATTGGACATCGATAAATACGTAAAAGACTAGTATTGCACTTGAGCGCGTTGTGAGGGCACAAAAGTATAGTTCTCATATATTTGGGTATTGGATACTCATGCAAGTGTAATAGGAGGTTGTGTTTCACCGATGGTACGGGAAACAGCTTCGCTCTGGATAGACCCCCTCGGAGTCCCATTGGTAGTATGACTGTGTGTCTATGGGAGTCCGACATCAGGGTAGGTGTATTTGGTCTTAACCTGAGACTTGCACCGCTAATACTTACGACAATCAATATACTTTGGTTGAGGTCATCCAGGGCTTTAACCGGTTCTGTGTACGCCATACTGGTATATTGAGAATCGTAGAGTATTGGGTGTGATGTCAAGAAGGAATATCACTCACTCCAGTCATAGTGGAGATGATGTCACGTAGGATACGGTATTAGTGCTTTTAAGTGTTGCGCGGCCATCGGGATATTATGACTAGGTCATGTATATCCGATTATAGAGACTAGTTACCAGACATTCGACATGTGCTTCGTACGGGACAGACACAACTCCAGCCCCAAGCCTAGCACCTGACCATCCGATACTAGATCGATATGCACTATACGATGTATACTACGCCTGATACATATCCTTCATTCCTGTAAGGATATTTCTGGAGAATTGGGTAGGCATGGTGCTTTGCTAGAAGCCAACCTTGTCTTGTGAATCGGTAAGACGTAGTACTTGGTACTTGCGTGTTCGGATAGTCCGACGACCGTATGTACTGCCAACATATCCAGGGATCTAATGGGTCGCTTCCCAATGATTCATCGATGATGTATGACTCGCACTTTAATTAATCTGGGATTAATTCGATGAGAGAGAAAATTAATCTGGGATTAATTACGGAGATATTTTATCTGGGATAAAGTATCGTCTAAAGAGAGAAAACGATTAATTTGGAATTAATCGGGTAAATTAATATATTCGATATATTAAACGAAATTGGATTTCATTACGAAATTAAAGTCGGACTTTAATGCGAACGAACGAGTTAATTTAGAATTAATTCGTAAACGACGATCGTAATATATTTGCGAGGCATCGATATTTAATTAAATTAGATTTAATTATTTAACGACGGAAGTTCGTTTAATCGGATTAAACAGAACCGAGCCGCTGCAAATGTTCGTAGAGATATTTGAATTTTGAATTCAAATATATGGGCTCCATGTGTGGTAGGTGTACCTACCACCCAACTACCTTGTTTTGTTTTTGGAAAAACCATTTACCAAACCTACCAAGTTTAGGGTAAAAGTGAAATGGTTTTAAATCTCAGCTCAAAATCTGAAAACGGTGAGCAGTGGACTGGTCACTGCAGTGGCATTTTTGGAGGTGAAAATCAATTTTGTTCTTCATCAAATCGTCTCAACCGATCGATGTGAGTATTCCGCTATCTCATTTGATGTATTCACACATTATTTTCATGTTTGTTATGTGTTGGACAAAATGACCCATAGCGTTACTATTTGTACAGATCACGGTGTTGTTGTACAAATTAACTTTTTGACAAAGGAGATTGTACTCTCATCATTTGTGATTAGATCACCTTAGATATATAAATGAAGAGAGGTCCCTATGATTAGTTCCTGAACTGAGAATGATATGAGACAGTATCAGTCCCCAAAGGTTTAATCATTAAATATCCCTAGCCGGATTATTATCGAGACTGGACATCGATAATGCGGAATAGGCTAGTATTGCACTTGTGCGCGTTTTGAGGGCACAACGGCATAGTTCTCGTATATATAAGTATTGGATACTTATGCAAGTGCGATAGGAGGTCGTGTTTCACCGATGGTACGGAAACAGCTTCGCTCTGGATAGACCCCTCGGAATCCCATTGGTATTATGACTATGTGTCTATGGGAGGCCGAAATCAAGGTAGGTGTGTATAGTCTTAACCTGAGACTTACATCGCTAATACTTACGATAATCGATAGACTTTGGTCTTGGTGGTACAGGGCTTTAACCGGTTCTGTGTACACCACTTCTGGGTTTATCAGAGAGTCGTAGTGTATGGGGTGTGATATCAAGACGGAAGTATCACTCCAGTCATAGTGGAGATGATGTCACTCAGGATACGGTATTAGTGCTCTTAAGTGCTGGCCGGCCATCGGGATATTATGACAAGGTCATGTATATCCGATTATAGAGACTAGTTACCAGACATCCGACATGTGCTTCGGACGGGGCAGACACTTATCCAGCCCTAGCCCTAGCACGTGACTATCCGATACTGGGTTGATATACACAATACTACGGTATACTACGCTTGATACAGATCTATATATTCCTGTAAGAATATTCTGGAGAATTGGGTAGGCATGGCGCTTTGCTAGAAGCCAACCTTGTCTTGTAAATCGGTATAAACGTAGTACGAGGTACTTACGTGTTCGGATAGTCCGACGACTTGATTTACTGCCAACATATCCGGAGATCTCATGGGTCGCTTCCCGAAGATTCACCGATGACGTATAACTCGAACTTAATTAATCTGGGATTAATTAGAAGAGAGAGAAAATTAATCTGGGATTAATCACGGAGATATTTTATCTGGGATAAAATATTAATTAAAGAGAGAGAACGATTAATTTGGAATTAATCGATAAAATAATATATATTCGATATATTATGGGAAATTGGATTTCGACGCGGAATTAAAATTAGATTTTAATTTGGGTGAACGAATTAATTTAGAATTAATTCGTTAGCGACGTGAATAGTGATTTCGCTAGGCGTAATCATTTAATTACGACGCGACGGAAAATTCGTTAATTTGGAATTAGCGAACCCGAGCCCGAGAGTGATTGCGAGCGCATTTGCATTTCGAATTCGAGTGCGGCTCGCAAGTCACATCAAGCGTCAAATCACTAGTCGCATCAATTGTCAAATCACTTGTCACTTTGAGTGATGTGACATGACAAGTTGTCACTTTATTAAAGTAAAGTGACTTGATGTAAAAAAGAGAAGTGATGGGTGAAAGGTTGAAAAGCACTTTTTGCTTTTTGTTTTGACTTTTGCTTTTATTGAAAAATGAAAAGTGGTAAATGGTTTTGATTTATTTTTGGAAAATATAAAAAACTAAATACATTTTTTCTTTTTCAATTAACACACACTCTCTCTCAATCGGTTTCTATGAAACCCTTTTTCCCTTCTCTTTCTCTCTTCTCCCTCTCATGCTTCAAGCCGATTTCTTCTCCAAAAATTCTGGTTTGACCGAATTTGTGAGAAGCAAAGAAGATGAAGAAGTGCTAGCACACACCTTGGGTTATACTATGGTGATAGGGAAACGAATTTATGAGCTTGGAATCATTTTTGGAGTTTGAAGCTTGAAGCTTCAATGGAGGTCTTCAATGGCCGATTTTGGAGGAGACAATAACCAGTGAAACCGAGCAGCCCACTGCATGAGGAAGCCACTGCCGAGCTTGGAGGGAGGCAGAAAACGATCTTGTTCTTCGCATCTCAAACCGTTCAATGTGAGTTATGTTTCCGCCTTACTCCTTTGATGTGTTCATACGAATTTTATGCTTGATTTCATGATTCTTGGGACCTATATTAGAAACTCAACATTATGATCTTGGGACCTAAAAAGAAACCAACATGGACAAAGTGAAAGAAGACGAAAGTGAAGAAGAATAAGGGTTTCGGTTCTCAACCGCAAGGTAAGATAGCAAAGCCCAAGAGGGCTTCTGACGACAAATACCATCACTGCAGCAAAGTCGAGCTCTGAAAAGAAACTGTCCTGACTACATTGCCCAGCTGAGGAAGGAGATAGCATCTACATCAGGTACATTTATTTTTCCAGTTATTGATATCTCTTTGGCTTGTGAAGCTGTTACATCTAGCTGGATTTTAGATTCTGCTTGTCCTGTTCACATTTGCAATTCGTTGCAGGTGTTGAAGGAAAGTAAGAAACTGAAGCTTGGAGAGATGCAGTTGCGATTTGGGAGTGGAGACTCTCTGGATGCAGTTGCAGTGGGAGTATACGAGATCCCTTTACCGAATAGGACACTTTTGTTAAATGACAGTTATTTTGTACCAGGATGTGTAGCTAATATTATATCTCTTTTTTATTGGATACAAAAGGTTATCGTATTAATATTAAGAATTTTTCTTTGTATTTATATGATAAACGTAATATTCAGATCCTTTGTTATCCAAACCAACATGGTCATTATACATTGCAAACTTCTAAAGATATTTTAAATACTGGAGTTAATAAACGTAGTTTACCTGTTGTTAATAATACTGAACTTTGGCATATGCGGCTAGGTCATATAGGCGCTAAATGCCTTACCCAATTTTTTAGGAATGGTTTGATACCATATCTCACCATTGAATCCTATCCAACATGTGAATCGTGTATTCAGGGTAAGATGACCAAAGCCTCATTTTCAGGTGTTGGACACCGTCCCACTAACTTACTAGAACTCGTACATTCTGATGTATCTAGTCCATTAAGTCAGACTGCCCACAGTGGTTATTCGTACTTCATTACCTTTACCGATGATCTATCACGGTACGGTTATGTCTATTTGATGAGACATAAATCGGAAACCTTTGAAAAGTTGAAAGAGTTCTGAAATGAAGTAGAAAAACAAACTGGTCAATATATTAAATGCCATTGATCCGATCGAGGCAGCGAATATATAAGTAGTGAGTTCATGGTTTATATGAAGGAGAATAGGATTCTCGCTCAATATACTCATCCAGGTACTTCACAACATAATGGAGTGTTTGAGAGGAGAAATTTGACTTTATTGGATATGGTCCGATCGATGTTGAGTTTTACAGATTTGCCCTATTACTTATAGGGATACTCTCTTTTAACAGCAGCACGTCTTTTGAATAAGATTCCTTCAAAAGCTGTTCCTACGACTCCGTATGAGATATGGACCGGTAGGAGACCAAATCTTAGTTAAATTAAGGTTTGGGGTTGTCCTGCCTATGTCGGGGTGACTCAGCATGATAAGCTTTCGCCTCAAGGGAAAAGTTTAGGTTTGTTGGATATCCTTCGGAAATGATGGGATATATGTTCTATGATACCGAGCATTGAAATGTGTTCGTAGCTCGCTTCACAAGATTTCAAGAAGTAGAATTTTTGTCAGAAGGTGGTAAACATAGACAGGTTGAACTTGATGAAGTCCAACCTGAAAACAACGAGCCAACGGAGGAAACTGAGATTCAAGTAGATGAAGGACCTTCAACACACACACTCCGTAGGTCACAAAGGGTATCAAGACCTCCTGAACGCTTGTATTTGATACAAGAAAATAGTCTCGATGTTCTCTTAGTCGAAGAGACTGATCCTTTTACCTATAGAGAATCGATGTTGGACATCGACTCCTTGAAATGGCAAAGTGCTATGAAATTCGAGTTAGACTCAATGCATGAGAATCAAGTTTGGGACTTGGTTCTGCTTCCCGAAGGAATTATTCCTATCAGTTGTAAATGGGTTTACAGAAGGAAGCGCGGGCCTGACGGTAAGGTTGAAACTTACAAGGCCCGACTGGTAGCAAAAGGTTACACGCTGCGACCTAACGTCGACTACGATGAAACTTTTTCACCAGTAGCATGCTTAAGTCTATTCGGATTTTGCTTTCTATAGCTGTGTATCATGACTACGAGATTTGGCAAATGGATGTCAAAAATACTTTTCTAAATGGATTTCTTGATGAAGAAATCTATATGGAACAGCCAGAAGGTTTTGCTGTTGAGTTTTTCTAAGGTCCCAAGATCAAATCAAGACATGAAAACATGCGTGAATACATCAACGGAGGTAGCGGAATACTCACATTGATCGGTTGAGTCGATTTGAAGATGAATCAAGGCCAAAACGTACTGCCCTTCACGCCAAACTGCTGGCAGTCCACTGCCCTGCAAAACAGAAATTTGAGTGAAGAAACGGAGCTCCTAGCTTCATCGGATGGATCCCGTCTCATGGTCGAACCTCCCTACCACCTTCGCAAGACTTGTAAGTGTGTTAGCACTTGATTTTTCACCATGAAAATCACTCTTTGCTTCCCTAAAGTCCACGCCATTTCTGGTTCCAAATCAGTCCAAGAATTTCTTCATTTGGGCGTGAGAGAAGAGAGAGTTTTTGAGAGAGATGAAATTGTGTTAAGTTAAAAGATTTTCCAAAAATCAATTTATATTTATGCCATAATGTTTATTAAATAAATAATAAACTTATGACACTAAACATGCAATGGCTTAGAGTGTCAAACACTCAAACTCCATGCAAAACCATTGAGTGTATTGTACACAATCTTCATGCAATGCATTAGAATTAAATAATGCATAATATGACATGTGTCATGTGGGCCCCACACGTTTCCAAATGAAAGTGGGCCCACGTGCACTCACGCGTTCGGGTTCGATATTTCCGAAATACCGAGCTTACGTCGCGACGTTAATTAAATCGAATAATTGCGGCTAGCGAAATTATTATTTACGTCGCTAACGAATTAATTCTGAATTAACTCGTTTGCCCGAATTAAAATCTAATTTTAATTCCGCGTCGAAATCTAATTTCGTTTAATATATCGAATATATTAATTTACCGATTAATTCCAAATTAATCGTTATCTCTCTCTAGACGATATTTTATCTTAGATAAAATATCTCCGTAATTAATCCTAGATTAATTTTCTCTCTCTTCTGTATAATCCCAGATTACTCAAGAGTGCAAGTTGTGCGTCATTGGTGGATTATCGGGAAGCGACCCATGAGATCTCCGGATATATTGGCAGTAATGCGGTCGTCGGAGTATCCGAATCACGTACGTACCAAGTACTACGTTCTACCGATTTACGAGACAAGGTCGACTCCTAGCAAAGCACCAAGTCTACCTAATTCTCCGGACATATCCATTAAAGAATATTAAGATCTGTATCAAGCGTAGTACACTAATGTATTGTGCATATCGGCCCAGTATCGGATAGTCACGTGCTAGGGCTGGGGCTGGATAAGTGTCTGCCCCGTCCGAAACATATCGGATGTCTGGTAACTAGTCTCTATAATCGGATATTCATGACCTGGTCATAATATCACGATTGGATGCGCATCACTGAAGAGCACTAATACCGTATCCTGCGTGACATCATCTCCATTATGACTGGAGTGACACTTCCGTCTTGACATCACATCCAATACACTACGATTCTCAATATACCCGGCATTGGCGTACACAGAACCGGTTAGAGTCCTAGACGACCTCAACTAAAGTATATCGATTGTCGCAAGCATTAGCGATGTAAGTCTCAGGTTAAGACTATACACACCTACCTTGATTTCGGCCTCCCATAGACACCTAGTCATAATACCAATGGGATTCCGAAGGGTCTATCCAGAGCGAAGCTGTTTCCCGTACCATCGGTGAAACACGACCTCCTATCGCACTTGCACAAGTATCCAATACTTATATATATGAGAACTATGCCGTTGTGCCCTCACAACGCGCACAAGTGCAATACTAGCCTATTCCGCATTATCGATGTCCAGTCTCGATAATACTACGGCTAGGGATATTTAATGATTAATCCTTCATGGACTGATACTGTCTCATATCATCTCAATCCAGGAACTAATCATAGGGACCTCTCTTCATTTATATATCTATGGTGATCTAATCACAAATGACGAGAGTGCAATTTCCTTGTTACATAGTTAATTTGCTACAGCAACACAATGATCTGTGCAAATAGTGACGCTATGGGTCATATTATCCAACATTTGCGTCCAGCGAAAACTCGGGTATGGTAAGTAAGCTTAAGAAGTCCATTTATGTACTTAAGCAAGCTTCACGAAGTTTGAATCTTCGATTCGACGAGATTATTAGATCGTCTAGTTTTCTCAAGAATTCGGAAGAATCCTGTGTGTATCAGAAGGCCAGTAGGAGCATGTCGTATTTTTAGTCCTCTATGTTGATGACATCCTAATCATTGGAATGATAGAGGGATGTTACAAGGCATCAAAGCGTACCTCTGTAAGAATTTCTCCATGAAGGACCTGGGAGAAGCTTCCTATGTTTTAGGGATAAAACTCTATAGAGATAGACAAGGAAGCTGATTGGGTTATCTCAATCAACGTATATAGATAAGATCTTAGAACGGTATAATTTTGGAAACTGTAAGACAGCAAACATACCGTTCAGATATGGGATTCATCTTTCCAAAAAGATGAGTCCACAAACAGAAGATGAGAAGGTTAGAATGTCTAACCAACCTTATGCTTCGTGTTTGGATAGCATAATGTATGGCATGTTATGTACTAGGCCTGATATCAGTTTCGCAATTAGCCTAACTAGTAAATATCAGTCCAATCCAGGAAATGACCATTGGATGGCCATTAAACATATCCTGAAGTATCTTAAAGGTACTAAGGATAAGTTGATAATTTATGGAGGAAATGAACTGTAAGTTAACGGGTATACGGATTTCGACTTCCGACTTCCAATCGGATCCCGATGATAGAAAGTATACATCTGGATTCATCTTTACCCTTAACGGAGGTGCAGTTTGCTGGAAGAGTTCCAAACAGAGGTCAACAGCAGATTCCACCGTAGAGGCGGAATACATTGCAGCTTCTGAAGCTACAAAGGAAGCTGTATGGATTAGGAACTTAATCACAAAATTGAGAGTTGTCCCAAGTATTGAGACCGGTACATGCCGTATACTGGAATATATGATTCCAATGGTTTCTCAATGAACCATGAGTCTTGGCGACTCATATAGATGTGTAGGTGTTTATAGCGGATAAACACTGAACGACTCAATGAAGATTCTTAATTGATGGTATGCCAACGTCGATAAGAATCTTCTCGGGTTCACTAGAATTTATGATTATTCGACTTGAGATACCACTGTGGGCACATGAGACATCTTCCACACTTAGATGGCAGTCACGTCACCGATCTATTTAGATCAGACCTCCGCATGTTCGTTGGGTGTGGATAGATGATGAGTGGTAATTATATCACTATTTCCCACTCATTTAACCAAATATTTTGTATAGTTTCTTAAGTCTTGTGAATATTTTGATGTGTTTTGTGTTATTTTGTAGATAAATAAAGTTTATGGACATTCTGGAGGTGATTTCGACCAAAACAATGAAAATTAGAAAAAAGGGGCATTTTGGTAATTTTCCGCGTCGCGACGCCTAACGTGCGCCGAACAGTGCTAACATGCGCCGGGTCCACAAATCAGAATCTAAGAAAATTTGACTTTGTTATCGTGCGTCGTGTCACGTGTCACCATCACAGCTGATCTGCTAACATGCGCCGTGCCACGTGTCAGCATCCTACGGTGCCGACAATCGCCATCGCCACATGTCTCCACGTGTCACTCTACGTCATTGCCATGTCATCGTCCACATCACCAGGTTGACCAAGTCAAACTGCCACGTCATCTCCACGTCATCATCAGCCAATTAGGAAGTGCCACATGTCGCAATTCTATGGTGCCGACAGTCAAATTGCCACTTGTCGCCACGTCAGCATCAATCATTGACTCTCTAATCCTTATCTGACACGTGGCGGATAAGAATTTAGCTGACCAATCAGAAGGCGCCACGTGTCATAATAATTGAGCCCCAACCACCTTGACACGTGTCACCTTATCAGCTTATCCAGAATCTGTAACCGATGAACCAATGCGTGCCACGTCGATAAAACTCACGTCGCGACGCGAGCTGGGCGTCGCGACGCGCGACCCCTACTGACCCCTATAAATAGAGCGCGAAATTCTAGTTTCAGTGGTACCATTCTCTCTCACTTCTTTAATGTAAAGAGGGAGTTTCTCTCTCTACTTTCTTTTAGTTTTTAGTTTTTAGTTTTGTAAATAATTTTAATTACGTTTTGTAATAATAGTAATTTACTTTCTTACTTTTTATAGTTTTTACTATTCACCATGAGGAGGTAACTTCCCGAGCTAGGGTGAAAGGAAATTCTTTTACTGTTATTATTTAGATTAATCTCCCTTAAAAATAATATATTCACTATTTAAACTATTGACTATTTTAGATTGATATGGTAAATCTAAAATGAATTATACATAGGGATTTTAGGTTTCAGCCTTAGACTTAATAGCCCACAATCTTCCTTAAGGATATAACACTTTAATAGATTTCTTTACAGGATAGAAATATACCTGTCGGGCGGGGGTAGCCATAATTGGAACTTAAACTTAATGAATCCAGATAATTTGGTTGACAAAGACATATGGTTCAATTAGGTTAAACTGGGTATTTGCGTCTGACCATCGACATAGGCTTTTGCATAATTTCGTGTTCCAGGTTAGTAAACTGATTTATTACACAAACATAAAATAATCACTTCATCTTTTAAAAGATATTAGAAAGATTTACAACCCTAGATCTTTGTGTCTTTTGTTATTTTCCTTAGTATTTTCTTTTGTCTTTTTATTTATTTATTTAGCAAATCTACAATCAACCAAATCAATCTAGCAATCATTCTATTCTCCCTCAATTAGATATCTGTAAATAAATGGATTCAATAATTAATAACAAAAGTAGGAATTAAGTCCTCGTGGGATTGATATTTGTATACTACTTGAACGATACGTGCGCTTGCGTTATACGTGTGTGTTTACGCCGGTCAAGTTTTTGGCGCCGTTGCCGGGGACTTATTTTTCTTGAGTTGTTAATTTTGAAGCTATCCAATTTACTTGTATCTAATTTTCTTTATTTTTATCTGTAATTTTTTATTTCTTTCTTTTGTTTTCAGGTGATTGAAAAATGGAACATTATTGGGAGATTGAAAGATCACGAGCTTTACTAGAAAATACACCCCAAATCTGGGAGCAACAGTCCGGTTTTCTGAGGCCTCTTGTCCAGCCCAACAACTATCATTGGATGTCAGAATCAAGCAATTCTACATTTGCTCAACAGAACGAAATAGGGAGATGTGTAATATGTGATGGTAACCACCCGAGCGATCAATGTATATACCTTTCAGAGTGGCAGAATTATTGGAATCATTCAAGGTAAGAGGAACCATCATATTTTCCATCTTATCAACATCCACCTACGATCTTCATCAACAATCAGAACCATGAGAGGAAGATCAGTTGCTTCACATGCTCAAAGATTGGTTTGAGGAATGGGAAGCTCAATTTGATGCACAATTCAGAGTCAAGCGGCGTCTATACAGAGAATGACAGATCAAGTTAGACAATTAACAGATAACCTGAATCACATATCTTACGGAGCAAATTCAAATACTACTGAAGAAGCCTTTCAATATCCTGAGAATCATCATGACATCATAACAGAGGACGAAGATGAGCAGTATCAAGAATCAGAGGTATCAGTTCAGGAGCCTGAACCGGCAAAGTCTCAATTTGATTTTTATTATTCTGACTCTGACGAGGGTGAAAAAGCAGAGATATTTATACCAACTGCACCAACAACGGAGGATCAAACTTTCAACCCTCAAAATGAAGATCTTGGAGCATCCATTGCACAAATTTTTGAAGAAGATCTACCTGAGCCAATCATTTCACTCAGATCAGAGGATGAGACCTAAAATCTGACATTTCTTTTCATCCTCAGGTTGACAATTTTGAAGCATTTATTTCACAGATGACAGATGAAGAGCTGAACGCGAAAAACTAAAATACATATGTGAAGAAAAGGTGGAACAAGAACAGAGAAAATGGAGGAGCAACTGTCATACCAAATTGAAAATCCAGAGCATTTAGGAGAAACATCGCTGTATCGGGGAGTACAAATCAGAGATATCACCCAGAAGCTTGACAGAATGGAACTGTTGAGTTTTTCTAAGGTCCCATGATCAAACAAGACATGAAATAATGCGTGAATACACCAACGAAGATAGCGGAATACTTACATTGGTTGGTAGAGTCGATTTGAAAACAAATGAACCCAAAAAACGCACTGCCATGTAAGCTTACTGCATGCAGTCCACTGCCTCCAAAAACAGAATTTTGAGATGAGAAACGCAGCTCCTAGCTTCGTTGGATGGATCCCGGCTCATGGTCGAACCTCCCTACCACCTTCGCAAGACTTGTAAGTGTGCTAGCACTTGAATTTTCACCATGAAAATCCACTCTTGCTTCCCTATTGTTCACGCCCAAACTGGTTCAAAACCAGTGAAGAACAGCCACTATTTTGGCGTGAGAGAGATGAGAGAGTTAATCTGAATTTTGTTACAAAAAATCAATTTATATTTATGCCATAATATTTATTAAATTAATAATAAACTTATGACACAAATCATGCAATGGCTTAGAGTGTCAAACACTCAATTTTCATGCAAAACCATTGAGTGCATTGTACACTATCTCCATGCAATGCATTAGAATTAAATAATGCATAATATGACATGTGTCATGTGGGCCCCACACGTTTCCAAATGAAAGTGGGCCCACGTGCACTCACGCGTTCGGGTTCGATATTTCCGAAATACCGAACTTACGTCGCGACGTTAATTAAATCGAATTTAAATAATAATTGCGCGCCTAGCGAAATTATTATTTACGTCGCTAACGAATTAATTCTAAATTAACTCGTTTGCCCGAATTAAAATCTAATTTTAATTCCTGCGTCGAAATCTAATTTCGTTTAATATATCGAATATATTAATTTACCGATTAATTCCAAATTAATCGTTATCTCTCTCTAGACGATATTTTATCCTAGATAAAATATCTCCGTAATTAATCCTAGATTAATTTTCTCTCTCATCTATATAATCCCAGATTATTCAAGAGTGCAAGTTGTGCGTCATCGGTGGATTATCGGGAAGCGACCCATGAGATCTCCGGATAAGTTGGCAGTAAATATACGGTCGTCGGAGTATCCGAATCACGTACGTACCAGTACTACGTTCTACCGATTTACGAGACAAGGTCAACTCCTAGCAAAGCACCAAGTCATCCCAATTCTCCGGATATCCTTTTAAGAATATTTAAGATCTATATCAAGCGTAGTATACTAATGTATTGTGCATATCGGCCCAGTATCGGATAGTCACGTACTAGGGCTGGGGCTGGATAAGTGTCTGCCCCGTCCGAAACACATATCGGATGTCTGGTAACTAGTCTCTATAATCGGATATTCATGACCTGGTCATAATATCACGATTGGATGCGCATCTCTTAAGAGCACTAATACCGTATCCTGCGTGACATCATCTCCACTATGACTGGAGTGATACTTCCGTCTTGACATCACATCCAATACACTACGATTCTCAATATACCCGGCATTGGCGTACACAGACCGGTTAGGGTTGAGTCCTAGACGACCTCAACTAAAGTATATCGATTGTCGTAAGCATTAGCGATGTAAGTCTCAGGTTAAGACTATACACACCTACCTTGATTTCGGCCTCCCATAGACACATATTCATAATACCAATGGGATTCCGAGGGGTCTATCCAGAGCGAAGCTGTTTCCCGTACCATCGGTGAAACACGACCTCCTATCGCACTTGTATAAGCATCCAATACTTATCTATATGAGAACTATGCCGTTGTGCCCTCACAACGCACACAAGTGCAATACTAGCCTATTCCGCATTATCGATGTCCAGTCTCGATAATACTCCGGCTAGGGATATTTAATGATTAATCCTTCGGGGACTGATACTGTCTCATATCATTCTCAGTCCAGGAACTAATCATAGGGACCTCTCTTCATTTATATATCTAAGGTGATCTAATCACAAATGATGAGAGTGCAATTTCCTTATCAAATAGTTAATTTGCTACAACAACACAATGATCTGTGCAAATAGTGACGCTATGGGTCATTTTGTCCAACAATCTCCCACTTGGCACATAGCCAGTCACTCGAGTGTCTAACACCCGAACTATGTACGGTTCGCTCAAATTACTGAGGAAAGGTTTTCGTCAGCGGATTTGTATGATTATCGTCTGACGCGATTTATACGATCATCACATCGCCACGATGTATGATCCGAACGAATCAGATGAATATAGAAGTATATATCTGGATCGTCGATGAGACCTTTAATTCTTTAGCCTTGTGCTGACGCCTAGCTCAGCTGCTAACAGAACTATATCTAATCTAATTAGATTTATTATCGTCCCAAATGGCTTCTATTGCTGCCTCAGCTGCAGCAATAATCCGTATTTGTTGTTTATTCGGCAACAGTTATCTTGCTCGGAAGATTTCCAGCTCACTGTCCTGTTATTCAAACTTTATAGTACCGCAGTATTTAATTGTTTGGAAACTTGTAGCAGTTATCCCAGTCACTTCAAGTTCTCCTTCTCCATAGTTAAGACAACATCTTTAGTTCTCTCAGATACTAACAGATGTTCTTAATGTTCAATCCAGTGACTATCACTTGGATTGACCCAATTGTGACTCCATATGCTCGAAGCGTATGAGACACCAATACAAGTACATTTTAAAATGTACAATTTCCCAGAGAGTGTTAACAACTCCAAATCTATCCCAGTAGATCTTTATTCCCTGAATAAAGGTTGTTACTACTCCCCAGAATTCTACGGAGAATTTCTATTGAAAGAATATCTATGAAAGTCAAGCTTTCACCAATTGCTTTATTGGTAATTCATTGTCAGTGCCCTCTCCCACTAACCTCCTTATATACACAAGAATTATTTCGTTTTGAGTCAAATCATAAATCATTATGATTATTTCAAAACGACAGTTCCTAAGAACCTTATGCTTGCATTAATCCAAACATGGATTGAATAACCCGCAAACCTCGTTTGTTGGTTATACAAAATCGTCAGGATGTTGTAAACATCCTCAAAAAGGTTTCATTTTCAGGAAAGCGATTTTGATCTGCATCTGACACATTTCATAAATGAAATATGCAGTATTAACAAGCATCATCAAAATGGATTTACTATGGCAACAGATAAAAAGGTTGAACCGTTATTAACACGATGTTGATAACGATACCTTTTCAGTCACAAGCCTAGCTTTGTACGTTGGTTTGTTACCATCCATGTATGTCTTCCTTGAAGACGATTACAGTACCATTAGGCACAATGCCTTGTGGTACAACAACTAGTATCCAAAATAGTTGTTATACATGGAATCCACTTCGGATTCATGGCACTTTGCCATAATAGGAAGTCGATACCTCGTATCACTTCCTCAAAACGTAGTCGGTGGATATACCTTCATAAGATTGACATCTTTATGAGGTTGATCAGAAACCCATACCCTAGGTTGTTTTTCTGACTCTATCCGATCTACTCAGTTCTTGTGTATTTGAAGATTAATGGTATAGATTCATCATAGATGAACTATTTGTGTTCCATTAAGGACTTCGTGCCTTGAACAGTATTACTCCGATTTTCATCGAGTATCACTATCCTCCCACTGACCACTGCATATCGATATTCCTCTCAGGAAAAACCACATGGTGAGCAACAATCACAGTGTTCTCATGTGAGATTTATAAGTACTATAATTAAGGTTTTCCTTAGGATAACCTATATTGGCACTTATCCAATTTGGGTCTTTAGTTTGGTATCATCCAAACGTTATGCATGGCATACCCAAATTATTAGGAATGAGAAACCCTGTTTCTTTCCTGTTCATATCCTATATGATATCTGTCAAACAGATTTATATGGAACCTTATTCTAAATAAGTTTTGCACTGTAGATACATATCCGTTGAAGGAAATGGTAGCTCAAAGCGACTCGTGATAAACCTTATCATGTCCAACAAAATTCGGTTTTTAGTTTGGACCAACCGTCTAACTGACGTGTCTCGGGAGGAGTCCTCATATGAAAGAATACCGTACTCTTTCATGTACATATGAAACTTACTGCTTAAGTATTTTCCAATAGGTCTTACCGTGACGGCATAATACTATAGTCGATCTGTTAATCTACTTCGTGTCGAAACCCTAATAGTTTCCGATCTGTGTTCTTCAAAAGAAACACATAACCATAACGTGATGTTACATCCGTTAAGGTCACGAAATATTCATGTCCACATCTAGCCCAGCTAGATATGGGCCCACTAACTTCACCATGAATAGGGCTAACAGATCGGTGGCCCTTTTACTATTACCAAGTAAATAGTATTTTAGGTACTTTACCTAATAAACTAGATTCGCAGACCTTATTTGAATAGTCAAATCAGTCCTAGTACCCACTCTTCAAAAGTGTGGATATACGAGTCTCGTTTAATTGTGTCCTAGACAATAATGCCACAAATAAGTCTCTATTGATCAAATCAATTTGAGCTATTTATTTGTCATTTTTATATGTTTTGAGCTTTTATTATATTCAAAATATAAATTCTGTTATTCACATCTAATGTGTTTATCTCAGTATCATCTTTATATAATAAAACACTTAGTGTTCTAGAATATAAAGCTTTATCCGCAACGGATTAAATACTGATATAGAGATAATGTCTCTAGTCAAACTAGTTACATTATAACAGTTCCTAATTTAAGTACATACCCAAAGGGTAGTTCCTAAACTTAGGTATCTACGGTCGAAACAGCGACTTTCGTCCCGTTTCCGATTTGCAGAGAAATCTCGGCTTGAAGTCAGTATCCTTCTCAAGCAGATTCTGAACATCAATACATATATTTTATGTACCACACTAAGTATTTAAAATCTAATTTCAATACTAGTAGTGAATATAACTTTGACAAACATTTTTAAAGTCAGAGCCTTGCCCTTTCTTTATTCCTTCGTGTCTTCCATATCCAAATGGTAGTCACTTTGGGATATATACATTATCATTTCAATATTTCACAAACCTTTGGCCAAGCCTTGGGGTTTCGGAATATCGAAATGATGTGCACCTTGTGCAACTTGCCCAATTGCAAACTTTGACTTCTCTCCACTAGAATAGTCAAATCAATTCTCTAAGAATTATTAATTGCAATTAATATTTTTAAATCTAAAGATAGATTTATGATAAGTATAATAAGTAAGCACTAAAGTCATCATCACATAAATCGTCCAAAGATTTTATGCTCTACTATTTGCTTAATTATGGGCTTAGTCATAATAAGTTATTTTATCAAATAAATTAACCTATTATTTATTCCCAATATGAAATTAAATCATTTAAAGCATAATCCAATG